>JBBPBR010000004.1:28564334-28594839 GCA_037974775.1 Cicer pinnatifidum | reverse complement strand
GGGGTTATGGCACTTTCATGGCTCTTGATTTTTGTTCTTTTGGTTATTGTAATGTTGAAGTAATTAAAGTGATTGGATTAAGAGTGTTTTGTAATAATGTAATTTAGGATATTTATGGCTTAAATTGTAATGTCGTTTTGTAATATAATCAAATTTGAATGAATAAGGTTGTTATTATGAAATGAAATTGGTATTATTGTAACACATTTGTCTATTTTTACATGTTAATAATTCAGTTTGGTATCATTGTATTAATGCAATTTGCTCAAACAATTTTCCACTAGTTTGGCATCATTCAAGATATAATGTAGTTGCCTAATATTAATCCTCAAACAAAATTTCTCATTCAAGATAACATACTAAATTTACTGCCATGTCAAAATAATCAGAATTTAGGTAACAATCAGTACATCATTCCATCATTATATACTATTGCATTACAAAATAATCATTCCATCAGAACTTAGGTCCAAAAAGAGGTCATACTACTGTATTATAAAATAATCATTCCATCAGAACTTAGGTCAAAAAAGAGGTCATTCTACTGCATTACAAAATAATCATTCCATCAAAACTTAGGTCCAAAAAGAGGTCATACTACTGCATTACAAAATAAAATTCCCAAGTATCATTACATATTCATAATAACCAAAATAAAGCTCACAAGTTTGGTTTCATCAATTGATTTGTGAATCTTGAGTTTGTAGAGCTTGTGAATCCTAAGATAAAACTGTTGGTGTTTCTCCCTTATCCCCTCCAACCCTTGTTGTATTTACTTTCTTTGTTTTGTTGACGTTATTTCCATATTTGGGTATCTCTCTATCTGCAGCACTTTTACCCTTGCATGTCCTCGTGTTGTGGTCAAGCTTCCTACATTTTTTACATTTTCACAATTGCAAATAGTCTTGGTAGTATGTTAGAACATTTTGGCTCGTCATTGGACTTGTTCCTTTTTTTCTTTGGTCTATCTGATGCTCTCCTCGTGATTGGGGGATTTATAGGCTCTCTGTTTGATGCTTGTCAAAGTTTTGGTCCATTTGATGGCATTACAATGTAAGAGTAACATGTCAAGAAGTTTGTTTTCCTATTTAAAGAACTAGAGCACCTTGAATCATTTATAGGCTCTCAAGTGCGCATATTACTCCCTTTGAGCCCCTTCAATCATTTATATGTCTCTTATTTTGGCTCTACATGCTTGGTATGTAGACAACTTCACACCCCATTTATCAAGCGCCCCAACAATCAACCCCTTGGGATTTATTTCAGGTGTATGTCTCAACATAGGAAAGAATTTCTTGGCAAGCCATTCAGTCTTAGCTTGTCTGATTTTTGCCCTCCTATGACATGTATGATCATCTGTGAAACTCACTAATTGACAATATTTATTTGAAGCCCTCTTACTAATCCTCATGTAAAATGGCATCCTGGTTCACACCTAACAATGATTATATTTCCATCATTCTTTTTGAAATACAAGTTTTTCTTAGTCTCCATTGCAAAATCTTTAATGGCATTCTTAATCAGCTCTTTTGTATTGAATTTTAGGCCCAACTCAAACCTTACTTCATCACCATTTTCAGGGTGGTTAAATATAGCCCTCTAACATCCTCTTCGTCAACTTCACTTCTTGGTGGAGTTCAAATCATCAGAATTCACATCATTTTCTTCAAAATCAATTACAGAACTAGGCCCTAGGTTTCCTCTTGGGTTTGCATGTCTTTCAGATGAATTTTCATCACTTACAACATTAACAAATATCTCAGTTGGTATTTCAGAAATCTAGTCCTAATTCCCACCCTAACAGAACTCACCCATATCATAATCTGAATTAGCAATATAATCTTCATCTTTTTCACTCAAATAATCTTCACCTACTCCTTGTCTAGTTTCAAGATGGATTGCTTCAGATTTAGGTTGAACTGGTTCAGATTCTGGTTGATTTGGTTCAGTTTGAACTGGTTTAGTTTGAACTTGTTCACCTTCACCTTGGAGTTTTTCAGCTTCAATTGGCTCTTGAATTGGACTTTCATCACTAATAATGGGATTGTCTAAAGAGTGTTCCACAAAGACTTAAATTGCATTGAACCCTTTGACATCTTCAACAAACTTTACTACATCATCATCATTGTTGAGAGGTCTAAGTCCGCATGTAAATGAGTATTTGGGATGTTGGTACCACAAATATTTAATATTCATATATCCCAAACTTTTGACCAATTTAGTAATTGACATGTGGGACATTAAGTCTACATCCCAAGACCATTTCATCTCATCTACTTAGATACCAACGTACATCTTCACTGGATGATTTACAAAACTACCCCCATCGTTAATTCTAAACCTAACTCTATGGATTTTAGTTGACCTACACAAAATAAACCATTGAATAACTCAGTCAAACTAAGCCTAAAACAAACTACACATGGACCACAAAATAATACAACAAAAGAATATGAACCACATTATTAAAAAGGCATAAAGGCATATAGTTATGTTAACCCTGCAGGGACAAAATTTTGGCCCTAAAACTAAAGTTGAATAAAAAGTTTAATAATGTTAAAAATAAAGCAAAGAGAAAACCTTAAAACCACATACCTAGCACAAAACTTTGTATCTTCTTTCGTCCGTGAAGATGAAGATAACTTGAAATCACCTCCAGTCGCCATTGGAACACCGATGAAGAACAAGTACACAAATAAAACGAATGAAGAAGAAGACGAAGAATACAGATGATGAAGAAGAAAAACGGAAATGAAGAAGATGATGAAGGCTTGGTTGATTTTTGATTTTAGGGTTCACGTGCGCTGCTGATTTGCGTTGAATTGAGGCTCATATGTTTTTTAATTTTGGCTTTTGTTTTAAAATTTGAAATAATATAATAATGACTTTTAAAAAAATAAATTATATTTTTTTTAATTTGGAATAATATAATAATAGCTTTTAATCTACATAGGTGTCTCTTACGTCACTATTTTGTTAATAGACCATTAAAAAAATAACAACTCATTATAATTTGAGCTTAAATTCTGTTTGGAGATCAAAATTGGAGACAAATAAAATGAGATGACTATTTTCGTGATTCATCTAAAATAGAAAGACCAAAAATACAATTAAACATTTAAAAAATAATCATCCATTATTATATAAAGATCAATAGAAATATCACCAACTTTCAATTTTTAATGTATTCAACAAAATCAAAACATTAACATAGGTCCTTATGGCGGTTGAATTCTTCAAAGAAAAATCAATTAAGATAATTGGTTGTTTAACAAAACTGAACAACACATAAATACAGCGCACAAACGTACACAACCACCTAATGGGCCGACCCATTCATATGATACAACGTCGGCACAATTGTTTCTCAGCGTACACCAGCTGTCCACGTTTTCAATGGGCCCCACTTCTTTCCCCAATCTTTATAAATACCTCACACCATATCATAAAAATTCATCAAACAACAACTTACCCAACTTCTCCTTAGTTCACAATACTTCATTATTTTAAATTTTCATCTTTTTCTATTACTTAGTTTCACAATGGCATCATCAGCTACTACAATAAAGCTATTCTCCTTCTTTTTTGTTGTGGTCTTCGCCACGGTAGCCTCAGCACAAAACCTTAGTCCTTCGTCGGCTCCGACACCAGGTCCTGATGCTGGAGCTGCTGGATCTATTACAAACTCAGTGGCTACGATTGGAGCTTCAATTGTGTTGTCTATGCTCGCCATCTGGAAGAACTGAGAATAAGACGATTCCACTTTTTTCTTGTGGATTTCATGGAAATTAATATAATTGACATGCATGTTCAGCTGCATATATCGAGATTTTGATAGTATTTATTTTTTTTGGTTTGGTATGTTTTCATTATTTTTATATTCAATAATTTATTTATTCGTAGGTGTTAAGGAAAAAATAAGAGGATTTTAATATCTTTACTGAGTTTTCTCTTATTATTTATTTATGTTATGAAGTAATACAGTGGATGTTTATTTTATTGTCTTTCATTTTCCCCTGACTCCTACAAGTGGATTTAGTAATTGTTAGTGGGGTTAGTAGTCTTCTAAGGTGATCATTCACTTGTCTATATTGGTACACCCTAAATCTAAAATAATATATATAATAATTTATATTATAATTTTATAAAATTTACAGCGAATAAATAAAAATATATTTTAAAAAAAAATTTATTTTTAATTTAAGATATCACGTTTTTAAAAAATCAAAAGGAACACTTTAAACTTCTTTACTCCATATTGCAATATCAATAAGTTTGATTTAAGTATATTTACTTGATTTAATTATAAAAACTTACCAGTACTTATATGATTTTCATGCAAAAGTCGTTTCAAATTAAATAAGTAAAATACAAATTACAAATCTTATTCCCAGTATCACCTATCAGAGTGGGGTTTCTCCCAAACTTGAACTTCAAGACTCATTAATCTGTAACAACTGTGATTTCGCAAACAACGAAGGAGGTGAGTTTTGAAATCATGTCAATAGTATAATATAAGCAAAGACAGCACACAATTAATCATAAATAAACCGTATCATTACACAAACATTTTTCACGACAAAACATAACGTTATAAAGTCAAAACCACTCAAGGAAAATCAATACATTTCACTATAACATCAAATCATTTAAGAGAATTATTATCGCTTTTGAAATATATCAATCACAACAAAACAATCACAAGGAAATGCAATGTTATGTATGAGCTTAGACTCTACTTCACAATGTGGTACCATTCTAACTCTGAAGTACTTGATTAGGAGGCTTGATATTATGCCACCATAAATTCGAAATTAATGACACAAACACACCTATTCTAACTCAAAACTTCACAATGTGGTACCATTCTAACTCAAAACAATTAATTTTTTAAATTCGAAATTAATACATTATTATAGTATTATATATAATAAATTAATATGAATATAAATTTAAAATTTAAATTAAAATTACAATATTATAATTAAATTTAAATTGAAATTAAATTTAAAATATAATATCAATATAAATTAAATTTAATATATAATAAACTAATCTGAATATAAATTAAAAATTTAAATTAAAAATATAATATTACAATTTAATTATCATTTAAATTAAATTTAAAATATAATATTTAAATTATAATTATAATTAAAGATTAATTTAAATTAAAAATAAATTAAAATTAAAATTAAAATTAAATTAAATTTAAATTTAAAAATTAAAATAAATATTATATATAAAAATATAATATTAATAATAATTAAAGTAATTACTACCAAACCAAATAAAACATTCCAAAATTAATAAATAATGTCTTACAAATCCAAAATTAAACACATAATAATTAACTATGACAAGATAAATATGTGTTCATACAACCCAAAAATAAAATTATAAAATTATTCAAATTACATCAATCCTCATAATAATTCCTCTGATCAACTCTACTCCCACCATCATTATTTCCTGCAATGTTACCCGACGACAGAAGTCCCTCAAAAGTATTATTAATTTGTGTTGGAGGAGACATCATGGTTTGAAATTGGATTTCATCTTCAATTGCACCACCACTAGTCGAAGGAGGAGCCCTAGCTGGTTGAGGTTGATTTAAATCTGGTGTGATCAAGCCACCTGTTGGCATAGTTGGTCGGTATGCAGTTTAATGATCTGGTTGAGGTTGAGGAAGTTGATGTTAAGATGACGTAACATACTGATAATTATGAAAATATTGTTGTTGCTGAAACATTGGCTGTTGTTGTTGTTGGAAGGCAGAGTTCAGATGATCCTGATGTTGATGTTGGAAATTTGGAGGCGGTTGCTGCTGTTGGGAGTATTGAGAGTAATTTTGTTGCTGCTGGAATAGTGGTTGTTGATGCAAGTATTGAGGCCGAGGCGGGAACTGCTGATGAAACACAGGAGGAAATGAAAATTGTTGCTGTTGAAATTATTGTTGCTGCTGAAACTACTGCTGCTGCTCTTGAAACTTTTGTTTCCATTCCTCATTCAATTTATCAATTGCTGCTTGTATCAGCTGTTGTGTCTTTTCTTCTTGCTCACTTGCCCATTGCTCCTTTAACTGGTCAAGATTATCTATCAACGGACGACGAGATCGATCCGTACTAGCATAAGAAGAAGACGTCTCAGTCTCAATATAGTCGGTTGGACGGTTCACAAAGGTTGATGATAAACTAGCGGCACCCAACACACGCCCTTTGTACTTGCCACCACTGATGTTCATAAAACTTGCGGTCTGATATTGTTTCCATTGCACTGGACCAGCTCGCTGAGCAGGAGGAAGAGTAGCTTGATGATCATCTCATTCTTTCATGACTTGTTGAAGTTGTTCCTATATAAAAAATAAAAAAATAAAAAATAAAAATAGTTAATAATTAATATATAATAATTTAGAGGTCTAATTAATATATAATAATTAATATATAATAATTACCTGAATCATTTTTGATAATCCATCAGAATACTCATTTGTTTCAGGATTAACATGAAGATAACGATGTATCTCTGCCTTAGTGACCTCCCTTCCAAGTTGCTTTTCCTAAAATATTAAATTAATGTCAAGTTTATAAGTTGGTGAAATGTGATGATTAATTGAATATAAATTAATAGATATATATTATAAATAGTAATTACCATATAATATTTAATTTCTCCAGCAGACATAGAACCTCCCTTATGAGTTCTTGTACCCCTCTCGGATGCTCTATTAATCTTTTCTTTTTCTCTCTTTTGTTTGTAAGCATTTGTGTTCCATTTCCTCCACAAAGCACTCCAAACATTTTCACCAATCCAATTAGGCCGTTTTTCCTCGCCCTTATTACGTGCGTAAGCCAACATAGATGAGAGACGCTTGGAAAAACGATGGTCAAAAGAAGCCAAAACTGCGGCATCATGCTCTCTTTTCCAAGTACATTTAGTCTGTTGTTTGTTTAAATTTAAAAAATATTAAAAATATAATTCAATTAAGCAATCAAATGTATATATAATTAGTAATTAAATAAATTAATCTAATCACTTTGAAACAATGTAAAAATTGATCAACTTTGCTAAATTGAGGTGTCTTATCCTCTTTTATCTCACCCCAAGACAACCATGGTTTTTTATATTTCTCTTGTATGACTTCAGCAATTGCCTTCGCAGATTATTTAAAAGGAAGATATCTTCAAAGTTTACATGCAAATTAAATATAAAAATGAATTAATAAAATAATGTAACATGCAATAATGAAATATTTAACAATCATAATTTAACAATCATAGTTTACACACCCATCTCCTTCTGGAATGATGACAATGCGGTTGTAGCAATCAAAACATCCGGGTTCCATTATTTCGTCTATGGTATAAGGCTCTATTGGGACCTCAGGATATAGAGGAATAGCTCCACCACTAGTATCAATTGTCGACATCGACATGAGAGATGAGTCATTAACAACACGTGGTTTAGCAACTTTTTTCTTACCACGTGATGTTTTGGATATTCCTCGTATTCCCACCGTTCCCGTTCCTCCTGATCCTTCTAAACCTCCTGATCCTCCTACTCCCGACACTGAAGCCATGTTTATATATATATATCTATATATCCATATTCATACATTAATATAATATAATATATGTGTGTATGTACAATTAACATAAATTAATAATGAAAAATACATAAATAAATTATAACACTCACATAAATAAAGAAATATATATAAATATATATATATATATATATATATATATATATATATATATAAAGTGTCGTTCATATTTCACATTACAATATATAATATTATATATATATATACACACACAGACACACATATAATGCGTAATTAATTGTCTTCGTCATCGTCGTCGTCGTCGTCATTTGATGAGTGAATTAAGTCAATCCCTTCATCATTCTCTAATTCATCTATTTCTTGTTCATCAACTTCTTCTCCAATGTTTGACTCATGAAAAAGTTGACTAATAGTCTCATCTCCAATCACATGATCCAAATTTGACATTTCATCCATTTGATATGCAACTTCTTCATTTTGACCTGCTTCAATTTCTTCTATTCCACTCGTTGGTCTTGTTTTGACTGCAACACACCAACCTTGTTTGCTTCTGACAGTTGATGGATAAGGAACATAATACACTTGTCTTACATTATGGGCCAGGGCAAATAGATCAAAACGTGGATATTTTTTTGCTCATACGAATGTCTACAGTATTGGATATCAAATTGATCTTTGTTCCTCTGCTAGATGGATCAAACCACTTATAGTAAAACAACACTACTTTTTTCACCAAATCTAGGAACGTATAGTCAATTTCGTAAATACGCTCAATTATGCCGTAGAAATCTTCTACTACACCACTATCAGACACACTTTTCATACAAACTCCACTATTAATTGTTTCTTTTCCTTCGGTCCAAGATTCAGTGTGAAATTTGTATCCATTGAAGTAATAGGTGTGCCATTCTTTGAAACTTCTACTCGGGCCTATAGATAACTGCCTCAAGTCGATGTTGATAGGAGTTTGTTCTTCGAGATGTACTTGTTGTTGAAACCATAATGGGAAATTTAAATGTATATCAACAGATGATTGTCCCGTAGTTAAAAATGCCCTAATCGATGACCATATATATGGTGAATATCAATTTAATCATATAATTAAATATAATCAATAAGAAGAGGAATTTAAAACATAATCAATGTATGGTTTAACTTCAGTGCAGTTAATCAAAATGTGAACATGTGCCGCATTAAATACTTTTCACTTGGCCAGAAAATCGGAAAATCCATACCGGCATGATGACCAGACAAGCAAAAAACTGATAAAGCATGTGGATAACGTATCACACTATCAGTAACATTTCTTCCGTTAACTGGTGACAACGTTTCGTTGTTGAAATAATAAGAACAAAAGTGTGTTGTTTCACGCTGTAGGTAAGATGAACAAATTGAGCCCTCAACTCTAGCTTTGTTTTTCACCAACCGTTTTGAATAACCCATGAACCTATAATATACAAAGAGATGTACAATAAGCTCCATGGATATATAAGTTGAAGTATATTGAAAATCAAGTATATGTATATATATATATATATATCACCTTTCAAATGGGTACATCCATTTATACTGAACTGGTCCACCAAGCCTAGCTTCACTTGCAAGATGCACTGAGAGATGCTCCATGGAATCAAAAAACCCAGGAGGAAATACTTTCTCCAACTTACATAGAATGATCGAAATGTCATTTTCCATCTTGATGAGATCTTTATCAATGAGTGTTGAAGAACACAAATTCTTAAAATATTGACTCACTTTAATAAGTGGGTTCAATACATGTATTGATAAAGCACTAAAGGCAATAGGAAGTAAACACTCTAAAAATATATGACAATCATGACTTTTCATCCCATGCATCCTCCCATTTTCCACATTAGCACATCTTGCCAAATTAGAACAATAACCGTCAGACGTCTTCAGCTCTTTGATCCAACGATAAACAGATTTGGCTTCATCAGTAGATAAAGTGTAATTCGTACGAGGTTTTAGGGTCTTGCCGTTTTGTTCCACCAACAACAAATCTGGTCGTTTGCAATATATACCTATGTCTTTTCTAGCTTTGTCATTATCTTTTGTTTTCCCTTTCACATTCATCACAGTATTAAATATGTTGTCAAAGAAATTTTTCTCGATATGCATAACATCGAGATTATGTCTCAAAATATTATCTTTCCAATACGGTAGATCCCAAAAAATACATTTTTTTGTCCAATTGTGCCATTGTCCGTAACCTTGTGGTTTACAAGCCACACCATTAACAACATATACTTTTGGCATATCTTTTACTTTATTCCAAACTTGTTCTGATGTCAATATAAGCGGGGGTCCTAAACTTTATGCATAGCCCTTCATAAATGCAGCTTTGTTCCTTCTAAATGCATGATCAACAAGTAAACACCTACGATGCGAGTCAAACCACGATGCCTTCCCGCCAAATTTAAAAGTAAATGCTTTTGTATCTTCCATACAAATAGGACAAGCTAATTTACCATGGGTGCCCCATCCTAACAAAATCCCATAAGCGGGGAAATCATTAATGGTCCACATCAATGCAACTCTTATCATAAAATTTTCTCTTCGAGCAATATCATATGTCAAGACACCATTCCACAACCTCTTCAAATCGTCAATCGAAGGTTGTAAAAAAATATCAATACCAGTTGTCAGATTAGAAGGACCTGGTATCACAGTAGCTAAGAACATATAAGGTTTAGACATACACATATCAGGAGGAAGATTGTAAGGAGTAACAATAACCGCCCAACAAGAATAAGGAGTATACGATGCTTGTATGTAAGGCGTAAATCCATTTGAGGATAATCCAAGTCTTACATTGCGTGGATCTGACGCAAAATCAGGATGCATTTGATCAAAGTGTTTCCATGCCTAACCATCAGATGGATGTCGTAACTCACCTGAATTTCTTCTATTCTCATAATGCCACGTCATCTTTCCTGCAGTTTGTATTGATGCAAACATTCTCTGCAATCTTGATACAATAGGTAGGTAAAACATTGCATTCCTTGGAATTGATTTTCCCCTACTTACCCTAGAGTTATTCCTTTGGTGATACCTTGGTTGTTGACAAAATTTGCATTCAACTAAGTTAGCATCATTCATACCAAATCCATTGTCATAATACAACATGCAACCTTTAACACAACAATCAATCATCTTGACACCTAATCCTAACTTTGACACTAACCGTTTTGCATCGTAATAACTTTGCGGCAAACCATCTTTAATAGGTGTTGTGTCTAGCATCATTTTAGTCATCAAATCCAAAGCTAAATCAGGAACATGAAATTGAGACTTTAGACCTAATAGTCTAATACACATTGATAACTTTGAGTTTGGAGATCCTTCAAACAACGATTTATTTGCCTCTTTCAAAAGACCATAAAATCTCTGAGCTTCTTCATTCGGAAGTCCATCGGTATCGTCATATTGATCTTCATTGAATGACAAATTAACCCCAACAACATCCGAGATCATATCATTCATCGCCTCAAAGTGTTGATAGTTATAATAATCTATACCTAACATGTTAGTACTACTTAAAGGACCTATGTTATTCTCCACACATGTACTAGTATTAGGCGCCGCCGGAGACTCTTTCCCATGATTAGTCCAAATCCAGTAGTTAGGCATAAATCCATCTGCATATAAATGCACTCTTATTTCATCTTCACTTTTAAACCGTCTACATCGACATAAACAACATGGACATCTCATTCCCATCTTCATCTTCGACAATTTTCTGCACTCTCGCAAAATGGAGAAAGTCTTCAACCTTGTTAGCAAAACGTTATTTAAGACCCTTCCTTCCAGGAAAATTCCTATCGTACATCCAACTACGGTCTATATCCATATATATGTGTATATATATATATACATGTTTATTTTGAAAATTAAATAAATATATAAATTATGTGCATATATATATATATATATATATATATATATATATATATATATATATATATATATATATATATATATCGATGTTTTATATATTAATTGCTGTATTTTTCAAAAGCATTATATATAAATTTTGACATACTTTATATGTCAATTAGGGGAACATGCATTTGCAAACAATATAATAAATTATTATCAATACTATAATTATATAAATCGAAATAAAATTTTAAATGATATTTTTTTAATAATCAAGACTAACAAAAAATTTACTATATTATGTATCAAGACTTATAACAAAAAATAATAATATCATCAATTTTAATAATGTTTTTTTTTTTTATAAAAATAATTATATTAAAATCAATAAGTTTTACTTTATATGTCAATTAGGGGAGCATTAACTAATTTGCAAACAATATAATAAATTAGTATCAAGACTAGTATAATTATATAAACTGAAACAAAATTTTAAATGATATTTTTTTAATAATCAAGACTAACAAAAAATATCAAGACTTACAAAAAATAAACTATATTATGTATCAAGACTTATAACAAAAAAATAATAATATCATCAATTTTAATAATGCTTTTTTAAAAAAAATAGTTATATTAAAATGTATAAAATACTAACTTGATGCCGAGTAGTGTCTGACTTGAAGCTTTCACGTATAGAGCGTAAAACTCTTCGAAGTAATTAACAACCATTGTCAAAATAAAAATTCAATAATATTAATTACATAAATAACTTCAAATCAAAAATAAAAATAAAAAACTAAATATATAATATAATATAAACTTACCAAAATTCAAGCAAGCTTGGAGGAATATTTTTTGTAGAGAGAAGGTGGAGAGAAAATTTAGAAGGAGGGTTTAGAGAGAAGTTAGAAGTGAAAAATGATAAGAGGAGTGGAGTAATATATATAGGATTTGGTTGATCATTTGTGGCGGCCAAAGCAGCCACAATGAGCAACGAATATGTGGCGTTTGTGGCGGCCAAAACGGTAAAAAAATGTAGGGATTTGTGGCGGTCTGGGCGGCCACAACTGGCAACGGTTCTTCGGGTGTTTGTGGCGGCCTTTGCAGCCACAAAATGTAACGGCTCAGGGTTTTGTGGCGGCCTTTGCAGCCACAAAGGGTAACGTCACTTCAGGATTTTATGGCGGCCTTTACCCTCACAACGTTGTGATTTTGTGAGGGCTTAGGCAGCCACAAAATCCACCTAAATTTTTAAACATTTGTGAGGGCTTTTTCAGCCACAAATAAAGACCAATTTCAATTTTTGTATTTGTGTGGGTTTTATCAGTCACTAATTTGTGAGAGTTTTTTTCGGCCACAAAATATTTGAAAAGTTGGCCACAAATTAGGGTTTTTCTTGTAGTGCATATACGCGATAGTCGAGGTAAATGTGTGTTACATGGTAGCTCCCGACATTTAGAGTGCTACCTAAGTCACCTAGGAATTCCCCACCCGAATACCTCCAAGATCTAACAATCTTGTCTTAAGGCTCAACAGTAGACCGCCACGATTAGACTCATTCAGTTGTACTTCCCCACAATCACTAGGCTTGTTAGGCCCTACCTATATAATGACAAAATAATACACTTTACAAATTCTCAATATTTTTTTTCCTTCGTTAGCTTAGACTACTCCATTAAGAGTATCATTTTTCGGGAATCATCACTATCTCATCAACTATGGGGAACTTCAATATTCTCATCACAATTTTATAATATCATTAATCATACATAATCATGATTATCATATAAACTCATCACAATTTTATAAAATCACTATCATCAATAAAAAATCATCAGTATTATAACGTAAACATAAATCATACCATGCATCCATCTTTTATTAACACATCACATAAATTCGTCTAATCAAACATATGCACATAATTTCGTTCAACATCCAACATCACAAAAATGGCAAATATCAACTAACACACAAGTATCAAAAAATAAATCAATCAACACCTTATAAATATTTCTATTTCACATTTTAATCTCACAATTCTCATATTTCATATTAATCAATTTATCTCTCAAAGGACTACTGTCGTAGCAATCCATAGATGAATCATTGGGAAATACGATTTTCCCGTTCATATCCCAATATATTATACTCATGATTTCAAACACTCTCTCACCCCTTACCTTATTTTGATGGTTTCACACAAGAGTACAATTCCAAAAGCAAATAATTTTTGTTCTTTGACTTTTTATCCTTCAATCGATATAACTCGACAATTTATGGATAAACGTCAAAAATAAATTATAAGAAAATACTCTAAAAACTAAATTTCGAAATCCGGTCAAGGAAAATTGCCATAATTCAGAAAACCAATCAATATATAATATAACCACTTTTCACACGATCATTTTGGCTTTGATTTCACTCAAATCGGGCTTATAGTGAAGAAGAACGGTACAAAATAAAGAATTCTATAAACGGAGAAGCATTACTAGAAAAACTCATTTTAGCTGCTATATTTAGCATCGACCACCGACTCTGATGCTAGTTAGTGTCGGCCAAGCGCACACTAGTACACAAATCACTTTTTATGTTTTTTACAATCAGTAGCGTCGGCTTAAGCGATTCTAAGTAAAATATTGGAGATGTTACTTTATTTTTTATTTTAGTCATCATGTTAGTGTCTAATTTGTAAAATTAATTTATTTATTTTTTCTATTTGAAAAATTAATTTTTTTTTTCCTTATTATCCCTCAGACCTCTTTTCCCTATCCCTCACTTCATTTTTCCTTAACCTTCATTTCATTTTTCCTTAACCTTCATTTTGCCCTAACCCTCGCCCTCCTTGTCTTCGCCATCGTCCCTCTCCTATCACTCTCACATCTCGCTGTGTCACCGTTTCCCCTCCTCACACTCACTGTGTCACCTGACTCCCTTATTTCAAAAGACCTTGGGTGCTAGTGATGCTCGGCAGATTGGGGGTTTGGTGCTACCCAAAAAGTGTGTTGAGGTTGGACTTGAGATCCTCTATTCAAGATATTAATTGAAAAGTATTTTTGGATTATGTACGTCTTTTGTGGCTGCTTTATGCCCAGGTAAATTGAATTTATCGTGATTACCAATTGGTTGTCTACTGTTTGTAATGCCAACATGCCAAAATGCCAACATGTGTACAATGATAAGCTCCTAGTTTGGAATGTAAATTAATGTTTATCCTCCAATGAGACGCTAATTTTTGTGGAAAGTATTTATGGTATTATAATTTTATTCTTCTATCACTTGTATTTCTATGGAAAGTAATGACTTTTAACAGATTATAGAAACCAGGAACGGTTAAATTGCATTGAATAATCAGGAATATTGTCATCGCTGGAGCTACAAAGAGTAGGAACCAAGAAAACCTTGATGTAAGAAACCTAGATATGATGTGACTGCTATGCTCTTCTGTAGTTTCTTGTTTCAATTTTCATATGTTGTATGGATTCAGCGTAGGGTACTGCGGCTAATATTATAGTTGTGAGTATTTTCTAATAAAGGATAGTTCATGAATTTATAAATCATTTCTTAATTTTGTTGAATGTTATGTATATTTGTAGTTTGGTGAAATTTTGAATGTCTACTGAGGAAGTACATCTGTTTGCATATTTTTCTTTTTGCAGGATAATGAAACCAATAAGACTAGAAATGGATTTTCTGCACACAAAGTTAGTATCAAATAACTAACGGCATAGTAATTGCTAATCTTTTTCATATAAGTATTCTCATACTTGGCTGCATTTTTCATCTATGGCTTAGGTTGAATTGGTTCATCCTAGTTCTGCGTCAAAAGCTGATAAGTCGGGATACATAGAAAAAGAAGCACTAGGAAGCAAATCATTAATCTCTAGAAAGAGAAAGAACAACATATTGGGTTCAAAAAGTAAACGTCTAATACTTGATAATAGATATAATAGAAGTTAAGATTCCATAGCAAGAAGCTCAAGGCCTGCTCCGCCCCCCTCCTAACCATGTTCCAAGCATTATAGTGATTGAAGGCTTTGAGTTCTAGGAATATGAGGTTGATAGGAATAGGCCAAAGCCTATTATTAGAAATGTATATAAGAGGGGAAATAAGAAGGTTTGGATGAAGCCTTCTTAATTGTAACATGTGACTAATAGCTTGGCTGAGGCAGTTAGGAGTTTGTTAGCTTGACTTAGGCAGTTAGGAGTTTGTTAGCTTGGCTTAGGCAGTTGGCTAAGGCAGTTAGGAGTTTGTTAGCTTGGCTTAGGCAGTTAGGAGTTTGTTCTATAAAAGGGGAGTAAGTGAGAATGAGAGGGGAGAGAAAATTAGTTGTAACCATTGGTTGAGGAACCAGGCCAAGATCGAGGGATCTATTGTACCATTTTCTATATTCATTCAATTCAATAAAGTGAGAGTTAATATTCCTAACAGAATCATATTGGTTCTGGTTAGGTATTGTCATTGATTCAATTCAGCTTAGTGATTGTTACCATTGGTTCTATCACTGGTATCAGAGCACCGATCTAGGTGCCCTGAGGGAGTGGAACCACCATTCGCGCGCTGCTACAATCGTCTATGGTTTTTACCAGAAGCATGTCAACCAGAAACGAAGACAGCTGGAATAATGAGTTCGAGGAATTGAGGAAAGATCGTGAAATATTGACGATGCGAATGAAGCTCGAATGAAAAAATCGGAAGATCTGTTAGCTGCATAGCGAGCAAATTAGGGGTGAATCAAGAAGGAAACTCATTTGATGAGGGGAGTGAGAACGAGAACAACAGTGAAAGTCATAGGCAGAACGTGAATCCATGTCGATGGAGAAAGTTAGAAATCCCTATTTTTGCTGGAGATGATGCTTATCGGTGGGTTCAGAAATTAGAGAGATATTTTGCACTCAGAGGAGTGACGCCAGAAGAGAAGATGCAAGCTACGATGATTTCGTTAGAAGGCAAAGCTCTTAGTTGGTATCAATGGTGGGAAGGTTACACCCCTAATCCAACGTGGGAAAGCTTCAAGATTGCGGTGGTAAGACGTTTCCAACCTTCTATGATTCAAAATCCGTTTGAATTATTACTTTCCTTGAAACAAAACAATAGTGTTGAAGAGTATGTTGAATTGTTTGAGAAATATGCTGGGGCTTTAAGGGAAGTTAACCAAGATTTTGTTAGGGGAATATTTCTTAATGGATTGAAAGAAGAAATTAAGGCAGAAGTTAAGTTGTATGAGTTGACTAATCTGTCAGAATTAATTCAAAAAGCTATACTTGTTGAACAGAAAAATTTGATATTAACAAAGAAAAACAGTGGGACTTACACTATATCTTCCAATTCCTATAAGCCAAATTCTTACAGTAAGGTAGTGACATTGGAACCCCAACCACCAATGAGTAACAACAGAGAAACATCATCAATGGGGAGTGTAAATAATACTATGAGACAGAATCAAAGTAGTGAAAGTTCTAGAGTGAGGGGAGATTACAGAAAATTGACTAGTGCTGAGATGAAAGAAAAAAGGGAAAGAGGGTTATGTTTTCGTTGTGATGAACCCTTTAATAGAGATCATGTATGTAAGAATAAACAATTGAGAATGCTCATATTGGCTGAGGAGGAAGAAGTAGATAAGGAGGATGAGGATTCAGAAGTGGGGGAAGCTCTGAATTCTTTGCAATTATCCATGTATTCTATGACGGGCCTCACTTCTACGAAGTCATGGAAAGTAGGAGGAACAATCAAGGAGACTCCAGTAGTGATTCTTATAGATTGTGGGGCCTCTCACAACTTTATTGCAAGAGAAATGGTTGAAAGGTTACAACTTATGGTGGCAGCTACTCAAACTTACACAGTAGAGGTAGGTGATGGACATCAAATTAGATGTCAAGACAAGTGTAAGGAATTGAAAATCTGGATGCAAGGGTTAGAAGTGATTCAAGACTTCTACTTGTTTAATTTGAAGGGAGTTGATCTAGTGTTGGGGCTGGAATGGCTTGCAAGTTTAGGAAGGGTGAAAGTAGATTTTGGTAATATGCAACTAACAGTGAAAAAAGGAAATTCATCAATTACTATAACAGGGGACCCTGCTCTAACTAAAATTGAGTTATCCTATGGGGCATATATGCAAGTATTGTTGAAAAAAGGTGAAGGGTTGCTGATGCAAGGCGAGACAGCAACAAAACTTCAGCAGGAGAATTAACAGGTCTCAGGGGAGTTAGAAGAGTTATTGCAGCAATTTCAGGAGGTATTTCAAAATCCTCAAGGGCTACCACCCTCTAGAAGGCATGACCATGCCATCCACTTGAAGGAAGGAGCGGAGATACCCAATGTGAGGCCTTATAAATGTCCTTATTACCAAAAGAATGAGATAGAGAAATTGGTATCTGAGATGTTAGAGGCTGGGGTGATTAGACCGAGTATAAGTCCCTATTCTAGCCCTATATTGCTGGTGAAAAAGAAGGATGGTGGATGGAGGTTCTGTGTAGATTACAAAGCTCTTAATAAAATCACCATTCCTAATAAATTCCCAATTCCAATCAGTGAGGAATTGTTGGATGAATTGGGAGGAGCTATGATATTTTCTAAGTTGCACCTCAAATCGGGGTACCATCAAATTAGAATGAGAACAGAAGATGTGGAGAAAAATGCTTTTAGAACTCATGAAGGACATTATGAGTTCCTAGTTATGCCTTTTGGGTTAACGAATGCCCCTTCTACTTTCCAAGCCTTAATGAATGAAATTTTAAAGCCTTACTTGAGGAAATTCATGTTGGTCTTCTTTGATGACATATTAGTGTACAGTGCTGACATGAGTTCACATGTACAGCATCTGCATACAGCTTTGAGCGTGCTAAAACAGAATGGATTGAAGGCAAATTTCAAGAAGTGTACATTTGGACAAACTAGCCTGGAATATTTAGGACACATCATTTTAGCTGGAGGAGTGACTGCGGATTGTTCTAAAATAGAATATATGAAGTCTTGGCCTCAACCCACTAATATCAAGAGTCTAAGAGGATTTCTAGGGCTGACAGGATATTACAGAAGATTTGTCCAAAACTACGGGAAGAAAGCTAAGCCACTCACAGATTTACTCAAGAAAGATGCATTTGTGTGGACCGTAGAAGCTACTGCTGCTTTTGAGGAATTAAAATCTGCTATGATGGATTTGCCTATGTTAGCTATTCCTGATTTTAATAAAGAATTTGTGGTGGAGACTGATGCATCTAGCAAAGGCCTAGGAGCTGTATTAATGCAAGGTGGATAACCTTTGGCATTTTGGAGTGAAAGGTTATCTGCAAAAGCTCAGCAAAGGTCAGTCTATGAAAGAGAATTAATGGCTTTGGTTCAAGCAATTCAAAAATGGAGACACTATTTGATGGGAAGACACTTTATTGTTAAAACAGATCAGAAAAGCCTGAAATTCCTGACTGAACAGAGGTTGTTCTCAGATGAGCAGTTCAAATGGGCGATTAAGTTGGTGGGTCTGGATTTTGAAATACAGTATAAACCTGGGACTGAAAACTCTGCGGCTGATGCTCTTTCAAGGAAAATGATATATGCAGCAATATCAGTTTTAACAGTTGAGGAAGTAGCAGCATGGAATCAGGAGTTGCAGCAGGACTCTAAATGGGTGAAACTGATGTAGGATTTGATTATTTCACCCACTGCACATCAGAATTTTGAATTGAAAAAAGGGGTTCTTTATTATAAAGGGAGGTTAGTACTGTCAAAATCATCTAATAGGATTCCTGTCATTATTTCAGAATGTCATGAAACACCTATGGGAGGCCACTCAGGGTACTTTAGAACTTACAAGAAGATTGCTACATTTCTGTTTTTGGAAGGCATGAGGTCAGATATTAAGAAGTTTGTTGAACAATGCGAGGTATGTCAAAGAAGTAAATATTCGACACTTACCCCTGCGGGATTGCTACAGCCATTTCCTATTCCGCAACAAGTTTGGATGGATATTTCTCTAGATTTCATTGGTGCTTTACCTAGGATAAGAGGAAAGGATACAATATTGGTAGTAGTAGATAGATTATCCAAGTATGCTCATTTCTTTGTTTTAGGCCACCCTTACTCAGCCATGGAAGTAGCTACTGTTTTTGTGAAGGAAGTAGTGAAATTACATGGGTTTCCTACTACTATTGTATCAGATGGAGATCCTTTGTTCATGAGCCAATTTTGGAGAGAATTGTTCAAATTGGCTGGCACTCAACTAAAAATGAGTACTTCTTACCATCCACAATCAGACGGTCAGACTGAAGTTACTAACAGGTGCTTAGAGACGTATCTCAGGTGTTTTGTGGGACCTAAGCCTAAGAAATGGTTGGATTGGCTGCACTGGGCAGAATTTTGGTTTAATTCCAACTACAATATGTCGGCTGGTATGACTCCTTTTCGTGCTCTATATGGTAGGGACCCTCCTATTTTGTTAAAGGCAGGGGCTATACCTTCTAAAATTGAGGATATCAATCAAATGTTGCTACAAAGAGATGTTATTTTGGACGAATTGAAAGCTAATTTGTCCAAGGCTCAGAATCAGATGAAACAATATGCTGATCAGCATAGAAGAATGGTGGAATTTGATGTGGATGATTGGGTATATCTTAAATTACAGCCTTACAAGCTTAAGTCATTAGCTAATACCAATTTACTAAACTAGCACCAAGATACTATGGGCCTTATCAAGTGGTGAGTAAAGTGGGGCCTGTTGCTTATAAGTTGGCCTTACTTGACTATGCTAAAATTTACCCAGTATTTCATGTTTCCTTGTTGAAAAAAGCCATCAAACCAAACAAGAAACCTTAATCACTACCACCTATGTTGAATGAAGAATTTGAATTGGAAGTATCACCAGAAGATATTCTGAATAGTAGAGAGGATAAACAGGGTCACTTGGAAGTGTTAGTTAAGTGGCAAGATCTACCCAACCATGAGAACAGTTGGGAATTGGCAGCTGATATTCAAGACAAATTTCCAGACTTTCAACTTGAGGACAAGTTAATTCTTTTAGGGGGGTATTGATAGGAATAGGCCAAAGCCTATTATTAGAAATGTATATAAGAGGGGAAATAAGAAGGTTTGGATGAAGCCTTCTTAATTGTAACATGTGACTAATAGCTTGGCTGAGGCAGTTAGGAGTTTGTTAGCTTGGCTTAGGCAGTTGGCTTAAGCAGTTAGGAGTTTGTTAGTTTGGCTTAGGCAGTTAGGAGTTTGTTAGCTTGGCTTAGGCAGTTAGGAGTTTGTTCTATAAAAGGGGAGTAAGTGAGAATGAGAGGGGAGAGAAAATTAGTTGTAACCATTGGTTGAGGAACCAGGCCAAGATCGAGGGATCTATTGTACCATTTTCTATATTCATTCAATTCAATAAAGTGAGAGTTAATATTCCTAACAGAATCATATTGGTTCTGGTTAGGTATTGTCATTGATTCAATTCAGCTTAGTGATTATTACCATTGGTTCTATCAGAGGTACATTTTCTCTTGCTTTGTTTCTAAAATGGTTTTGACCTGTTAACCTTTTTTGACTTCTAAAATGTACTCAACTTTTTTGGTCTTAAATATAACTAAGTATAACTTACTATTACCTATTTAGTGATGTTTATCCTAAAATACCCTTCAGTTAATATTTTATTTTTCAATAACTTATTTTAACAAAACAAGTTCCCGTGATGGCCACTTGGAGAATGCACTTGTATTTTTATGCGATCAAGAAGATTAATTGTATTTAACTAAATTTCTTAATAAGAGTGAAGTTAGTTATTTTTTTTTATAATAACAAAAATTAATATGCTTTCATCTTTGGGTTGAAATTTTGTGCATCCTTTGGCTATATAAAACTTACCAAATTATTATTATGATGTGTCCATAGTGTAGGTAATATAGTTCTTCCACTATGCTGTCTTAGTTGAAATGTAGTCAATCTTTCATGTTATAAGACTTGTAATTAGAATTATGAAAGTTCATAAGTCATAGGCTGAGCAAAAAGGGAATGAAAGTGATGAAGGAGAGTTGCTTTGTACAGTCAATTACCATGAATGATCTTCAACTGGTTTTAGTTGAGGATTGTGTATTCTTGATCTTCATATTCCAAAACCATTCTTCATCCTTGCCATCTTGTAGCCAGTGAACATAGATGCATTCTTTGTTGAAGTCACCTGACTTGTACTTCAAATATTAGATTGATATTATTTTGCCTTTGTTGTAATCTTTCTTGGTGTTTTATTCAATTAAAAAATTTATGAAAATTAGTCTGCATTGTGGAAACCTTTATGCTGATAATGCTTTTACAGGATGCTACGGTGCTTGGGAAGCCAACTATTTTCACGAGTGATAATATGGGGTAACTAACTCATCTTTGATTAGGTTTTGATCAAATTGTGCGGGTCGATTTTAATTTTTAATTGTGTTGGGCTCAATGTGAAGATTGTCTGAAGTGGCACAAATTGCCAGCATGTGCGCTTCTTCCATCAAAATGGACGTGTTCTGATAATTCATGGGATCCAGAAAGGTACGAGAGTGATTCATTTTCTAGTTAACATATCCTTCCATATATAGGATGCAATTGATGACGAGAAAATATAAGAAATGGAATACGTTTTTGAGAATTTGACTATGTACCAACCCATGCATCACGTCATGATATATTGTAAATTTCCATGCTCTTTCTGTCTTCCTTTTAACTTATTCCATGTTTATTTGCAAAAAGTACATCATAAACCTATTTCAATATGAAACCGATACAATGGTGTTTTATTTTTATTTGTAAATCCTCTTTGCTGCCATATCTTCTTGTTCAGCTGCACAAGAGGTTACAGCTGAACAAGTTGAGAATATGTTACCCCTTGTAATTCAAGTTTGAATTGTTTTATTCCTTTCCTTGAACAAATGTCTCAGATTCCTTATAAATGTATGAAAACTACTTGTTGATTGCATTTTTCTGCTTATAGGATGATGGTTTTGATACTTCCTTTTCTGCTTAACACGCATAACTACTTTAACTGTCAGCGCATCAGTTGCTGCTGCACCAAAATTACCATCTGAAATCACAGGAAATACTGTAGAGGAGGTACTTGATGTGTTCCCTATACATTTATACATTCCCTAAATTATTTTATTTATTATGTTAGTAAGTTATGCTATTATTGATGAGTGAATAACTTAGAGCCTTGGATAAAACAGATCCCTAACAAATATTTTTACAGTTTGCATAACTTTTCTTTATAATAAAAAGTTTGTTTGGCATTGTTTAATGAATTCTCAGTTAATTTTTACTGTTTCTCTATTTTCCTTTCCTAATCTGGTAATCTTATGTAGATTATCAAGGAGTGGAATGCTGAGTTTGTAAGAGAAAACCGAAAAGTTTCTTAAACAAGCTAATGCAATTGCTGAATGGGATTGCAGGATTTTACATAATCGTGATGTTTTGTTAAGGCTTGAAGTTTGTATATGTCTTCAAATGATCTTTTTAATAATTTTCTACTTGGAAACAGCTTAATTTAGCAGTATTGAGCTATAGCTGATTTATATTGTGATGATTTAGATTGAAGTGGCAAAAGTAGTTGCAACACAATCAAATTTGGAGCGGCAATTGGAGTTGATAGAGACTCATCAACAGGAGGTAATTGCATAACTTTTTCACCTCTGGTCTAAGCTTCTTTTTAATCCATTTTAGGGGATAATTTCATTTTTAGTGCTTGTATTCTATTTTGAAATAGTTATTTTCTTTTTATTAAATTACAAGTGACCTCTTGTTCTAATGCTGACATACTATTCATCTGGATTAGGAAGTTGGCTCTGTTAATGTGGTTCATTCCTCTATCGCATGATGGGTAGTTCCATATTTCTGTTTTGCTATCAAACTCTTGTAGCATGCTAAAAACTAGTTAAGGTTGAATAAACACATCGTATAAGATCGATGCTGAAAATGTTTGTTTGGACATTGGATTGACATATTTTGTTAAGTTGTTATTTAATACTATGGTGCGATTGTTATGTTGCCAATAGTTGTCAATATAATGTTTTTTAGGTATCAATTATTTTAGATGTTAAAATTTAATTGAGTTGTGCTAAAAAAATTAAAATTAAAATTAAAAATTAAATAAATTTAAACTTAGCGTCGGCTTTGTCCACTAGCATCGGCCAAACTGACGCTGATTTTCAATTAAAATTGACTTTTTATTTTAATCGTAGCGTCAGAGGGACCGACGCTACCTATTTTCTTGACTACCATTTGTTGACTTTTGCGTCAATCATCCGACGCAACCATTTTTTAGCTGACGTGGCAACAGACATAAGTAGTGTCCGATATTTTATATTTTGTTGATAGCGTCGGTTTATAGTAGGTTAGGCTAACGCTATATTAGCGTCGGATGGCATTTGGCCGACGCTATGTGTTAGCTCCGACCATTTTAGCCTAGGCCCGACACCGACGCTAAACTAACGTTAGCGCCGGCTTTTGGCCTTTTAGTAGTGAAGTCTTGGGTTTAATTGACTAGCTAAATGAGTAAAACAACGTACCTGAAATTTGAACGAAAATGGAAAAACTTTTCTGGGATATCATCGATGAATGGTATCAATTTTCTTCTTTTTCTCTCAATGTGTGGCTCTCCTATTTTGTGTTCAGGTTACTCTTTGTTTCTCATGCCCTTCATTCTTGTTATTTTCAATTAATATTTTTTTTTATTATTTAATTAGATTTTACTTTTAAATATATGGCTAATGCATAAAACACATTTTACTTTTTTCTTTTATTTATTTTGTTATCTTTTTAAATAAAACAAACAATTGGTCAAAACTTTTTTTTTTAACACTTTTTTTTAAAACATAATTTAATTACCAACGTATTACTAATATTTAAAAAGTAATATATAATAAAATAAAGTAATTAAAGTAATTAATCTTTTAAAATACATTAATAATCAAAATTTTCATATTCAAAATAATCTCTATAACAATACTTATTTTTTCAAATACTCAAATTAAAATATTATTATCATTAAAGAATAGTCGAAATTATAAAATAAATAAATATAAAATTATATTAATTAGAGAGTTGAGATAAGAGTCATTGTATTATAGCAATATTAATCGATTAATATGATAGAATGGAAAATATAACTAGTTACAAGCATGATTGGGAAATTTGTTTTTGCACTTTATTTTTGTATTAGATTAGTCAATTATACCGAATTTTAGATTGTTAAAAGATGACTTAAACAAGTCAATTTCAGAACCATAGCGAAGAAAGATTCCCACCAAACTCTTCAGCTTGGATGAGGAGGACCTCGATAGACTGACTTCGAAACCTTAGTAATGGAGCTTTGCTAACTTACTTTAACGAATCAAAACTTCTCGTTTTCACATAAATAGGTTAAGTTTTTTTTTTTTTCACTATGTGATTTAAACATAGTAGTTCTCACAAATTTACTGTCATAAAACACTTCATCCAATCAATGACACCTAGCTTGAATGTGTTTGCACTATGGCTCTCAAATGCCACATTTCTCTTAGAAAGACCAGTACCAAAGGAATTTGAGATTCTCACTATTTTTCGATACCTAATACAATGAGAAACTTAGTATATTGTTTTCCTTGAAATTAAAGAATTTGCATATTGATGAACGTACAATCCAAGGACATACAACACTTCACCCATATATATATATACGTACTAAGAGCATCTTGAATACTGTGATCATAGCTCAAGCGTGAATTTAGCACACTATAAATGATTTGACAAAGAGGGTACCTTACTATTAAAACATACATGTGAAAGAAAGCATATTTGATCATAACACCCAAATACCATATCAGTATCACTAATATGCAAATAGTAAGGTACAAGATAATCAAAAAAAAAGAAAACACAAGAGACATTTTTCCAGCAAACCCTTATTGTTTGTCTCTATTTATTTTATTTAGCTATTAATCTAATGAATCTCATAAAACAATAAAAACACGAAAAATTTGTGGTCAATTTCCAGTTCATTTTGAATTTGGTCATGATAGGTGAAATATAAGTCGGAGAAAATATTGTTATTTTTTAAACCATTAATGAAAATCTCAACAAGACTTCATAAACTCAAAATATTGTTAAAACAATTCAAGCACATCATTTCTAGGAAATCCAATTTTGTTCTTCTTTTACTGATGTTTTATTTCTTATTCGGGAGATGCTGAGCACAATCACTTGTCAAGGTCCCCTTATAACAATAGTTGAGCCATATACCCCACAATTTGGGGGAAAGGAAAGGTAAATCCCTTTTGATCGAGGTCATTTCGTTAGAGGCAAACAATAGTTGAAATTCCATACCTTTTGAGATATCTCCTTCCATTTTTCAAATGAAGTCAAGTAACGTATCCTCAAAAAGTTAGATTCCCCCTTCCCACCCTCAATTGAGTTAGAATATCAGCATGCAGCTTCAGCAAGCCAGATTCCCCCTTGGAACTCTCACACGCTTTTTTGAGAGAGAATTTAGACCTTCGACTTCAGCATGTCAGATTCCTCCATCGAGCTCCCACGTACACTTGATTGAGAAAGAATATTGTCCTTCACCTAGCAAGTCTAATTCCCCCTTCAAGCTGCCATGCTTGGTTGAGGAAGAAACTCGACCCTTATGGTGGACAATTAAAATAGTCCATGACCTTGTAGAACACTTTCAATTTGGTCCATAAGATTATGAATATCCCAATTTAGTCATTAACTTTGAAAATGTTTATCAAATTCATTTTTATGTGAATGTTTGATACTAAATGTTGTGGATGGTGATTATGTGTGTGTTAAGTGTATTTGGCGGTCCTAAGCTCCTAGCCATTGAGAAAATAATACAAAATAATTGAAATTGAAAATAGAGGGAATAATTATAGATCCTAACCCTTGTGCTTTTTTCTTCTACTTGCTGACACTTCATGTTCTTCTCTACAATATTGTGCAATGTGAATAAAATGATAATTCTTTGTCCTACAATCACTATTACACATGTCTCCAAACCAATCAAATTAATTCAAATGTAAATTATAATCATTGTTATTTTAAAAAATATATTTTTACAAAAGAATGGAATGAAAGATGATGAATAAACATGTACATTTTCACCTTCAAAGTGTTGGAACCAAGTAGGTTTTATGCTTAAGAGTTTTGATCTTAACAAAAATATTTTATGAGAACAATACATTTAACTTCACAAAGTATGAAAGAAGATTATATTTTTTAAGACAATCTAAAATAAGATTTGATTTAGATTTATAATTGAAGAAAATCTTTGACCAAGTTGAAAAGAAAAAATGATCAAGATTTAAATTATGAATAACATCATATACCACGAGAAGATATAAATTATTTACAATAAGATTTGATCAAGATCTATCTAAAAGAAGATATTAATTAATTACAAGAAGATTTGATCAAGATTTCTCACAAGAAGATATAAATTATTTACAATAAGATTTTATCAATATTTATCACAAGAAGATATGAATAATTTACAAGAAGATTTGGTCAAGATTTATCTACAAGAAGATATAAATCATTTACAAGAAGATTTGATCAAGATTTATCACAAAAAGATATGAATTATTTACAAGAAGGTATGATCAAAAATTGTTTAAAACAAGAAACACTAACAAAAAGATACATTTATTATTTGCAAAGATATGATTCAAATTTTGACAAAAGATAAAATACTGAATTTGGACTTAGTCATATTCCTACTTGTGAAAGTTCAAGAACCGGTCCAAAACTATGTTCCCGCTTAGATCAAAGCAAGCAATAAGAAAGAAGTTTCATTCGAAGAATTTGCGAGGGCAATCTTAATAAAATATAAACAATATCAATATGAAGAATTTACAAACTCAATCCGAACAAAATACAAACATAATCAATCTAGAAGAACTGTTCAAATTGGATTCATAAATAAAGAATTGGTTAAATAACATATTATCAAAAAACATCTTGTTCATAATTATTTTTGAATAAGATCATTGTTGACCAAATTTGAAATGAAGATATAACTCATAATTAAACAAGGACTAAATTGAAACCCTAATTTTATATATAAATAGATGTTCAAGGTTGAAGAATAAGATCATCGAAAAATCAGAAAAGAGTAGAAGAACTAAAGCTCAAAGTTCTAAATTCGTCTTAAAGTTCAAATAGAGAAACACTTGTTCGAATAAGAAATATTTTTTAAGTATTTTTCTTAGAGTATGACAGTGATTGTTATAATCAACTTGTTAGAAGGAACTACTCAAGTTCGAAATCTTTGTATTCAAATCTGATAGTGATGTTAGTGTGCCTTAAACAATAAGAGGTTATTATATTGTGTGGAGAAGACTTGGCTGGTAGAGTCAAGGTGTGTGTGTTCCTCAAAACTTTGGGGTTGTCAAGTTGTTTGAGAAGACTGGCTTGAAGGGTCAGTTGCTTTGTAATTCAAGCTGTTGAATTAGTGAATTAAATCCTTCTAAGTGAAGGGACTGGATGTATCAAAGTTAGTGGTAAACCAGGATAAATTACTTGTGTCACTTTATTCCAACACTTCTTAGTCTTGTTATTGTTTCTACTTCAAGTAAATCATCAAGTATGAACCAGTTTAATCAAATAATTAAACAGTTATTGAAGTAGCAACGTCAATTTACAAAGAAAAGGGTTTGAATTGTAAGTTTACCTATTTAAAATTTCCTGTTAAAATCTTAAGAATATAACTCAAGATTGATCTTGGTTATGAAAACAGAAAACGAAGAATGGTCTTGGTTCTAGAAACAGAAAAAGGATAACGTTCTTGGTTAGTTAAAATCACAATTTTAGCTTCCCTATTTAACATGATAATTAAAATGGCTTAAAGTAAATAGAGATAAGGAAGACATACCACACAAAGATGCATCCTGGTTCACCCAACTCGAGCTATGTCCAGCCCTCACAACTGTGAGATTTTCCACTAAGTGTTCAAACGGAGAACGTTCTTGGTTTTACACAGTTTTTGATAAGATCAACCTTGATTTATCGCAACAATCCATTTCACCCAGAAAAGACTCAATCAAGTCACCTATCAATCTTGATAGGATTTTACAATTCACTTTTTAACCATAAAAAGTTTTTTATAAAAACTACTCAAACTAAAAACAACCCTTATAATTTTGAATTTACACAACAATGATTTAAAGAGATTGGTAAAATCTGATTATGCTCAACTCGTGTTTGAGAATTAATTATTAATAAAAGGACTCAGTAATATGATTTGGATATATGAAGATGAAATCAGTGTTGAGGCAAAAACCTCTTTGATGTATGTTTTAATGACAACAAACCTTATGAAATAAATGATTAAGTTTTATGAATGGTGGTCTACTAATGATTTCACTTAAGTTTTGTTTAAGAAACATGAATTGCACAAGTGAACAAGCAAGAAGTCATTCACTTCATCAAAGTGCATAATTATCCAATCAATAACGAAATAATTTCAAAAGGAATATATCATATATCAATCATTCAATATAATGATTATTACATATTCAATATAGCATCTTCATGAAGAAGACAATCAAATACATTCATACAACAATCAATGATCACACTATGCTATAAATCAGAAGCAAGATCATTTAAAAGAAACAAGATCAAATATGAGAAACGAAAAATGTTCTGGTTATTAAACAGAAAAACAAAGAACATTGTTGATAGCATTCTGAAAACAAATATCATTTTGCACAATAGTTTGAAAAACGAAGAATGTTCTGGTTTTTTACAGCATTAATCCAAGAATGTTATGGTTTACGAAGAACAAAGCGTTCTAGAAATCAAGATTGATTCAAATTGTAGTAACTCATTAAGATGCATGATAAATTGCAAGTAACTATCAGAATAATCAGAATGGGACACACAAGGAAACCTTGGGCATATTCATTTAACAAATTCACAATGACATAAACAATGTATGAAGTTACAAGTTTTGATCCTCAAGAGTAGTGACTTATAATCAAAGTACGATGTGAACAAAATAAAAAACTACATTAGTGGTACACCTGTAGAATAGTTGGTATACAACCAAAATTCATATCAGAACAAAAACAACAAATCACTTAAAACAGAAAACGAAGAACGTTCTTCGTTTTCACAACTTTAATCCAAGAACGTTCTCGTTTAAAAAGAGCAAAATCTATTGTAATTTAAGATCGACCTGGGCTACAAAAGTACATCTATCTACACTACAAAACATCAATATTCATCATAGAGGAAGTTAATAATCTACACAAGATTGTTTTGGATAGATTCGATCAAAGAGGATCAACAAAGACAAAGCAAAACATCAAGATCAATCTTTAAATTGATGAGCTATGAGCAAGGACATCCATGATAGCAAGGACACTGTTGTTGCCCCCTTTTTTAGAAAGCACATCATGTTTTTGAGACAAATGACTGACACGTAACAGCTGTCAAAATCCAACACTCATACAAAATAGAAGACGAAGAATGTTTTGGTTTTACAAAAGAACATTCTAATTTTAATTATCTTTTAATGACATAATTCAAACTGATAATTTTCCATAGTATGAACCACATATTAAAGAGTATCAAGACTGCTCAAATCAATGGTGAAGCCTAGAACTCGAGCTGAATGCCCAAAAGAGAAAAATAACCTCAAGATTGATCTCCAAATTGATGAGTTTTGAACAATGACACAAGTACATTGTACTTACAATATTCTGCAAAACGTTATGCATAAACCTGACTCAAAACAGTGCCAAATGACATGTGACAACTCATTCACGTTTTCCATGAGACCCAAAAGCACGAACGTTCTCCGTTTTGTCAAGAATGTTCTGGACAACAAATAAACACATGTTTAATTGCTTATATCTGTGTGTGTGTGTGTGTGTGTGTGTGTGACACTTGGGAAGTGTGTCCAATGAATATATTCATTTTGAATTGAATATTCAAAGCCTTTTAACATCTATAAATTGAAGATCAATTGGAAAATGAAGGCAAGAGTTCAATTTACAAATCTACCAACACTTGTTCAAGTAACAAGTCAAAAAAAA
>JBBPBR010000004.1:28487065-28564113 GCA_037974775.1 Cicer pinnatifidum | reverse complement strand
AAAAAAAAAAAAAAAAAAAAAACTCTTCAAGCAAACTCCAGCTCTCTTCACTATATCTTTGGATCATTATTTACTGAGTTTGTCTTTCATTTATCTCAAAAAAGTGTTGAGAAGTTTCAAGATCCCAAACACTTTTATCATACACATCATTTGTAACTCAAGTCTATCTTTTATGTTAGATTGAGTGTGTTTGTAAAAATCCTTTCTAGGATGAAAGGTGAAGATTGTAACAGATCAAGGTTGATCTTGACTGATGGTGTAAAAACCAATAACGTTCTCCGTTTTGAACACTTAGTAAAAAATCTCACGGTTGTGAGGACTGGACGTAACCCATATTGGGTGAATCAGGATATATCTCTGTGTGATATCTCTTCCGTTATCTCTACTTATTTCTAGTCATTTGATTATCAAATTAAATAGATAAATTAAATTGTGTGTTTTTCACTAACCAAGAACGTTATTCGTTTTCTATTTTCATAACCAAGATTAATCTTAAGTTAAATTCTAGAGAATGATGTTGATCATTCTAAAGAAAGATGTTTGTTGCTGACGATCATTTGTCACTTTTGTTTTGAGTTGTGCCTTTTAATCTTTGATTCTTTTGAGTGATTCTTTTGTTCATATGAGAGTTGTATATTCCTAGTATATGAACGGGAAATCCATTTGCGATTTGCAAGAATGTGGAGAACAATCTTGGTTTTCCAAATTATGTCAAGAATGTTATCGGTTCAGTCTTGTTCATTTTTAGCTCTTTCTTTAAAATAATTTCTCTTGCATTTTCCTTGTACCTAACTTGGATTATTACATTCAAAAGCACATGTTAAATTAACACATAATTTAGAATCATAATTAGAGTCTTTAATCAACTTTTATATGTTTACATCAAAATATTAGTTTGGGATTTTGCCTTAACAATTTCCCCCTTTTTGATGATGACAAATATGTTAATTTTGATTCTAATTTCAATCATAGAGAGCTTAATAGCTCCCGCTCAAAACATGCTTCAGATTTTTGTATCAAAATATCATTTCATTAATAGCATCTAAAATCATATTTACATACATTCAATTAGGCATAGATTCAAACAGTTTTGAAATATGCATAAGTATAGTTTACAAAAGGACTTCCTAAGTACATATTAGTTTTGAACGTGGAGAACAATCTTGGTTTTCTAAATTATGTCAAGAATGCTATCGGTTCAGTCTTGTTCATTTTCAGCTCTTTCTTTAAAATATTTCTCTTGCATTTTCCTTGTACCTAACTTGGATTATTACCCTCAAAAGAACATGTTAAATTAACACATAATTTAGAATCATAATTAGAGTCTTTAATCAACTTTTATTTGTTTACATCAAAATATTAGTTTGGGATTTTGCCTCAACAATTTCCCCCTTTTTGATGATGAACAATATGTTAATTTTGATTATAATTTCAATCATAGAGAGCTTAATATCTCTTCCTCAAAACATGCTTCAGATTTTTGTATCAAAATATCATTTCATTAATAGCATCTAAAATCATATTTACATACATTCAATTAGGCATAGATTCAAACAGTTTTGAAATATGCATAAGTATAGTTTACAAAAGGACTTCCTAAGTGCATATTAGATTAACATAAAGCTAAGCTAATCTCCCCCTTTTGTCATATCAAAAAGGAATGGGAGAAAAAAAAAATGAAAAGCTAATCCTTTTTAGGGAGGGAGGGAGAAGATCCTTCAAATGACGACGATCTTTAAGGTTCTGGGATAACATGGAAGGAAGGAAGAGGAACCAAAGGAGGAGGTTCAATTCCTATCTTCGGAGCAAGCTTGATAGTCAATCATTCCCTTAGAGTTCCAAACTCTTTCTTCTGATTTATTTGTTGAGCCGTGATAGTCTACAGGGCAGCCACGATGGATTGGCGTGGAGTCCTACTAGACTTTTTGTCACTTAGCCTGGTTTTTTTAGCTGTCCTTGGATGTTGTGGGAAGAGTGCAGTGAAATGGAGTTGCAGCAGTGCTGAAGGATGAGAGAGTCGAAAATGAGGTGGCAATGGTGGGAAAAGGCGTGACTGGTGACGTTAGGGGACGACTGGATGAACTAGCGGTGTCGGGAAAGTTATGAAATGGATTAATTCTGAAGATGGAGGAAGTAGTCTTTTGATGGGAAACGAAGGCTAGTGACATAACAAATGAAGTGTGAAATGATTGTTGAGTGAACATGTCACTGAGTGGATTATAGTTAGGAGTGATGGTAGGTGCAACAGATGATGTTGATTGAAAGGATGAATGGAGAATGATTGGGGAAGAGTGATCTTGAGTTGGTTGGTAAGGGGGGGGGGGAGGATGGAGAACATTCTTCAGTGGCTGTTTGGATGGGGCATGATGAAGAATATTCTCGAGCACGAGGTGGATAACATTCTTGAGCAATTTGTTGGTAAGAATGATGTGGAGAATGATATGGTGCAGGAGGTGGAGATTGTTCTCTTGGGACAATAGTGGATGCACCAGATTTGTGCACATGGCGCTTTCTCTTGAGAGACGTGGAGGGAATTGCATATTTAGGAACATGTTTTGTTGAAGACTGTTTCTACGTGTGAGACACATTCTTTGAAGAAAACATGGAGATCTTTATAGTGGAGGTTTTAGAGGATAGAGGGAATTCAAAATACCTAAATATTTTTTTACAAAAGCATGTCATACGGGACTGTGTTTTTCTTGTAATACTTTGTAGTGACATCAATTATATTTTGAAGAATGATGAAAGGTAGATTGACCCTCTTGCACTTGAAAAGATGATGAATGATCAAAACATCATTTTCAAAGACGTACTCATGACTTCCACAGTGCGGTAGGATGGAATGCTGGTTGATGTTGTTAAACACCTTGCAGGTTGGCTTTAGAGATGCAGACAAGTGGTTTTTGCAGCCCTCCTGAAAGATTTCAGCAAGCATGTCCTTCCTATCCAAATTGAGAACTGAGTACCAGTTCTTTCCAAAGAAGGAAGGTCCATCATTTGGAAAGTCGAGGATGGTGGCGAGAATATCAGGGGTTAAAGGAATCTCAATACCCTTGAGAGTGGTCAGCAAGAGTGACTTCTTAGGAAAGTTTTGGATTCTTAGTAGAAGGCCCTCACCACATCCGGGTAATAGCAGTAAGAGATTTGCAGAAATTTGGTCTAGCCAAGAGTATCTATATGGGTTTTGATTAAAGTTGTCAATTTTTTCGGTCTCCTATATATTAGCCCCAACCAACATATTGGAGGAGGCCAAAAAACCTTACAAAAATAAAACTCATTAAAAGAAATCCTCCAATGTAAAAAAACCCACAAATTTCCATGGGCTTAGAGGGCCTCTAGCCCTATTTAAAAAAATCAATTATTTAAAAAAACCCACAAATATTTCAATTTTTTTTTCGATTTATTTTTTCAATTTTTTTATTTTATTTTTATGGTATCCCCATCAAAAGTTTAATAAAGCATATCATATATGATATGACAACAACTAGATAGGTATATGCACACAAGGAAATAAATTAACCATCACTAGTTGATTTATGGATTGTCATACCATAATACTATATCACTAAAGTGATGAATAAAAAAATAACAAACATTCAAATGTATATGCAGACAAACAGTTTCAAATATAACAAGTAATCATGCAAACATCTATTACAAAGAGTAGGAGCCAATAGGCTTTGTAGACACAACTAACAAGTAAAACCAATCGAAACAGAGCAGTGCCTTTCCATCCAAACGCCTCATGAATCAAGGATGGTAGTATTAGATTCGTCCTCACAAATAGAAGCATTGTATTCATCCTCATCTTGAAAACAAAACCAAAAGAAACAATTAGATAGTCAATCATGAGATAGTTTTACAAGATTAAAAATTAGAAAAACTAAATAATACCATTCAGATTTTTAGAAAATCCATGTAACCAGTTTCGAGTGCAAATCAATATTTGGATGTGATTAGGAAGAATGGAACTTCTGTATTTGGTGAGAACACGTCCACCAATACTAAAAGAAGACTTTGATGCTACTATGGTGATAGGAATACTTAGCACATCTTGTGCCATTAGGGAGAGTACGTGATACTTTTTCTCATTAACCTTCCAGTAAAGAAGCCCCTCAAAATCTTCATAGTGTTCTTCATCAACTTCAATTGACTTTTCTTCAAGATATGAATCTAATTCACTCTTCCCATTGTTAGATGTTGGTTGATTCTTAAACGTTTTAAAACCATATAATATATAGAAAATCAATATAATTATTAGTAATCTAAAAACAAGAACTACTGAAATGAAATAAAGTTAATGATTTAGGATAAAAAACCTCACACTTATAATTTTACATTTCTTAGTCTTACTTCCTTCTCTAGATGACTTCGACAATGAGTTGAAACCTTAGGATGATTGAGAGATGACAACACTTTGATTATTGAAAATGCTCACATATTCTTGATAAAGAACTCTAAATTTGTCCTCCATGTTCTTAAGTTTAATGTTGTAGGTTGAAGCATCAAGCGGAGTGTAACAATATTTCAAAAAGGGAACCTTCAAGCGTTGGTCATGAATAATTGCAAAGGCTAGTACTACACTATAATCTTTCCAATATTTGTCAAAAGAAAAATTTCATTTCTATAGCATCTTCTTTATAACATCATTTGTTTTATCTTGATTTTCTTCTAAGATGCACTATACTTTCCACCCTTGTATAAAATACAAGTTTGCAGTTGGATATGTAGATTCTAAAGTCAATTTTGTGATTTCATAAAATGGTTCTAATAACTCTCATATGCTTCCCCCTTTCCCATTCCTCGTTAGATGGACAATGTTTATAATTCCTATCTGCCACCTAGAAAAACTCAAATGCTTTTATATATTTTAAGGAACTTTCAAGCATTAAATATGTACTATTTCATTGACACCATCTTAAACCACTGGTAATCCTACATCATTGACACAATCTTTAAACTTAATCATCCTTTCATCAGAACCTTTAATACACTTGACACTTTCTCTAATTTTCTTGAGTGCTTCATTGGCCACTTTTAAACTCTCTTGAACAATTAAGTAGAGTATATGTGTTGAACATCGAATTTGGAAATACTCGCCAGCACATAACAAATTGCTTTGTACACATATATTTTTTTTCAAATGGTCTTGCATGTTATCATTGGAAGAGGCATTATCGAAAGTAATAGAAAATACTTTCTTATCTATTCCCCATTGCTTAGAGAAATTAAACAAAGTGGCCTTCAATGCAATACCATTGTCTGGGGGTTCCATTCGACAAAAGTTGAGAATGCAACTGGTTAACTTCCAATGTTCATCAACAAAATGAACCATTAAACAAATATAACCCTCACAAGTAGATGTTGTCCAAACATCTGAAGTAAGACAAATTATATTTGAAATCCTACCCATGATATCCTTAAGCTTAGTCTTCTCTTTGTTATATAATTTCTCAATATCTAACACAATGGTATTCCTAGAGAGTATTTCGACATAAGAATTCAAACAACTTACCTATACTCGAATTTTCTAATACTCAACAAAGCTAAAAGGAAGATCTTGTTCAATAATAGCTTTAGCAAGCGAATCACAATGGAATTTTTGGTTGATTCTAATCATGTTAGGAGGTTCATCTTGATTCAAAGGGTTCAACATGATACTCTTACAAAGAGAAACATGACAAATTAGATGAGAAGTCCCATAATTGTGCCCAAAATTAGGGTTTTCTTTCAATACTAAATTCATTACTACAAAAATTGCATGTAGCTTTTTCAATCCCATCTTCATCTTTACCAATTTTTGTAAAAAAATTCCAAACAGTCGACATTGTTTTTTACGTGTATCATCGGTACACATTCATCTTCTACATTCACATCTATATCCATAGACTCCATACTATAATCTAAAAGGGAGTTCATATGCACTTAAACAAGTAACATACAAATCAATCCCATAATATAACGTAAAACACAAGACCAACGTTGAAGAATTATGCCATAAAACAGAGGACAAGTCAATTTGATTTTATGTTTGTCTATGGAAGCAAATCAATTTTTTTTATTAATTACTAATTAGAGAAATGAACTACAATTGCTCAATTACAAGTCTCATATAATGTAGCATGTAAGAGTAGGACAATTACAAACAATCAGTCACTTAAAAATGCCACTAAATTAAATAAAATTTAGCAATATCACTTAAACTTTAATGTAACAAACTGGATCATAAATAAACAAGTTGTTGCTGCAAGAAATATAAGTTTTCATCAGTCCACAATTTTGAACCAAAAAAACAATTGTTCTGTTCAAATTTTGATTTTGATTCTAGTATTTATTACTTAACCTTACTTTTTCTCTTTAATTTTTGATTCATTTCTTATGGATTCTAGCTCATAAAGGGTTAAAACTTTTATTTTTTTTTAAGTTTTTACAACTCTCAATATCCTATTTTTTTCTTAATAACAAACAACAATTTATTAAACATTGTAGAATTTATCAACAAACTATAATAAATTTCCATATTTCGAAATCAAAATGGGACATAATAAAGCATTAGAAAGTGGGTACTCAGTACATGATTTTAATGATATGCATAAATAGTTTCAGCTTTTAAACTAAAACAATATTATATGTTAATTATCAAAATCTTCTTCCAAACCTATATTTGATTTTTTTGTTTTAAGGAACTTCAAAACTAAAACCGATAGTAAAACATAATAGGGTTTATTCTTCTAGTTTCCAATGCTAGAAAAGAATGTAGTAAATAAGAAACCGATGTAATCTTCTAATTTTATATATATGTCTAAGTATAGACATAAACCGATGTACCTTATAATGGTATATGGAACACCGAAATCAGCCATATATTGTGCAACCTTTCTTTTTCAAACCTGCAATCAATATTAAATGGTATTTAATTTTTATATGAAATGGTAATTAATTTTACATGCTAAAAATCACAAATATCATAATATAAAAGCTAAAACAAGCAAAAATTAAATGTCAGATCTTGTGCTCCATCCAAATTATGTTCCCACATGTGATTTTCAAATGGAAATTATTTCATAAACTCTAAAACTTCAACAAAAAAAAAAACTACAAATACATAATAACAAAGTTGGTTCTACGAGGGATAATTCCTGTATTCAAAGTGGAATGTTACCTAGGGAAAATTTTATTAACAACCAAAATCAAATAAAATTCAAACAGAACAACACATTATGATCAACATCGACACTTAAGCAAGAGGGTATATGTGTAGAACATCGATGCATACGATTAAGCAAGGTAACCACAAACCTTAATTGGTAAATGACGTCAACACCAGTGACAATGTTGAACGTGATGGTGGCTTGAACGCAAATTAATGGTGAAGAGAATGAGAATTGACTATGATGGTGGTTGAAACCAAACAAACAGAGGAAGAAATTAACGGTGATGCTTTGATTTAGGGTTCCATGTGCAAACGACTTAAGATTATGTCCGTATTGTGAAAAAAATGAAAACAAAAAATGTGCCATGAGTCCCTTTGGCCCAGGTCCACAAAAAACTAAGAAATAGTGGATTGGGGCAACAAAAAAATATTCATTAAGAGGGGCTCAAAATTTGAGGTCTAGTAGAAAGTTTAATAAAGGGGACTTTTGTGATTATGGGCTTTTTTTACAACTATAGTTTTGATAGAGGTGCATTCTATAAGTAGGTTTTCAAGCAAGAAAACTCTACCTATTCCAACAACCCGCTCGACCCATTTTTCAGCATAGGTTTTTTGTAGGGTTGATGGAATGAGTGGAGGGAAGCGTATTTTAGGGCCAATTTTGGAAGGGTGGGTGGAAGATGCAGAACGTTATGGATTTATAATAGGAGGAGCAGAACATTCTGGTGAGGTAGAAGGAGAACGTTCTTGATAAAGTGGAGAACGTTCTCAAGGCTTTTGCTTGGGAGCAGTTGTGTTTCCTATTTGAGAGTTTTTTAACTTGTTTTTGGACAAAAACTAGGATAGAGTAATGGTAGTTTTGACCTTTAAGTTTTGTTTTGATAAAGGTTTAGATGGAGAGGGCTGAGAGGTTTTAAAGATGAGAAAGTTTCATTCATTCATTTTCTCTTTGGGTTTGGGGGTTTGGAGAAAGAAGGTTCAATTTGGTATGAGGATGTGGATGGTTCAAATGGTTTGAAAGGTGTTGAAGTCTTTGTAGGGTTTGGTGTTGAAGTTTTAGAGTCGTCACTATTAGTGTAAGACCCATAATTTTAAATTATACTTTATGTATTTTAGTGTATTTTGGTATTGAACTCGTACGCTTTTTAGCCAAAGTTATTAATATTTTGGGAGTTTAAAAGACCAAAAAGATATTTTGATGCCCGAATAACATTACTCGTCGATAAATAAATTAAATTAAGTACAGTGAATCCTTTACGAAGAATTAAATTCTGGGCAGTTTCGTTAAAAATATCTCGGGCTGCTAAAAATTGCATCTGTCAATTGAGTTGCGACGAGAGTAGATATTTTTAACAAAAATGTAGTTTGGGAAGTGATGGGTGAAATGGTAATTTTAATAAATATCTAAACATTTTGAGATATTTGTTAATTATAATTAATATATATAATGAATATATGTTTGGAGGGAAAGGAAAAAGGAAAAGAAATGAAGGAAAAAGGAAGAAAGGAAAACTGAAAGAAAAGGAAAAACATTTTCCTCTCCCTGTTCCTCGCGTTCTCTCCATCATTCTTCTCCATTCTTCTTCATTCATTTCTTTTGTTTCTTTGGCTTCATGAAAAGAAACCCAAGGCTTGGTGGATGAGAAAGCAAATAATTTCTCAGCTTCATTCTTCCTTTTTGATTTGAAAACGAAGAAAAACGATGTTAGAGATTTTAAAACCGTCAAACACAATCTTCCACGTTTCGTGTAGATCAAAGCTTCGTTTCATGAAGAGAAAGAAGGGAAAGTTGCTCACCACCACGCTACGGTGCTAGTGAGCTAACTTTGGAAGCGACGTCGCGAGCGGAGATTTTACCGGATTTACTCACGGTACCATAATCGCACGTTAAAGCTAACGTTAAGGTAAGGGCTCCTTCCAAACTTTTAGTTTGCATTTAGGGACTTATCTATGGTTGTGTGGAAAAGAATTTTGTTAGGGTTGAAGTGTTGATTTGGGGGAAAATGAATCTAAGGCTTTTATGGGAAAAATCTTAGAGTTGGGTTTTGGTGATATTGATGGGTGTTTTGTGGAAAATGAATTTAACTCATTTATGTATGATTTTGAGGAAATGAAATTTGATGTGTTTGAGGGGTGGGTCGTGATGATTTGTGTTTGTCGTATTTGACGTGTTCATAATTGACAATTATAAATTCTGAGATGTGTTTTGTGTGGATCTTGTGGAAAAATGAATTGATGTGAATTGGTGTGAATTGTGGATTGAATTTGAGAATATGTCTGATTATGTTCTGTGTGGAATTTGAAAATCATTAGAGTTAAACGAGTATTAAAAATGGGGAATCTTTTAATATCTCTATTTACTTAATGTTTGTCGTGAAAATCATTAGAGTCAAACGAGTATTAAAAATGGGGAATCTTTTAATATCTCTGTTTACTTAATGTTTGCAGTGAAAATCGTTATAGTTAAATGAGTATTAAGAATGGGGAATCTCTTAATATTTTTGTTTACTTAATGATTGTCGTGAAAACTGTTAGAGTTAAATGAGTATTAAAAATGGGGAATCTTTTAATATCTGCATTTACTTAACGATTGACGTGGATAGAGTCAGAGTATGCTCATGCATTTCATCTTTGGTAAATCGTGCTGACCCGTGATAGGTGGCACCTCGGTAAATAGTACTTTGGCTTGTGATAGGCGGTACATTTACGATTTACGTTTTTGGTAAATCGTGATGACCCGTGATAGGTGGCACCTCGGTAAATAGTACTTTGGCCTGTGATAGGCGGTACTTTTACGATTTACGTTTTTTCTTTTAGTAAATCATGCTGACCCATGATAGGTGGCACCTCGGTAAACAGTACTGGTCTGTGATAGGCGGTACGTTTACGATTTACGCTTTTTAGTAAATCGTGCTGACCCGTGATAGGTGGCACCTCGGTAATTTAGTACTTTGGCCTGCGATAGGCGGTACGATTATGATTTACGGCCTTTCGAGGAGGGTTTTAGTTTGGAATTCCGAGTCCTTGCATTTTGGCATATATGCATTGCATTAGGGTGCTTGGCACACGAGTCGTGTTTGATTCAAGATTATGAATGAGTGTTTGAACTTGAGATGTCGTGGTAATTGCGTTGTAATTGCTAAGTGTTATGTTTTGAAATTGGGTGTAAGTGTGATTGATTGCAAAACTATTTCGAAACTCAAGTTGTCATGGTGAATGTGTGGAAATTGCTAAGTGTTATGTTTTGAAACTGTGTGTAAGTGTGATTGATTTCAAAACTATTTTGAGACTCAAGATGTCGTGGTGATTGTGTCGTAATTGCTAAGTGTTATGTTTGGAATTGTGTGTTGTGTGTAACTGTGATTGATTCAGTTTATGTAGTTTAGAAAAACTTCAGAAAAATCGATTTCCCAATCGATTCTGTTAAAAGATATTGAACAAAATCGATTTGCCAATCGATTTGGCATGTCACAGGGGCTCAACTATTTATAAAAATCGATTTGCCAATCGATTTAGCAAGTTACAGGGGCTCAACCATTTATCAAAATAGATTTGCTAATCGATTTGGCAAGTTACAGGGGCTCAGCTATTTAACAAAATCGATTTGGCATGTCACAAGGGCTCAGCTATTTAAGAAAATCAATTTCTCAATCGATTGATTTAAACCCAGAATACAGGTTTCACTAAAAACCTTTAAGAAATTGATTTCCCAATCGATTTGCTTAGTATAAACTTTTATTCTGAGTCAGACAATCGATTGCCCAATTGATTCATCAATTGATTGGTCGGTCGATTAAATTCTTGATTGATTAAGACCTTATTTTGATTTCATTTTTACTTGGTAAGTATTATATGAACGTTTAGCATATGGAAAACCATTTTAAGGTGCATGCTAAGTTGAAAGGTTATTTTGTGCATTTAAAAACTTAAATGTTACGTGTTAATTGTTAGTTTCGGTTGGTGACCCTTTACAACTATTGTGGAAATCTGGGCTTTGCCCTCAGATGAGAGCCAGGACAATCCTACCGGTTTGTACCATGTGGATGGGGATGTAGTTGGAAACACCTGACTGGAGCTATGTTAGGAGGATCTTGCGGGTCACGTGAAGATCACTCAGGATGTATAGTTTTTGTAGAATGATCAGATTAGGTTGACGTATAGGGACTAGATGTCTTTCTTTTGGATTTGTGTTTATTTTAAATTGGAAGATTGTACCTATACTAATATTGTCATCATGACATTTTATTTTCGATGGGTTCCATGTACCACTTTTTGATGTGTAAATACTTTGGATTCAAATTTCAAAAACTATACCGCTGCTTGTAAATTATATTGATTTAATTGTCGTTGTGTTATGACTTAAACAATTATCCAAAGGTATTTTCCTTATTTAGTTCTTTGTTTTATGAATTTGTTTTGGAAAAAAAAAATACACTCTCGCTGTTAAAAATTGGGGTGTTACAATTAGAGATGACAAAGATTGTAGGTTTGGAAGGTTTGGCCTTTGAGGTACCGATTCCAGCTCATACTCTCATGGATCGTCTCTTTGGCTCCGTAGGATTAGGTAAGGATGAACGAAGGTGAGGAGGGACTTCGTTTAGATTTGGAGGGGGACATTGGAAGAGAGGGGGAAGAACGGTTGACAATGGACCGAGAGATATATGGTTAGGGTTGGAATCTTGTTTCGGGCTAGATTCAAGGGAAGAAGATAAGTAGTCTAAAAAAGTTTTATCAGACAATTATTGATGAAGAGACGATCTTGGTGGAGGTGAGAGTGATCGATTGTGAAATGGTGAAGATGAAAGGGATGAAGAGGATTAAGTTGCATTAGGGCAAGTGTTTTTTTAGACAATCATTTTAGTACGAGCCATTTCAATATTTTGTAGAAAATTGATTGAAGGTTTTTTGAGAAGTTTGGGAGTTGCAGTTGTTGGAAGAAGAAGAAACTGTTTTGAATGGAAGACAAACGAACGTGATGATGATTTGCTGTTTTTTCACTTTGTTGGGGAAAGTCAAGTGACATATTGGTGTTGGAAAAAAGGAGAAATGACAGTGTGGCAATGACATATGCACACAACAAAACACGTCTCATTAATGCCATGAAAAAGAGCTTTTGCTGATTTTTTAGGGAAAAAGGGAATAATGGTACGTGCTGAAGAGCAAAACGGAGAATGATGCAAGGAGGAAACACAAAACGTTTAATGTTCTCCGTTTATGTAGAACCAAGATTTAATGCAAACTGATTGGATTTTTTTATAATTATCAATTTTTCCTTGATAAAATTAAAATTTTCCTCAATAAGGGACTTGGTAAAAATATCAACAAATTGTTTTTGAGTATCAACATAGATTAATTCAACTTCCTTTTTACTAACATGATCACGAATAAAATAATGTTTTATTTCTATATGTTTGAATCTTGAATGTTGAATAGGATTTTTAGATAGATTTATAGCACTTGTATTATCACAGTAAATTGGAACACTTGAACAACTTATAGAGTTGTCTTTAAGTTGATTTTTTATTCAAAGAACTTGAGAGCAGCAGTTTGCAGCTGAGACATATTCAGCTTCAGTTTTTGAGAGAGCAATCGTGTTTTATTTTCTACACGACTAGCTTATTAATGTTTCTCCAAGAAACATTAGTTGTGCCAAATATAATATCATCGACACACACTTGAACAATAAGTAAATCATTTTTCTTGAACAATGTAGTGTCAATCTTTCCTCTAGAAAATCCATTTTTGATTAAAAAGAAATTGAGTCGTTCATACTAAGCTCTTGGTGCTTGTTTTAAACCATATAGAGCCTTGGTGAGTTTAAAAACATGATGTGGTTTTGATTGATCTTCAAAATTGGGAGGTTGACACACATAAACTTGTTCATTTAAAAAGCCATTTAAGAATGCCTTTTTAACATCCATTTGAAAGAGTTTAATAATTTTATGAGATGCATATGCAAGAAGAATTCATATGGATTCTAACCTTGCGACGGGAGAAAATTTTTCATCATAATCTATATCTTCTTGTTGTTTGTAACATTGAGCAACCAACCTTGCTTTGTTTCTCATAACCTTACCTTATTCATCTAGTTTGTTTTTGAATACCCATCTTGTTCCTATGATGGTTTGATCTTTTGGATCTGGAACCAGATTCCATATTTCATTCTTCCCAAATTGAATAAGTTCTTCCTTCATTGCTTCAATCCAATATTGATCAACTATGGCTTCTTTGATTGGTTTTGGTTAAATTTGGGAGATCATTGCCATGTTGTTGTTGCTATCATCCTTGAATGAAATTCTTGTTTTAATTCCATCAACAATATCTCCAATGATTTGATTTTGAGGATGATCACTAATCGTTCTCCAACTTTTAGGAGGACAATGAAACGGAGATTGTTTATCAATCTCAGTTTCCTGGATAACATTCTACGGCTGTTGTTGCCCATAATGTTACTCTTCTTCCTCGTCTTTTTTCCTCAAATCGAGATCATCAAATTCATCAAATAATATATGCATACTGATTTCAATAATTTTGTTTTTTAAATTGAAAACACGATACCCTTTAGAATCGGTTGAGTAACCCAAAAATATAACTTTGTCCAATTTTGCATCAAACTTTCCAAGAGTTTCTTTGTTGTTCACGATATAACAATAACAACTAAAAATGTGAAAATATAATATGTTTGGTTTCCTATTTTTCCATATTTCATATGGTGTTTTGTTTATGATCTTTCTTATGGATACACGGTTTAAAATGTAACATGATGTACTGATAGCTTCAACCCAAAAGTATTTTTCAACATTAGGTTCTATTTTTTCTTTTAACAACTCCATTTTGTTGAGGAGTTCTTGCATAAGATAGATTATGAGAAATGACAAGTTCTTCCAGGAAGGATTTAAAAGAAGCATTTATGAATTCTCTCTTCCATGATCACTTCTTATAGAAATGATGTTGGAATTTGTTTCATTTTATACCTTTTTACAAAATATTTTGAAGGCATTAAACGCGTCATTTTTTTGTTTTAAAAATAGTACCCAAGTGTATCGTGAGAAATCATCAACAATAATAAAACTATATTTTATTCCTTCTAAACTTGTTGTTTTAACAGGGCCAAAAAGATCTATGTGAAGCACCTTAAGAATTCTATTTGTGGAGATGAATTCTTTTGAAGGAAAATTGCTTTTGACTTGTTTTCCTTTAGAACATGCTTCACATACTTTATCTTTTTCAAAATTTAGTTTTGGTAAACCTCTAACAAGTTCTAGTTTTGAAATTTTTTAAATGGTTTTCATGTTGACGTGACTTGTTCGCTTATCCCAAATCGATTTATCTTTATTGTTAGACATGAACTAGGATTCATCAGGTAATTCTTCAAGATATAAAACATATAGATTTTTCTTTCTAGTTTCAGAAAATAGTACTTCCCCGTATCTTGTTTTTATGATTTCACATAGGTTAGGTTTGAAAATAACTTCAAAGCCATTGTCACATAGTTGAGTTATGCTTAAGAGGTTATGTTTTCAGACCTTCAACATATTGAACATTATTTGAGCATAATTTGTATTACCAATTGTTCATTTACCTTTAATATGAGATTGATTATCATTCCCGAAGGTGACTAATCCTCCATCTTTCTTGAAAAAGGACATGAAGCAGTTTTTATCACCTGTCATATGTCTTAAACATCCACTGTCCATGAACCATGACTTTTTCTTGACACTTTGAAATCCAACATGCATGATGTGTTACATTAACTTTACGTACCCATTTGGTCTTGGGTCCTTGAGGGTTAGTTTTCAATTTTCATTCCTTCTTAATATGGCATGTTAATTTAGAGTGGTCAATCTTAGAACATGAGGAAAATCTAGTTTTGGTAAAATTCCATAATATTCTCCTTTTGCTGCATTAGTTGGAGAACGTTCTCCTTTTTTCAAATTCTGAAGAAAAAAAATTGCTCCAGAATGTTCTCCTTTTTCAAGATCTTGTTGCTCTTGATTTTCTCATCTCTTTTCTTAAAATAGCATGAAAATTCCAGATGCCCAATCTTGCTGTAACATGAACATTTGATTTTGAATTTACCTTTTTTTTCCTTCCGGAACAAAAACATTTTCATACATTTTTGTTTTTTGAGTTTGATCGAAACCAAGACCAGCTTTATCAAATATTCCTATTTGAGATCCCATGATTTTTTTGAAATATTTCAGTGGCTTTAATGAAATTTTACAAATCATTTTTAAGAAGTTCAACTTTAGCTTTAAGGAGAATGTTCTCCTTTTGAAATGCAGAATGTTCTTGACTTTCTTGATTTTTAGTTTTAAAATCTTTGGGTTGAGATTCTTTCATATTTTGACTGATCTTTTTAAGCTTATCATTCAGAGCCTTAGTTTTCTCTTTCTCTTCTTTTTACATTTTTGAACAAGAAAGTTTGAATCATTTAGCAGGTTGTCATATTTTTTTCTATTTGTTCACACAAAAGACAATGTTCAGAATTTGTTACCTCTTTTTCTTCAGTATTTTCCATTAAGCATATGTTGGCTTTTTCTTCTTCTTCTTCATCAGATTCATCTGAGTTATCCCATGTAGCCAATATTGATTTCTTTTTGAAAAGAAATCTATTTGGTGGTTTCTTACTTAAGGGACATTCATATTTGTAATGTCCTAATTTATTGCATCTAAAATATGTATTTTGCCTCTTGTCCACTATTGTTTTGGGACTTTCTCTTTTGTTTGGAAATCCTTCTTCATCTGATCTCTTCTTCTCATCATTCTTTGATTCTTCTAGTGAGAATGGCAATTGCTTCATTAGTATCTTCTTATTCAGTTTCTTCTGATTCTTCTTCTAGTTATGCTGGTATACTTTCTTGAGATATTTTCAATGCTATTGCTTTTCCTTTCTTGGCTGGTTTATCTTCTTATAACAATACTTCATGGGCTCTTAAGGCTCCAATTAGTTCTTCTAATGCAAGCACTTCAAGATTTTTGGCTTTGATTATAGTTATCACCATGAGTCTCTATATGGTTGGAAGACATCTCATGATCTTTCTCACTTTGTTTTGTACTGAGTAAGGTTTTCCAAGAGAACGCATCTCATTTACTATAGTTGTGCACCTTGAGTACATCTCATCTATGGTTCTCCTTCATTCATTTTGAACATCTCAAACTTCCTTAAGCCAATGTCTATTCTCGTTTCTTTGACATGACTTGTTCCTTCATGATGAGTTTGCAGTGTGCCACATACTTCTATAGTAGTTGTGTATTCATCAACTCTTTTGGTTTCTTCCCTGCTCAAAGCACACGATAAGAATAATTGAGCTTTAGAATTTAGGAGTACCTTAGTTTTGTTTTCATGTGTCCAGTTTATTTCTTTATGTTTAGCAGTGGTTGAGTCATTTTATAAACTCTTGGTATGAGATATCCATCTGTAATGATGCGCCGCATTCCTATATCTTAAGATTTCATAAACAACTGCATTTTGCCTTTGACATTTTTTCTTCTAGATCTTTACTCTAGAACTTATTAAAATGTTTACTCTTTAGAGACCTTTCTTTAATGCCAATTGAAGTAGCAATGTCAATTTACAAGGAAGGGGTTTGAATTGTAAATTTACCTATTTAAAATTTCTTGTTAAAATCTTAAGAAAATAACTCAAGATTGATCTTGGTTATGAAAACAGAAAATGGAGAATGTTCTAGGTTTTGGAAACAGAAAACGGAGAACGTTCTTGGTTAGTTAAAATCACAGTTTTAGCTTCTCAATTTAACTTGATAATTAAAATGACTGAAAATAAATAGAGATAAGGAAGAGATACCACCCAAAGATATATCCCAGTTCACCCAACTTGGGCTACGTCCATTCCTCACAATTGTGAGATTTTCCACTGTGTGTTTAAACAATGAACGTTCTTGGTTTTACACAATTTTTGTTAAGATCAACCTTGATCTGTAACATCAATTCCTTTCCACCTAGAAAGGATTCAATCAAGTCACCTATCAATCTTGAGAGGATTTTACAATTCACCTTTTAACCATAAAAGAATTTTTACAAAAACTACTCAAACTATAAACAACCCTTATAGTTTTGAGTTTTTATACAATAATGATTTAGAGAGATTGGTAGAGTTTGATTATGATCAACTCGTGTTTGAGAATAGATTGTTGATAAAAGAAAAAGTAATATGATATGGATATATGAAGATGAAATTAGAACTGATTCTTTTGTATTTGAGAAGCTTTCATGTATGTAAGTGTATGTGATTGATGAATTTTCTTAGCGCTTGAAGTTCTACTTTTTCCTTGAGTTTGGGGTTGCTTTTATAGGCTTCAAAGAGGTTGATGATATCTATTATAACTGTTGTAAAGGTGCTTGGCTATTATGTGTCAGGCTTGACAAAAGATCAGACTTTTAAACTTTGAATGTTCTTGTTTTGAACATTATGCGTTTCTGCTTATGTGTTAATAATGTCTGGTCTGTAGATTCTCATTCTTGACTGTGATGATCCTTTTTTATGCACACAAACATCTCAGAGATGTGCTTAATCGATTCAGATTAAGACTGCCTTTTGATTCATGCAAAACAGGTTGAAGAATGATGAAACAAGGTTGGAGAGTGATGTAACAAGGCTTCTCATTCTTGGTCCAGGCTTGTGCATTTTTAGCTCTTTCTTTAAAACGATTTATCTTGCATTTGTCTTGTACCTAAATTGGATTATTACACTCAAAAGCACATGTTATATTAACACATATTTTGGAATCATAGTTAGAGTCTTTAATTAATTTTATTTGTTTACATCAAAATATTAATTTGGAATTTTGCCTCAACAGTTATCAACTTAATTAGTCAAACATAATTCAAGCCCTCCTATCGTGTTTGCACCTTTCAAAAGTGCATAATGAAGAACAATTATTTGTTTCACAATGTCTAAAGTTGTAGATAAGAAGATAAACTGTCAACAAAAAGGGTAATAAACGCACAATAGTTATGACCCATAATTGTCCTCTTTATTTTACAATTTCAATCTTTTTTATTCTTCTCGTTAGTCATACATTTAACAAACACAACATCACCATTCACAATATTTAGTAAGCAAGATTCGTAAAATAATGAATTTGAGAAACATTTTACAAACTCAAAGACTAAATTGGAATATTCATATTCTCAACGACCAAATTAAGAGCCCTCTAGAATGTTAGAGACATTATAGGTTATAGAACGAGAAACCCAATAAAAAAGGGAATTGAATTGTGTTTTATTTAAAATAAAATATTCAGCAAGATTAAAATAAAGAAACAAAACATAACATATAAAAACAATAAGCACATAATAACATAAGTCAATTTATTCTGGTTCACCACAAACACGATATTTACGTCCAGTCTCTTCAAACTGAAGGATTTAATCCACTATTCACCAACAATATAACACATCCATTGAACACCTGCTAGTCAACCTGACTATGTTCAAGTCTTCTTAACCTTCTAGCTTAGTACAGTCAAGTTGTGAAGGAAGGAAACCACTACTATGTTATACTACAAATATAAAGTGTTTGTGGGGGTTTTTATGAATAACTCTCACAAGTGTGTGTTTACAAAGATATGCTTTCAGAAAGTAAGATATCTCCAACACTTATAAACAGTAATTGGCTTTCAGAAAGTAAGATATCTCCAACACTTATAAAAAGTAATTGGGTTAAGAACAAAGGTGCAGAGACGCCATTATTGTGTTTTTCATAATATTTGTTGTTATGGTCTTCAATGAAGATTGCTAGTCTTTTTATAGAGAAACCTCATAGTTATAAGTGTTTCTGATTGTTGTAGTGATTGCAAGAAATCAACATGTATCATAATGTTTTGTATCAAATCTTTATAAATGGATTCATCATTAAAATTTGTCCAAATTTATCCTCATAATTGATTCAACATATCTTGATAGTGAGACAAGAAGAGTAGAGGTTAGCATGATTAGATTATGTCACACAGTTCTTCAGACAGATAAAAAATTCAAAATGTTGAGTAGAGGATAATAAAATTTGACTTCTTTAGAACATTGACTTATTATCATAGTGTAAATTTTATATCAAAATATTGACTTTCTATCAAAGCATTGACTCGTATCAGAATGTTGACTTTCTATCCAAGAATTGATGTGTATCAAAGTCGGACTATCAAATGTTTGTCATACTTATTAGACGCAAAGTTATCATAGTGTTGCTTGTAAAAATATAATCACCAAAGACACGTTTATAAGAGTCAAATATGATTTTCAGATTGTTGTTTTTGTGTTTCTTTAAATTGTTTAATCATCAAAAGACGCATAGTAAAATTATTTAAAATACAATAATTTATTTAATTAAACCATTGAATTGATAAATTTTAATTTTTTGAATAAATTAATTATTTTATAACATGACTCAATCAATACTTACACCAAAATTGATGGATTCTCTACTTTAAACAATAACCAACCATTATTATTTGAAAAGTTCCATACAAAATATCACCAAACTTTGAATTTATATTGTATTCAAAGCAATCAAAACATTGACGTAGGTCCTTATAGCGGTTCAATTCTCCAACGAAAAATCAATTAAGAAAACATAACCAATCATTCTAATTGGTTGTTCAACAAAACTGAACAGCACATAAACACAGCGCACAAACGTATACAAACATCTAATGACCCGACACATTCACATGATACAACGTCGGCGTATTTGTTTCCCATACTCCAGCTGTCCACGTTTTCTGTGGGCCCCACTTGTTTCCGCAATCTTTATAAATACTCCCAAATCATTTCATAAAAAAATTCATCAAACAACAATCTGCACAACTTCTCCTTAATTCACAATTCTTCAATATTTTCATTTTCTGATTTTCATCTTTGTCTAAAATGGCATCATCAGCTACAATGAAGCTATTCTCCTTTTTTGTCGTTGTCTTTGCCGTCGTAGCCTCAGCACAAGACCTCAGTCCTTCGTCGGCTCCGGCTCCAAGTCCTGATGTCGGAGCTGTCGGATTTGTTACAAGTTCGGTGGCTATGGTTGGAGCTTCAATTGTGTTGTCTATGCTAGCGATCTTGAAGAACTGAGAATGAGACTATTCCACTTTTTTCTTTTGGATTTCATGGAAACAAAATTGTCTCCTTTCACAGTGCATACATATTTGTTTCCCCACTATTTTATATTTCATTATTTTTTTATTGTAGGTAATAAGAAAAAATTTAATATCTTTGTAGAGTTTTCTTTTATTATTATACATATTAATTATTGTTGTTATGGTGGTGTTATATCAAATAATTATTATTTACTTTGATTTGTAACATATAAATAGATTTTTGGAATTTATCACTTTTTTTTCCTCTATCATATTTTTACTCACTATGTAACATATTTCAGATAATATTCAGCTCATTATTTTTAAGAGGGAGAAGTAAAATTTTAGCTAAAGTGATTTTTACTCTATCCATTTGAGATTTTGAGAGGCAATAACACACATTCAACATAAAAAAAAATCTTTAAAATTTCTCTTATTCCCTTGAATTAAACACATTACCATTAAAATTGTTTTCCCTCCTTCTTTTGAACTAAATATCTCTACTTTCCCTCCCTACCATCCTATTCATAAAAATCTGTCATCTCCCGTGCATTAAACCAAACATACCCTAAAAAACAATTATAAAAAAATTATCTTAAAATGAATTATCATTTTAATTTTTAGACTTAATTGCAATTTTACTCCCTTTATTTTTACTAATTCACAAAATTGGTCCCTCTATTTTAAGTGATGTATGATGTGGCGTGCAAATTCATGCTATAAAACTATATAGATACATCAATTACTCATATATCATCAATTAAATTAAAAAAATAAAAAACTTATGAAGTTGAAAGTTAAGCTTTTAGATGATTTTATTGCGATATTATAGGTGTTAATCATTCTACATCATTATATCATATGTCACGTTATTTCAAGTATGTCACATCGCTTTTTTTTTAATTAAAAAATTATAATGAGGGATCAAAAGTATTAGATTTTAAAATAGGAGATTGACTTCGTGATTTAATAAAAATAAGAAAACTAAAATTGTAATTAAATCTAATGTTTTATGTAATATTAATTAATTTTTTGATTATACTATTTTATTAATATTATTTACATCACTCTTGAACTAATGTTTTTCACTATGCATGTATACTTATAAGAATAATTTAATAAAAACACAATTATTTTATCTTTTATTTACATTTTTTAATATGTGTCCAATGATGAAAATTAAATGTGTTATTGATAGTAAGATGGAGTAAATATGTTTTTTTCATAATATTGTCACTCTATTTGTCTCTTATCTTTGATTACTTATAGGTTTACACACAAATATTAGATAACAGTACATTTAAACAAATATTGACTTATATACCCTTTTAAAAACAAATATTAATTAAGGTCACACAAGGTAAGAATTTTATGTTGTTGTTGTTGTTTAATTTTCTCTTAATCCGGTAAAAACTGTGTTTTATGTTATTGCTTGCAGTTCATACCCATAGTCCTCCAAATTCCATTTTATAAGTTTTCGATTTCTTGTTTTCCATTTTGTTTATGCTTAAAAGGAATTTCAATTTGTATGTGTGCTTTGATTTTGAGGTTCTTGATTTCAATTTTGTTATCCTTAAACAAAGCCCCAATTAAAATCACCTTAAATATATAATAAATTTTCTCCTCCATACCAAAATATATTTTCTCATGTCCATTCTCTTACTTTTTAACTCCTTGGATAATTTTTCTTCACAAGACAATACCAGTAACTAACACCTTGAAAAAAATAATAGGTCAATAAGTGCTTGCTTTTCTTGCCAAAACTAGGCTCTTGTAAAACATCAGTCCTTGGTTTTTATTTTTTCACATGTTAAAATATAAAGGTTTAATTGCAGTTTTGGTCCCTCTATTTTAGTTGAATCGTAAAAATAGTCCCCTCATTTTGTTTCTCCCCAATTTTGGTCTCTCAAACAGAATTTTAGTCCAAAACTTGATGAAATTTTAATTTTTAAAAATCGTACTACACCATTTATGATCATAGATTTCAAGTACAATTATTGAAAATGAGATCTTGAGGCATGGTATGACTTGAATAAATGCAAAAAAAAAAATAAAATTTCATCAAATTTTAGACCGAAATTATATTTGAGAGACCAAAACTGAGGAGAAACAAAATGGGAAGACTATTTTCGCGATTCAGCTAAAATAGGGGACCCAAAACTGCAATTAAGCCAAATATAAATTAGTCTAACTAAATAAGTAAAAAACTAGAAAAAATATGAGCAAGAAAAGACCTATGTTTAATCAATATTAGGCAAGACCTTGTGTTTTGTTTTTAATATTATGTGACACTATTAATCTTCATGTATTATGAGATAGCACCCTAATTTAGGTTCTTAATCTTCTATTTATAGCCTTAGTGTACTTTTAAGTATTCTATTTGTCACTTTTTTGTCGCTACTTATTACTAGTGTATCTTCTATACTCCATTAATTGGTTTTAACTATTCTCCAATTAGCTTAGTAGATTAATGAGTGGATATTAATTTCTTAAAAGAACTTAAGCCTACAAAGGATGAAACTAGTTTCAATTTATTTCAACACAATGAATGAGATTTTTTGACTAATAAAAAATAAATGAATCCTGAATTGTTTTACTTGATTGACATATTGAAGATGATGGAAGCATCCTATGAGTTGTAACAGGTTATTCATTTCAATATTGTCTGTGAGAGAAATTTTTAAAATATATTAATGAAGTAAAATTAAATAACTTCATGTATCACTTGTCAAATGGTTGCAATGTTTGCATTTAATGCATTTGTTAAGTTTACGAGGGTTACTAACTTTTTCAAAAGTTGATTTCTTTCACCAATTGATATGAGTTTCTCTATAAATAAATACACTTTAGAGGCATAAACTAGAACACGATTCTTCATATTAACATGAATAAAATTTATGTAAAAAATATATATGAATCATTTCTTCTTTTCTCTAGTGTATGAGAGTAAATGTATGAAATGTATTCAGTAAAATATCATTGATCGATAAGTTTGATGTGAGTGTGCAATTTACGTCAAAGATTCCACACTACAAGAAAATTGACTTCTAGTGACAGACATAGTTTGTCACTAACAGTCAAAAATTGAAGGTAAAAGTCATTGATACTTTGAGTGACATCATCCAATGTCAACTTTAAGGGGACAGTTTGCTGCACTTTGAAGATTGTCACTACATGTTTTGAAGACTGTCATTACCTACAACAATGGCTATCACTAAACACTTGATATATAAAATAAAAAATTGATCTATTTCTACGGTTTTGTCTGTCACTAAAAACTAGATAAATATAAATAAAAAATTGATATATTCCTACTGTATTCACTCAAACTGATATTTTTTTAATTAAATTTAAGTTATCTCCCCACTAATTATAATTTTAAATTATTAATATCAGTAAATTAAATTTAAATTTTTAATTTATTTTTATTAACTAATGTCATTGAAACATACAATTTATTTTTCAGTCTCATAAAATCAACCTCTGCCCCAATCCCAAAGCGTGCTCCATCACAAAAACGTGTACTTGCACTGTGGAATGCAGCAACATTGCTTACCCGTAAGGCAAGAATTGATATTTTAAACAACCAACAACATTTAGTAATAATAGTTATTTAATCCTTATGCTTGCTGAGTTCTAAAAAATGAAAACTAATCCTAATGTGGAAAATGTCTAACAGTTAGATGAATAAAATAATCAGAAACAGAAACAAAGTATTTCAGCATTCTTTTCAACTTTTATAAATTGATGGGATTAGTAAAAGTTTTAGATTATACAGACGAGAATAAAGCAAAGTAAAAACTATTAATATTTGCATGATTGAGGAAAACATTATGTCCCAAAATTAAAAATAATGGATCAAACTTTGGGAAAAGCATCTGAAGTACCCTTCCATCTCATAATGCTATGTCAGTATCTGTTGAAAGCAAAGGATCAAACAAGGATACTGACCAAAAAGAAAATACATACCTGTCAACTTGAGATATGAAAGTCTCAGCCACTTCAGAATCTTCTATGACAATGCATTCAGTATGACCGCTGCAGAAACATCAAATAAAGCAGCAAAGACCTTTAATAAAATTAGTGATAATGATAACAAATATGAAAATTATTCCAAGGACTCGAGCATGCCTTCCATGTTTATTTATGTGGTCAATGGCAGCGAAGACATCTTCAACAATTTCAATTGTGCAAGTGAGTTGTACTCATGATGAAAAGAACTCGTTTCAACAATGTTTAGCATGGCACTGGTTTTTGATCCACCATACGTTTGAACACCTGCAAGCCATTTATATCTATTTATACATGTTTTTCCAATTTTGAGAAAATTATGATGCACTTTCTTGCACAATTACACCATGCATATTCAATCATCACAAAAGATTACTACATTTAAACACAACTAAATCCCTTATGTTACGAAAAAACGAACAAAAAAATTCCATTTAAACCAATGTTCATATAAATCCATTATGAAATAAGGTCAAACATTCACGTTAAGTTCAAGGATAAGTTCATTAAGTCCACCATTACACGACAGATTCTTTTGTACAAGAAGAGTTTCCTAAGAATATCATGACACATTATTTCAATGAGCACAGTCCATAAATTCTATTCACAGCATCAAAATAACAAGCAAGCAAAATCCAACAGGCTAGGAGAATGTCGATGAAAATTTTGTACAGGGAACAAAGCATTGCAAAGGATGTGAATGCTAATTACCATTGCATTGCAGGCAACAGGATAATCAGTCTTTGCATCCCTAATTATCTGCTTTTCCATATCAATATTAGCAGACTTGTCAACATATACATGACAAATTCCATCTGCATAACAAAAACACATAAAACAATTTCAATAGAAGTCCTAGTTTTTCTTACATGTTAACACATAGGAAATTTATATGTGATACAATACCAGCATGACCAAGAACTGGAATTCTTGTGGACTCCTTGATTTTAGAAACAAGCTTGTTACTGCCTCTAGGGACCACAAGATCTATCACATCATCAAGCTGTGGCAGAGTATATTAATTAGTGAAAATCACCACAAGAATATAATTATGAGGATTTTAACTTGTAATATCTACTGTGAGTAGATCTGGAATTTCATCCCTTGAAGTCACAAGCCCAATGAGTTTGTCGCCAGCTGTATCTAGCATGACTGAAGTAATCACCTACAACAAAGAAGAAATATATATGTAAAGATGGAAACTTAATTATACCAAAAATGATGATCTAGATTGACCTGGAGAAACTACAGCCTCAACTAATAAAATAAATGGATAAACCATGTGTAAGGCAGCATTTGATCATCGGGCTTCCTTTCCTCCTTTAAGTAATAACCCATTCCCACTTCGAAATATTAATTCATTTATCAAACAACTCATATATCAATATCCAAATTAACTTGAAAGAAATATTTCATAAACGAGAAGGATATCTTGAAATATGATGATATAATGAAACAACAATCAACTTATACTAGATAGGTAGCTTATAATCATGCTCTTATATTTTTCATGCTAAGTAGTAGTTGAAAATGGAAAATGGATAACACAAAGTGCCTTTAAATACCTGAACAAGAGCATCGGGTCGAGATTCAAATATAATCAGGAGTACACCCAGAGGACATGATATTTTCTCCAGGATGAGTTTCTCAGCTAGCTGGACACATATAATAACAATCAAAACAGTCAAAATGAGTGAACTTATTTTTTGGTAAAATCGGTCAGTGACTATATTTTTTATCTTAGATCAAGATCAGTGAACATAATTAGTTACAAAATCCATTTCAGAATTTGTCATTTAACCAAATACTGGAAAGATGTTACATACATCAATCACTTTAGAAGACATTAAACATGTTACAAATGAGTTAATGGGTGATTAATAAGAGTTTGAAGGACCAACATCTGTTGGTCCAAGCGGCAAGGAGCACTGTTATGCTTAAGCAAGGTTTCGGATTCAAGTCTTGTGAATACAAAAAATTAGCACATGAGATTTTTGCCTTCTTATAGTCAATCCGGATTGACTCGAATTATATAGAGAATATAGAACATAAACAAAGAGTTGGGAGGATAAGAGAATATCCTTCAAATGAAGAAAAGGGTTTTTTATTTGACCTCAGTTCTCTTTAAAATCCGACCAACTGGTTCCTCCATATCTGCCAGCATGCGCACATACTTTGCAAGTCTAGAGATCTGTCGAGTAAAAAACCAAAGGTTGGACAAAACACATTCATTAAAAAGCATGTTTTGGCAAGTAAAACAAAGCATGTTATGGATTGTGAGGAATCAGTGCTAGACAATGAAAAGCAACCATATTAGGTTCTTGTGTTCTCAGGCTTCAGGGTTAAACGTGATATCAGAGACTTGTCATATCTAGCAGTCACACCATCAGCCTCATCTTCGAGGCTTATCATATTTTGGTTTTTTTTCAATGCATCAGCCACTGCCAGCAAAATGTTCCTCCTTTCTTCAGACTTTAGGGCCTGAAAACCAAAATCATCAAAGTAGTACAATTGGCTAACCTACTTCAGTTCACTGTGTTGCGAATAACCAAAGCATGTAAACACTTAAACTATTTTTTTCAAAGACTAGTGTAAATTTCGATATTGGTCCTCAAAAAATCTCATTACCGAACTTGTATTTCATAAAATACAAAACTTCTCAATTGAGCTAGTTTAGCGATAAAACTAGCGTTTATGTTCTAATCTTTGCAAGAACAGGTTAGAAGTTTTCTCATTGTGTAACTGTTGTTACATGAAGTTGTGAACTATTACGTGCTGCAACTGCCATTTCATGTACGCTGTCTTGCTTAATGTTTTTCCCCCCTTGAAGCAATTTTCTCCCCTTGAAGCACTCGTATGATTTTGTATGTGGCATAGCCACTTCAACGGAGGTTGAAATACAATTTCTTTGTCAATAAAATGTAAAAGCCAAATGTATACTTGAAATTTAAATCATGCTCTACATACATGCAAATTATAATATTGCTCGCAAGTCGCGACAAATATCAGAATCCTTTTACATTACTTGAACTATATCTCAGGATATAACTGATACTTTTAGTAAATACCAATTGTTTCGAGCAAAACAAAATTCCATTTTTATTTTTTCCCCTTAGAGTTGCATGCACTATGTGCTACGATTGATAGCATAAAAGAAATGAGCACTGTATCTACATGACATGATACAGAGAACTATATTTCTCTTATTTCAAACAAAATTAATCACGGTGTTGTTAAATAGCGGTGCTATAGTATAACGCAATTTGAACAAATTGCTATTGTTCTACGATATACTATTTATTATATAATATTGTCGTATAGCGGTCATAGGCTTATAGCGGCTTATAACATTAGAACAATTGCGTAGCAGAATTTGAACAAACAACTATTTTCCGCAATTGAAAACACATTGACTAATTAAAACAATTTATTTATGGTATGAAAGTGAAACAAAAATAGCTATCTTCATTCTTCAGTGCAAGCACTTTGTTAGAAAAATGAAACACAAGAAAAAGTGTTACATACCTAGTTATAATAACAGCGATGACAGCATGAGTAGCACAAACAGAAGCATTGACTTTAGCAGTCATACCCCCTCTGCCCAATCTTGATTTGTCTCCAAAAGTAATTTCTCTTTGATGTTTTTCTTTTATATATGTATGAATTAACTTTGAGTTTGGGTCTTTAGGAGGACCAGTATAAAGGCCCTCAACATCACTTAATAAAACATTAACTCTAATTAGTTTAGAGAGAGAAAAGGACATCAGAGAAAATGAACCTAATCCAAAAATTAGGATAGTGTGTCGTGTGAATGAACAAATCGCAAACCCATATCAGCTAAAAAACAGAACAAATCGCAAACCCACAACCTAATTCAGCAAATAGCGAAAAAATGACACTTAACAAACAAGACTACCAAAATAAAAACTGAAATCGCAAACTGAAATGATTTGGAAAGAGAATATAACTTACTTGCTACAACAAATCGCGAAGTGAAACGAGAGAGATGAATTTAGGATTGTTCAAAATTGAATTTAGAATTTTTGGTAATTAGGAGTTGTTGAAAATAGTAGAGAGAAAAGGGTTTGGGAAATGCAAAGAAAAAGAAAAGGTTTCTCACTGTTTGTGGAAAAGGTGCAGTGCATTTTCATGGTACAAGACCAAAGGAAGAACACCTACATTTTTGTGAATTTAATTTTTTTACAAAAAAATTATAATATTTTTAGAAACAGAGTGACACTCTAACGGTAGCTTTAGTGACAGACTAAAATCTTTACAAAATTTGAGTGTCACGATAAATATTTTTTTTTAGTGCCAAGTATCTTCAAAATGATTTGCGGGTTAAACTGTTCCCATTCAATATATACACTTTAAAATTTATTTCTACAATTTTCATCGTCATCAATTGTATATTCTCGTTTAAGATTTGTATCATATATTTAACAAAAAATTCAATAATATTTAAGTTCGATTTCAATTTATTTTTCTTTGTTAACAATGATTGTAAAATTGTAACTTTTAGAGAGACATTGTGACACCGTAAATACGCTTCTCTAGATAAGTTCATCTATCTGTCTTTATTTATTTATGATTTCCATTATATATATAAAAATATAATTTCCGTTATATATATATATATGACATATGATATGTTCTATTGTCGTGATGTGCTATTGTGTTATGTAATTACTTACGTGTGCTATTCTCTTTATGCATGATTTAATGGGTTATAATTGAAATTTAACATAGATTCATTTTATTGTATAATTTAACTGGTGCCGATACATTATTTCCTTTCGGTATTATTATCAAAGGTCACAATCTAAGGGAGTTTTTGAAATAAGAAACTGGTAAATTTTCTTTGGATGATATTTAAGGGCATGAGTTTGATTTCTGAGGTATACTATTTTCTTTTGAAATGTATTTTACTATTTAATTAATATGTTAAAATTTAGAAAATTGGTTGGATGAAGCTCGAGTCCCGACATCAAGTGTGCATGAATAAAATGTTTTTATAATATATATATAATTAGAAAGTTCAATAGTTATATAAATATATATAACGGTTTTCAAGAAATATATATAATATAATAATCTATGGGATTTCAACTTTGATTAAATCTATTTGTGTTTTGATATTTCACTTTACATTATCTAAGTATGAAAATTCAAAAATAAATTGATAAGATATATCAGACAATCAGGCGGTGAGAAAGGACAATGTTAAACAACCAAACCAATGCAACACATGGTGTATGAACTCAACGTTAACAACATAAAAGTTTTAAAATGTTTATTGTTAGCATATTTGAAGGAAAAAAATCAATTAGTTTAAATGTATTTGTTATATGCTTCTATATTATTTTGAAGTGGGTAACAAAAAATATAATTCTTTAAATTGTTGTTATTCTCAAGATTCGTTTCAGAATTTTCAAAAGTCGATTAGAAATGATTGTTCATGCATTTTCATGAGTTCACTATTGATTCATCTAAAATAATTTAGATGTGAATCTTGGTAAGTATGAATATGTTTGACTTATGATGCATGATTGTGTACTAGTTTATTATAAAAGTAGTGTAAGTAACTTTCATAAATATCAAGTGGAATTTTAATTAGTTCATGCAAAAACTTTTATTTTTATTTAGAATGGATGATCTCATAGTATATGTGCATGATAGTAAAAAAGTAATTATTTTTTATTTGTCTTGATATTGAAAATGATTTGAATTTATTTTGAATTATTGTAAGTTGACAAATATTCATGAATGAAACTAATAGAAAATCTTAATGATTTTATTCATTATTATTTTCTATTGTGATACTTATTTGAATTTACCATAGAACTTATTTAAATATGAAACTTGAATTAACAAATAGAATTTATGATTCATGTATTGGTTATGATATAACTATGAAGACATTGTTTCTTTAATGTAAATAAAATAAATTCTTATTGTTAAGAAGTAGATGACTTACATGTTTTGACCCACCTTATGATATTTGATTATGATAAATTTTTATGATCATGCCTTGTTTGTTTGTGGCAATATACATTAAATGCATTCAATGTAATATATATTGAACTTGGATATATTAAAAAATATAATTAGAATTTTAAATTGAGGTGCTTATTAAATGTAGTAAAAGGTAGAATGACATAAAAATTTGTGTATGTGATAATTGAGATTCTTATTAATTGTACGTAATACAATGTGAAAAGGTTAAATGGCAAACATGTTATGGTTTTGTCATAGTTGGTCAACACCATCAAGAATATATAAAAATGTGTAGCTATGTGGATGAATGCATATTCAACATTTATTAAAGTTTGAAAGGAATCTTGCAATTCTTTGACGAAAGAGTTGAGCAACATATGATGTCTTTGAATATGGTGTTGAAATCATTGAAAACATCATTAGGGATGTGATTACAAGCTTATATGTAAATAGTAACCAATGGTTGAAACGATCAACTCGCACTTGAGTAACATTAAGTCTTGAGTTCAATGATGAAATTGTACACTATTAGAGTGATTGAAGTACTTGATAATAAATACACCCTAAAGGATAAAATTACTTGGATCATAAAATAAAAGTGGTAGGATGAGATCTCCTCTTAATGGACATATAGCATATATTTACTTAAATGTATAGTTATGGATGATTTTTGATATAGTCCACTTATATGAGAATGAAGTGGGTTGCTTCATAGAGTTCAAGGGTCTGACTCTTAAATTCTCGTGACAAATATATGAGATACATGGCCTTATCAAATGTGTCATATTTATATTTCGATCAATGGTATCGAGATTTCATGTGTACGTTATGCACACTTGTTCTAATGAATAGTAGGTTCAAAACTTGTCTACCAATCTATTCGTGAATGAGTGAAAGCATAACTCACTAAATAATGGTTGAAATCGTAAGATATCTTTATCTGAAACCGTGAGATTTTTTGAAATAATAGATTTAGATATATTTTGAAATTGATGATGGATTGTGAGGGGAACTTCCAAAATATATTTGGAATTCTGTAATAGCTATATTAATGTAGCAAAATTAAATAACTAAATGTATCACTTGATCAAGTAGTTGCAATTCTTGGGTTTAATGCATCCGTTAGCCATCAAATCAATGCATCTTTTAAGTTACCAAGGGTTACAAACTTTTTCAAAAGTTGTTTTCTTTCATCAATTGGTATGAGTTTCTCTATAAAAAAAAGGCAAAGAGTAGAACATGATTTTTATGTTTACATGAATCAAATTTCTGTCAAAAATATATATGAGTAATTTCTTATTTTCTCTAGTGCACGAGAGTAAATGAATTAACTTTATTTTGTAAAATATCATTGATTGATATGTTTGATGAAAATGTCCAATTCACGTCAAGGAATTGAAAGTAACTTGAAGGGGATTTACATGTTAATCCGTTTGCATTCAATATACATAGATTGGTTGTGGTGAATTGAATCTCAAGCTTAGTCTGATACACACGCTTTAGAATTTATTTGTGCAATTTTCATCGTCGTCAATTTCATCTTTTTTTGTTTAAGGTTTGCAGCATATCCTTTACAAAAGATCCAATATTGTCTAGTTTACAAGTTGATTGTTCTTATTGTTACTCTTATTTATATTTGGTGAGTTATGTCTAGTTTACAAACTGTTTAGATTTTGTTATGTTTGATTTGTTTCTTAAGTTTTAATATGTTTAGTTGAGGACACTACGCGAAAAATGGTATTTTACAGCGCTTTTTTTAAGCCATTTACAGCGCTTTTTCAAAAAATTAAGCGTTGTAGTATCCAGCGCTGTAAAAAGATACAACAGCGCTCTTTAAAATTAAAAAAAAAAAAAAAACGCTATAAATCTCTTCTAAAAATGCGCTGCTTGTTGTATTAGTTTTACGGCGCTTTTTAAAAAAAGCGCTGTAATAGGTGCATTCATTTATTTCAATTAGATCTCTTTCTGGGATTATAACAACAATCTCCTTCATAAATCGCAATATACAGTATCTGCAGTCTATGTTGTTAGTTTGACGAGAGCACTATAAAATAAAACATATAAGTCAATAAATATTTGTGCATTGATTGTTAATGAAATTTTAAAGGCATATATTTCAAACCTTTATTGGAATCCATGTGATTTATTTGATTTTTGCTTCGACACTGTAGCACCCATTTGAGCTTGGAAAACTTGTAAAACATTATCAAATAAATGGGATTATTAGCATTAACAAACACATTATATATATATATATATATATATATGTAAGAAATAAATGAATAAATGAATATAATACCTGAAGAGTGCGAAGAAATACGTAGGGTTCATAGGGTTACAGTTTCGTTTAAGAAGGAACAGCGAGAATGTGCAGAAATACGAACGATTCGTAGGACAGAGTAGGGTTCACAATGAGAAGAGTACGTAATAATGTTCGTAGGGTTAGTAACAAATATGGAGATGATTTGCAATAGAGATGGTTAACAATATGGTTCGTAGGGACAGTAGGGTTTGCAATGAGAAGGATAATGAAGAGGAGAAGTACACTGAAGCATAGTGAAGTTTATGTAATAAAGAGGAAACTGAAGCGATTTATTGTTATATATAAAATCCTGTTACATCGCTTTTTTAAAGAGTGTTGTAAAAGACCTCCTTAAAAGTCTATTACAACGCTTTTTTAAAGAGCGTTGTAAAAGACCTCTTTATTTTACTTTTAAAAGCCTATTACAGCGCTTTTTTAAAGAGCGCCGTAAAAGACCTCTTTATTTTATTTTTTAAAAGCCTATTACAGTGCTTTTTTAAAGAGCGTTGTAAAAGACCTCCTTATTTTACTTTTAAAAGCCTATTACAGCGATTTTTTAAAGAGCGTTGTAAAAGAGCTCCTTATTTTATTTTTTAAAAGCCTATTACAGCGCTTTTTTAAAGAGCTCTGTAAAAGACCTCCTTATTTTTTGAAAGTCTATTACAGCGCTTTTTACAGGTCTTTTAAAGCGCTTGTCCAAAAGTGCTGTAAAAGACCTCCTTATTTTTTTTTAAAAGCCTTTTACAGCGCTTTTTCAAAAAGCGCTCTAATAGATCCTTTAATTATTTGAAAGCACAAGTCTTTTACAGCGCTTTTTTTACAGCGCTTGTCAGAAAAGCGCTGTTGTATCCTCCATTATTTTTAAAATATCATACAACAGCGCTTGTATTTAATAAGCGCTATAAAAGACGCGATATAAAATGTCATTTTTGCCGTAGTAGAAAGTCTGAACTGATCTTTAAACTTAAATGGAAGGTGCAAAATTGAACAACGTCTCCGATCAAAATAAGACCATTGAGCTTCAACAAGAAGTAGAATGTCCACACCTCATACTACAAGACTCATATTGATGTTTAACTTGAGCTTGTAAGTATTAAATTCAAATTTATTATCTTTCTGGTTGTTTATATGTTAGTGATGTAGACATCGGACTTAAAAACTAATAGAACTTTTTATCGTGGTGACTTCGATTGCATAAATATTTCAAATCCATTACATTAGCCATTGCGCCCTTTCCTTTTCTTTCTGTTATGTTTGATAATGTTTACATTTTTTTTGGCCTAATTAATGATAAATAATCATGGAGGATACTCATAATTATTCGAGCAGAGTATGCTTTTTCTCTTTCCACAAGAATAGTATACTAGATAGGTGCACATAAATAAAATCAATTATAGAGATGATAAAATCATTTCTTATCCTAACTATCTAGTGCAAGTCCTTGAGATTATGGCTGATAATGAAATAAGAACCAGTGGTCTTGGTGCTTTTGTTTTATAGTGATTTTTTCTTTCTTTCTAGTTTATAGTTTTCATTATGCTGTCCAAGTTGCTTAGGGGAAAAACTATTGGTGTAGTTATTAAAATTTAAAACGGAATGTTAATATGATGATTTCAAGATGTCTTTACATTTCTATATAGTCTTGATTTTATTTGTAGTTCAATAATTATGATTTTATTTGTAGTCTAATAATCTTTAAAGAAATTTGTATCCTGTTAATTTATTTTAAACATATGCACAAAAGGAAATCTAACATTTAAAAAAAATTTGAGTGAAGTACAAACATAAATTGATGAAACATTTGGAGATGGTGTTTAAGAGCTGGATAGAGGCACAATACTCATTTGTAGACAAAGTCTGCATGGACAATACTCTCATTTTTTGATAAATTTGTTATTTTGTAGTTTCATATTACTTTTGTAGCTATTTTGAAGTATTATAACAACTTTGTTATTTTATGATGTGCTCTACAAGACCCTTAGTTTTTAAATTTTAAATTATGCAATTTTAGTGTGTTTTGTGTTGAATTGATGAAGCATTTAGCTCAATTTAATTTTATTTTAAAAATTAAGTACTAAATATATATTTTATTAGAGTTTGTAATATGTTTAATATATGTATATATTTATATATATCTATATATTGAGACCCGATTAAAATTATTTGTCGAAAAATAATTATTTAACGTTACGAAAAATTTAATACGAACAGTTTTTTTTTTAAATATCACTTGTTGCTGAAAAAGTTTTTTCTGTCAATTGAGTTGCGACGAGAGTAGATATTTTTATCAAAATTGATTGAGATGTGACTGAAGTGATATCTACAAGAGTATTTAGATATTTATATGTGTGTGTGTGTGAGAGAGAGAGAGAGAGAAGAAGGCAAAGAGGTGAACAAATAGAAAACTTAAACATTTTTTCCTACGCTCGTGAGTTCATTTCTCCTTCTTATTTCTTTTATGTTTCAAAAGAAAAGGAAAACCGTGTTAGTGGTTTTCAAAACAACCAAACACAAATTCTCATTTATCTTCTAGATCTAAGTTTCTATTCGAGAAGTGTTGGGAGGAAAAATTACTCTTCTTCACACTACGGTGTTTGTGAGCTAACTTTTGAGGTGTCAACGCAAGCAAGATTTTTCGTCGTATTTGATCGTGGTAGCGGAAACGGTTGAGAAAGCGATAACGAAGGTAATAGCTCCTTTCCAAATTTTTAATTTGCATATAGGGACTTTATATGTGTGATTGATGGATGATTAATGTGTGATGATACTAGTATGAGAGGAAGAAGTTAGTGAATTTGGTTCGTAATAGTATATACGAATGTGTGATGGTGCTGAAGGTGGTGTATAATTGCATTTGGTCCTAGTGTAATTTAAGGGTTCAGTTTTATTTTGATTTACACTCTGAGGCTGATGTTGAGGCCATGTATGATATATGTACTGATAAATATTTTGATTGATATTTGGTTCAAATAAAATTCTTTTTGAAATTTTAAATTGCTTTTTTTTAATGCTATATGACAGATATTTCAATTAAAGTCTTTTGCCTTTTGTCTATTTTCTGAAGAATTCCTCAAAGTCAGGAATTGCTCATGATTTGAATTTAATATGAGATCCCTTGTAAGTTGATAGTCAAACTTGACCAAATGATGTTTTAATGCTTGGTCATAAGATGCTTCTTGACTTGGTTAGATGATGTGTTTTATCTTGATCAGATGATGCTACATTTCTTTGATGAGAAGTTGCCTTCAACACTTGAATAGATGATTGGTTATTATTCGAGATGATAATCTTTCTGTTATGACCTGGTGCACTTCCTTGTGTTGAACTAGACAATATTTTTTATGATCAAACTAGCATGAGAGTTGTGCGAATTTGAGGCGTGTTTCGTGATTAAACGATATTAAATATTATTAATATGAACAAGAGAGTGATAAGGTAGTTTGGAGGAACACATAGATTAGAGATTAGAGTGTCATGAGTTATTTTCAAATAAATGAATTTTAACTGAAGTTGAAATTTTTCAGAAAAATTTAGAGTTGTTAAGGTTGTGAAAAAATTCAAATTTTAACTAAGTTAAAGAGTTATAGCAAAAAGATAGATTGAAATTAAAAATGGTTAGAGTTTAAAATTTTACTCTTTTAATTACTCTTGAACTGAGTTTAAAAAGAAAAAAGTTTAGAGTATTTTATTAACTCAATATTTTTATTTCCTAGCCATAATCTTCAAAACGGGGGTTGAACAATAAAACTTTTTAGCCAATGAAAAATTTCTTCCTATAAATCATCTTATCATGAAAGCACTTAGTTTTCTCCTTAAAGATGTGAGAGTTCTCGTAAGCTTCAAGTCTAAGCTCTTCAAGTTGTTGCAATTGAAGCTTTCTCTCCAAACCTGCTTTCTCCATCTCAAGGTTAGAACTCTTGACCGTCCAATAAGCACGGTGCTCTATTTCCACTAGGAAGTGGCATGCCTTACCAAATACAAGTCGATAAGGGGACATTCCTATTGGTGTTTTGTAGGTTGTTATATGAGCCCAAAGAGCTTCTTCAAGTCGGTGGCTCTAGTCTTTCCTGTTTGGTTGCACCATCTTTTCTAAGATATGTTTGATTTCCCTATTTGAGACTTCAGCTTGCCCATTAGTCTCGGGATGATAAGGTGTAGAAACTTTGTGCACAACCCAATACTTCCGAAGAAAAACCTCCATGGTACGGTTACAAAAATGAGTGCCTTGATCACTTATGATGGCTCGGGGTATTCCAAACCTGCAAAAAATATTTGATCTGACTAAACTTGCAACAACTTTATAATCATTAGTCCTAGTGGGTATTGCTTCCACCCACTTTGAAACATAATCAACAACTAGTAAAATATAGACATAACCAAAAGATACAAGAAAAGGGCCCATAAAGTCAATGCCCCACACATCAAATACTTCACATAAAAGCATAGGTTGTTGAGGCATCTCACTCCTACGAGTGATTGATGTTCATGCTATTTGGCATTGTTCACAAGTTTGTTAAGTCTCAAAAGCATCTTTAAACAAAGTGGGCCAAAAGAAACCCAGGTCTAAGACTTTTCTAGCTATTCGTTAAGGACCAAAATGTCCTCCAGTTTGAGAGGAATAACAAAAATGAAGAAAGGATTGAGCCTCATGGTGGGAAACACATCGCCTAATCACCTGGTCACTACATAATTTCCACATATATGGATCATCCCACACATAGTATTTGGAATCACTTTTAAGTTTGTGTCTTTGTGTTCGGGATGCATCTGCAGGAAAGACTCCAACAACTAGATAATTAACTAAATCAGTAAACCAAGGAGTTACCTCATGCAACTATAGCAGTTGCTCATCAGGGAAGTCATCTTGAATAGGGATGAGGTCCTCATCCATTTCTATTATGCTCAAATGATATGCCACCAAATTTTCAACTCCACTCTTATCTTTAATCTCTAAATCAAATTCTTGGAGTAACAACATCCACCGGATCAATCTCGGTTTTGCTTCTGGTTTCTTCAACAAGAACTTTAAATTTGCATGGTCAGTAAAAACAACTACCTTCGAACCTAACAAATATGATCTAAACTTATCAAGTGCAAAAACAATAGCTAAAAATTCCTTTTCAGTGGTAGTATAATTAGCCCGTGCAGAATCTAAAGTCCTAGAAGTATAATAAATAACATGGGCAACCTTACCAACCCTTTGTGGAAGGACTGCTCCCACTGCATAGTTAGTTGCATCACACATGTAAGTACAGAAGTACGCCTAAGAGGGGGGGGGGTGAATTAGGTGTTAGTAAACTTTCTTGTTTTTAGAGATTTAGTGTTTGATTTTTCTAATTTAAGATAGTGTATGAAAAGATAAATGGCAGAAAAATAAAGAACACAAAGATATTATCTTGGTTCCCCTTACAACCAAGGGTACGTCCAGTCCTCTTGCACACCACAAGAGATTGATCCAATACTTGTCAGAAAATGTACAACTCCCACCCTGGGATTCTTGCTACAAACTTCTAACAATACGTCTAAGATTGCACACCACTATCTTAGATTAAACTATCTTTTGTAACTGATACAATAAGGTTTGAGTAAGACTAAGATGAGATATATTGATAAACAATCCAATAGCAATTCAAGTACTTAAGAACCTTTTAGAATGATATGAAAATGGAATGCAAGTACTTAGTAAAAACAAAATTTTATTTCAAAATTGTTTTATGTTTTGATTCAAGGATTGTGTTCCTATTGATCTGAAGTTATGGGGTATTTATACTCCATAAACATCCCTTCAGATTCGTGGCCATTGATCCAAGAGGTTTGATGAAAAATTACAATGTTCTAGAGCCATCCCAGATCTGAAAAAGTGTAATGTTTCCAGTTGTATTCGAATATAATATATGTGTATTCGAATACACCTCTTTGTAACGTTCAAAAATATTCAAATTTTGCATCTTGTATTCGAATACACATTGGTGTAGTCGAATACAGATTAGTGAATTTTAGCCTCTGACTTAGCTTGTATTCGACTACACATTGTTGTAGTCGAATACAATGTTTAGATTTTTGCCTCTGACTTAAGTTGTATTCAAATACAACATGGTGTATTCGAATACACTTATGTTCTTAGTTAAAAGTGTGATTTTTAAATACTTTGTTAATGTGGTTTGGACTTTTGAAACTATTTAAATCCATGTATAAGTGTGACTTGTTCTCATGTACATGAAGTATTGGTTAGTATCATATACCTTTACATTATATTATCTATTGTTTAGATTTGAAGCTTATTATGAAGCTTATCGATCTTCTTTTTGATCTTGTTGCATTATCCATAATCGGTGGTCTTTTGTCATCATCAAAAACATGTAGATTACATTCTCCCCCTTTTTGATTATGACAAAATTTTGTTGTTGTGAAGAAAGTGTATAGTTGAAATCATTGCTCCCCCGTAATATATGCATACTCCCCCGTTGTATGTGATGGTTTGAAAAAAATTGTGTTTGAGTACCTACAAGTTTGGAAATGCAACAACAATACCAAATTTTCTCCCCCTTTTGACATGATCAAAAAGAAGAAAAAATAGAAAAAGAGACATACAAGTTGCGAGTATACAAACAGCACATAATTGAACAAGGAGAATATCATAATTGGAAATTAAGTCATAACATCATAAAAGTCAATACATAACAAGTCATAATTAGAGCAATACAAAATACACAATAATCCAAAGGACAAATGAGTTCAAATATTAAGGTAGTACATAATGCAACTAGTCAAATTAGTTCAAATATATGCCAAATAGCGAACTTAATCAAAATCTGTCGGAATGTAAAAGTGATCAATTTTGTCCGACAATTGACTGATGTCCTGAGAAACAGCGTCATAATTGCGAGCAATAGTAGCTTCGATGTTTTTGAAGCGAGAGTCGATAGAAGTGGTCAAATTATCTAATTGAGTTTGAAAAAAGGTTTGGAAAGAATCAAGGCGAGTCATGATCATTTGATATGAGATATAATCATCATCAGATGCAATTTCTTCACCATCATCGTCTTGAGCAGCAACATTGGAGGGTCCAGCATTGTCATCCTGTGCAGCATCAGATGGTTGATCACTTTTATGCACAAAGGCTTCAAGCTCCTCATTCCATATGATCCTCATGCTAGGCAAAACACCTAAATCCAGCATATTTTCTTTGGTGGATGTAAACATGACTTCATCAGAGAAGTCCACACCAAAGTGTTCCAAAATCCGAGAAACTTCCTTTGCATATGGTAAACCAATTGCCTCGCGAGATCCAAACATAACAGATTTCACAAAATATGCCCAATTAAGTTGACGACCTTCATACATAAAATGCATAATTTGCAATTCAAACTCCGAAATTTGGGAGTAATTTCCAGCCTTCGGAACCAGAATGTAGCTAAGGAAATAATGCAGAAGCCGATAATCAACAATAAGATTTCCCACACCATACCGTTGCTGGGAATATTTTGGAACCTACCTGAGCTCCCTTTTGTTCCATGGTGCGTTTGTCAAACCGACAGAGGAGGACATATGCATCATATTTAGAAATATTGCCCCATTCATACAATTTGTTGGGACAAAACTTTTCACCATTATAGGGAATATTCAAAATTTCTCCGATGGTTTTACCCTTAACTCTAGATACTAGCATTTTTCCCTCTTGGGTAAGATTGCAATAAAAAACCCTAACCAATTCTGGATAAACAGGACCTTTGTAACCTATAAACTCTTCAACATGTTGTGCTTTGAGTAACCTAGGAAATTTAAAGTCAGAGAAAGAGTCTAAGGTACCATACTTTGGGATAATAAGTCGCTTGTCTGAGTAGAATGTGCGAAAACGATCAATTTCCTCTGGTGTGTGTAGAAGCCGGGATAGATCCGTGATGTTAGGATTCCTGGTTCATTTTCGTGAGGGACCTACTGCTGCATGCTTGGTGCGTGGACCTCGTTTGCGAGCATCCATGGTGAGAAAGGAGATTTTTGGTGAAAATGGGTTTTTTGAGAAAATGAGAGACTTGTGAAAAATCTGAAGAGTAATGACAAGAGAGAAGTAAAGAGGGATATGGTTTGCTAGGTTGGGTGAATGGTTAAGTGAGGGAAGGGAGGATGGATGAATTTTGGAGAGAAGAGAGAAAGTGATAGGGCTGTATTTGAATACCACAAAATAGAAATAACCCTAAAACTGTGAATCAGCTTTTATATCTGGGCAAAAACGCGAAGGTGTATTCGACTACACCTTCTTGTATTCGACTACACATTGTTCTGGGAACGTGTATTCGACTACACATACATTGTATTCGAATACATGAATTTCTGGGAAAGTATGTATTTGAATACAGACCTTTGTATTCGACTACATAAGCATAGTTTTGCTTAAAAACTCAGTTTTTTTATGAAAATTGCATCATGTAATACATAAATTCATATATCAAAAAGCAATAAACAAGAGATATGACAAACTATGTATATCATGAAGTGGTTAAATATCATTTTCACTCAAAATACCAAGTTCTCTTCAGATTTTATAAAATGAGTCTTTAGGTAACGGTTTTATAAATATATCAGCCAGTTGATTATGTGTATCAACAAATGTTACCTCAAAATTACCTTTAAGTACATGATCCCGTAGAAAGTGATGTCGGATATCGAAGTGTTTAGTTCTAGAGTGCATGATTGGATTCTTCAAGATGTGTATTGCGCTTGTGTTATCACATCTTAAGGGAATGCATCCAAGATAAACTCCATAGTCATGTAATTGCTGTTTGAGCCAGAGAATCTGGGTACAACAGCTTCCTGCTGCAATGTATTCAGCTTCAGCAGTACTAAGTGCAACACAAGCTTGCTTTTTACAAGACCATGAAACTAGTGCATTTCCTAAGACATGGCACGTGTTGCTGGTGCTTTTACGGTCTGTTTTGCATCCCGCATAATCCGAATCAGAGTATCCAACTAGGCTACATATGCTACCCTTGGGATACCATAGTCCTACATTTGTCGTTCCTTTCAGATACTTCATAATTCTTTTAACAGCTACTAGATGTGATTCTTTCGGATCTGCCTGAAATCATGCACATAGACAAACACTAAACATAATATCTGGCCGGCTGGCCGTTAGATATAATAATGATCCAATCATACCTCGATATTTGGATATGTCGATTGAAATTCCTGATGCATCTTTATCAACATATGTTCCGGAGCCCATTGGAGTTGTACTTTCTTTGCAATTTTCCATTTCAAATTTCTTTAGTAATTCTTTACAGTATTTTGCTTGATTGATGAAGATACCGTGCTCAAGTTGCTTGATATGAAGTCCAAGAAAATAGTTTAATTTCCCCATCATGGACATTTCGAATTCTCCTTGCATTATTGAAGAGAATTCTTCACATATGTCCTTGTTGGTGGATCCAAATATTATATCATCAACATAAATTTGAACCAGTAATGTGTGACCATTATCTCTTTTGACAAATAATGTTTTATCAACCTCCCCTTTGTCAAATCCTCGTTCACATAAAAAGGTGCTTAATCTGTCATACCAAGCTCTTGGAGCTTGTTTTAGACCATAAAGAGCCTTTTTCAATTTGTAAACATGTGAGGGATTTTTGGAATCTTCAAACCCAGGGGGCTGTTTGACATAGACTTCTTCATTTATGTATCCGTTGAGAAAGGCACTCTTCACATCCATTTGATATAACTCAAAATTCATGGAATAAGCATATGCTAGTAATAGTCGTATTGCCTCTAATCTTGCTACCAGAGCAAATGTTTCGTCAAAATCTATCCCTTCCTCTTGATTGTATCCTTGAGCGACCAATCTAGCTTTATTGCGAACAACTATGCCATTCTCATCTAGTTTATTTTTAAACACCCATTTTGTACCAATGATGTGTTTATTTCCAGGATTAGGAACAAGTTCTCATACTTGGCTTCGTTCAAACTGATTGAGTTCTTCTTGCATAGCAAGTATCCATTGATCATCTTTAAGTGCTTCACCAATTTTTGAAGGTTCGATTTGAGAAACAAATGTCATGTTTAAGCAAGCATCTTGCAACTTTAATCTTGTTGTGACTCCTTTTTTGATATCACCTATGATATTATCAATTGGGTGATATCTATGGGTTCTCCATTCTTTAGGAAGATCATCACTTTGTCTTTCAATATTGACTTCACTTTCTTGATCTGGTTGATTAGTTTGAGGTTCTTGGCTTGAATCATTGCTTTCAAAAACATCATCATCACAAGAAATAATATTTTCCTCTTTTATGGGGTTAGTTTCATCAAAAGTTACATGCATTGATTCTTCAACTAATAAAGTTCTTTTATTGAAAATTCTAAATGCTTTACTAGATAAAGAGTAACCGAGAAATATACCTTCATCAGCTTTTTCATCAAATTTTCCAAGGTTGTCTTTACCGTTATGTAACACAAAACACTTACATCCAAAAATATGGAAGTGAGAGATATTGGGTTTTCTACCCTTGTAAAGTTCATAAGGAGTTTTCTTAAGAATTCGCCTAATGATTACCCGGTTTGAAACATAGCATGCTGTGTTTACAGCATCTGCCCAAAAATATTTTGGTAGATTTGAGTCGCTTAGCATAGTTCTAGCGAGCTCTATCAAGGATCTGTTCTTTCTCTCAACAACCCCATTTTGTTGTGGTGTCCTTGGTGCAGAAAAATTGTGGAAAATGCCATTTTCTTCACAAAATTCTTCAAATGAAGTATTTTGAAACTCTCTTCCATGATCACTTCTAATTGATACAATTTTGGCAGATTGTTCGTTTTGGACTAGCTTGGCATAATTTTTAAATGCCTTAAAAGCTTCATTTTTACTTGCCAAAAATAAGGTCCAGGTGAACCTTGAGTAATCATCAACAATAACTAGTCCATATTAGTTTCCACTAAGACTTTTGGTTCTTGATGGACCGAACAAGTCCATATGTATCAATTGTAGTGGTCTAGAAGTTGAAATGACATTTTTAGGTTTGAAAGAACTTTTTGTTTGCTTGCCTGTTTGACATGCGTCACACAATTTATCCTTTATAAATTTCATTTTTGGTAAGCCTACAACAAGATCATGCTTGACCAATTTGTTTAAATGATCCATGTGAATATGAGCAAATCTCTTATGCCATAGCCAAGCATCATTATTGTCGCTTACCAAAAGACATTTCATTTTTAAGGATAAATCGTCAAGATTAAGTATGAAAATGTTTTTGAAACGCTTACCGACAAACTGAGTTTCATTTGTAGATTCATTTTGGATGATGCACTCATCTTTATTAAAAATTATCTTGTATCCTTTGTCGCAAAGCTGGCTAATGCTTATGAGATTGTGTTTTAGACCTTCAACATATAAGACATCTTCAATTGAGGGTGATGGTGATGTACCGACTTTTCCAAAGCCTAAAATTTTTCCTTTGTTGTTGTCTCCATATATTTCATGTCCCTTTGATTCAAGTGTTAAGGCTGAAAATTTTGCTACATCACCCGTCATATGTTTGGAGCATCCACTATCAAGTACCACATATTTGAAGTATCTTGCTTGCATACCTACAAAATTGAAATCAAACTTTATTAGGTACCCAATGTGCTTTGGGTCCTTGATGGTTAGTCCCTTTCTTTACCTATATATAATGTCCACTTGGAACACTAATGTTTCTAATGTGACATACATTAGGTGTATGACCATGAAGACCACAATAAGAACAAGTAGGATTAAATATACTATTAGTAGCATATCTATGAGATTTATTTTGAATAATTTTCTTATTAGAAAAATCATCCTTTTCATAACTATAATCTTTTCTTGATTAGATTGATTACTTGCTTTAACAAAAATAGTTTTGTTCAAATTTGGTTTATCAAATTTTGAATATCCAAGACCATTTTTGTCGTTTGAGTATCTTTGCATATTTATGACATTTTCCAATCCTAATTGTCCCTTTTCGTATCGTTCAATCACTCTATTTAATTGAACAATTTTGAAAGAAAGGGAATCACATTTATTGCATGTAAAATTTTGTTTTAGTTTTTCAGAATTTTTCTCCATAGTATCAACTTTTTCTTGTAAACTTGAAATTTGTTTCTTTTGTGTTGACACTAATTTACACAGGTTTTTACATTCAATAAGTAATTCCTTTATTGCATTTTGAGCATCATTGTATTCTATAATTAATTTACTATTAGTTTTATTATAAAGAGGAGAGTCTATATTACTAACCTCTTCTTCATCATCTGATTGATGCGAGGCCATTAATGCAACATTGGCGCATTCTTCACTTTCTGTTTCTGAAGATGAACTTACTTCTTTGTCTTCCCAAGCTATGCATGCCTTCTTGAAGTCTTTCTTTTTGATGGCATTCTTCTTAGCAAGGTTTGGACAATCTGCTTTAATATGTCCTTGTTTACCACATTCAAAGCAAGTGATGTTTTGACTTGATGTAGAATTATCTTTCTTCTTGAAGCTTTTCTTTTTGAATGTTCTATCATTTTTAAGAAACTTACCAAATTTCTTAACTAGAAAGATAATATTTTCGTCTTCATCTGAATCATCAACTTTGATTTGTTCTCTTGATTCGATCTTTAGAGCAATATTTTTTGTCTTCTTTTCTTGACTTTCATTTTGTTCTAGCCTTCCAAGTTCGATTTCGTGCTGTTGAAGTTTTCCAAATAGTACAGAAAGAGACATTTTGGATAGGCTTTTCTTTTCGGATATTGCTGTCACTTTTGGTTGCCAAGCCCTTGTCAATGATCTTAGTACTTTTAGATTTAATTCATCATTGGTGAAGACTTTTCCAAGTGCTGTCAAGTGATTGGTTAAGTGGGAGAACCTTTTCTGCAAGTCTAGAATAGATTCTCCGGGCTGCATTCTAAATAACTCATATTCTTGTGATAGTGTGTTGAGTTTAGATCTTTTTACCTCAATGGTGCCTTCATGAGTTATTTCCAACGTATCCCATATTTCTTTTGTTGTTTTGCAGTGAGATATCCGGAAAAATTCGTCCATTCCTAGTGCAGATTGCAGTATATTCTTAGCCTTCTTATCGAACAACACTTTTCTTTTATCATCATCAGTCCAAGAATCTTTTATCTTAATTTCTTCTTTGTTATTGATGACAGTTTTTGGAATGTGAGGCCCATTTTCAACTGCGTCCCAAATGTCATCTCCTTGTGCTTCAAGGTATGCTTGCATACGTATTTTCCAGAAATCGTAGTGCTCTCCAACAAAACATGGTGGCTTGGTACTGCTATCACCATCTCTAAAAACAGGTTGTGCGGAAGCCATGAGTATTTGATCGAGGAGTAAGTTACCTTATCCCGCTCTGATGCCAATTGTAAGTACAGAAGTACGCCTAAGAGCGGGGGGGGGGGTGAATTAGGTGTTAGTAAACTTTCTTGTTTTTAGAGATTTAGTGTTTGATTTTTCTGATTTAAGATAGTGTATGAAAAGATAAATGGCAGAAAAATAAAGAACACAAAGATATTATCCTGGTTCCCCTTACAACCAAGGGTACGTCCAGTCCTCTTGCACACCACAAGAGATTGATCCAATACTTGTCAGAAAATGTACAACTCCCACCCTGGGATTCTTGCTACAAACTTCTAACAATACGTCTAAGATAGCACACCACTATCTTAGATTAAACTATCTTTTGTAACTGATACAATAAGGTTTGAGTAAGACTAAGATGAGACATATTGATAAACAATCCAATAGCAATTCAAGTACTTGAGAACCTTTTAGAATGATATGAAAATGGAATGCAAGTACTTAGTAAAAACAGAATTTTATTTCAAAATTGTTTTATGTTTTGATTCAAGGATTGTGTTCCTATTGATATGAAGTTATGGGGTATTTATACTCCATAAACATCCCTTCAGATTCGTGGCCATTGATCCAAGAGGTTTGATGAAAAATTACAATGTTCTAGAGCCAACCCAGATCTGAAAAAGTGTAATGTTTCCAGTTGTATTCGAATACAATATATGTGTATTCGAATACACCTCTTTGTAACGTTCAAAAATATTCAAATTTTGTATCTTGTATTCGAATACACATTGGTGTAGTCGAATACAGATTAGTGAATTTTAGCCTCTGACTTAGCTTGTATTCGACTGCAGATGTGTGTAGTCGAATACACATATAGGAATTTTGGCCACTGACTTAAAGTGTATTCGACTACACATTGTTGTAGTCGAATACAACATTTAGATTTTTTCCTCTAACTTAAGTTGTATTCGACTACACATTGTTGTAGTCGAATACAATGTTTAGATTTTTGGTCCTCTAGTGCATTATCGATATGAAAATAACCAGAAAAACCATCAAGAAAACAATATTGTGACTTACCAGCCAACCGTTCAAGCATCTGATCAATGAATGGTAAAGGAAAATGATCTTTTCTAGTTGCCCGGTTTAGTCTCTTATAATCGATGCATACCATCCAATTGCTATGCACTCGTGTGGGGATAAGTTCATTATTTCCATTTTTAACCACTATGAGTCCAGTTTTCTTAGAGACTACCTGCACCGGACTCACCCATTGACTATAAGAGATGGGGTATATAATGCCTGCTTGCAAGAGCTTGGTCACTTCTTGTTTTACAACATCCAAAATTAATTGGTTGAGTCGCCTTTGGGGATGGCTGACTGATTTTACCCCGTCCTCCACTAGTATCCTATGCATACACATGGATGGGATAATACCAGGAATATCAGCCAAGCTCCATCCGATTGCCTTCCTGTGTTTTCTTAAAATCTGCAACAGCTTATCTTCCTGTTCATCTTCAAGTTTGCCTAAAATAATCACATGTAACTTGCCACTTCCTTTTCAATATGCATATTTCAAATTTTCATGAAGTGGGTTTAAGCTCTATAGTCAGTGGTTGTTCAATGAAAGGTACAACACTAGTGGCCGAAGCTAAGTCTGCAAAAACAATTATGTTAGTAGAAATATCAATATCAGCACAATGATCAACCTACAAGGCACCTTCGATCTCCACACACACAGAGCACAATTGAGTACCTGTACAGAATTCACAAGTATAAGTATCATCAAAACCAGACAATGAAGGAAAATCAGTAGCAAACATATTGGGGGTAAATGTCATCAACCAAATCAGCAAGTAATTCAATTTGAAAAATATAATGCTCTTCCATGGGTTGTATCATAGCATCAAAGATGTTAAATTTTACAATGCTATCACCAAATTCCATGGATAGAGTTCCAGCATGCACATCAATTTTTGTTATAGCAGTTTTCAAGAATGGTCTGCCTAAGATGATAGGCGCCTTGTTGGACTTATTCTCTCCTTCCATGTCCAGAATGTAAAAATCTGTCGGAAATATCAATTCATTAACTCGAACAAGTACATCCTTCACAAGTCCAGTGGAGAGAGCATTGCTCCTGTTCTCCAATTGAATGGTAACACATGTACTTTGTAAAGGTCCAAGAGCAAGAGAGTTAAAAATAGATGTAGGCATAACATTAATGGAACCTCCTAAATCTAACATATCATTTAACATATCATTTTCATTACCTTTTAGCCTTCTCTTGTGTGTGCACAAATCTTTTAGAAATTTTGCATATCTTGGAATCTGTTTAATTGCTTCAAGGAGGGGAATGTTCACTTCCATCTTCCTAAATGTATCAAGGATCTCGTTGTCCCTATTTCCCTTGTCCATTTTATTAGTCTTCACTACCCTTTGAGGAAAAGGAAGTGGTATATTTTGCTCAACATCAACAGTTTAAAATATCAAAGTATCTTCATCAACCTTGTTATTTTTCACTGCAGTTTCAGGTACCTTTGGTATTTCAACAGCTTTCCCAAACCTCAATGTAATTGCACTGACATTGGGAGCATTTGGATTTATTACTGACTGTGCAGGCAATTGGTTTGACCCCTGAGTCTGCAATTGATTGATTGAAGTGGCTAGCTGACCAGTCTTTGTTTTCAAATTTTGAATGGTGGAATCTGTTTTTTGTTGAAATTGGAGATTCAAGACATTCAACTACTTAACGAGGTCCTCTAATGAAGGTGTGTTGTTTTGCTGTTGAGGAATATTTTGCTGTTGCTGTTGTGCAGATGAATTCCCCCATCTCAGGTTGGGATGGTTTCTCCAACCAGGATTGTACCTATTAGATGATAGATCATAGTTGGCTTGAGGATTGTATATATTTGTTGCATTTGCTTGAGGAGAATCAACAATTGGATCTTCTTGCAATGTAGGACATGGATATGAAGAATGCTCTAGAGAAGTGCAAATACCACAGACCACTGCTTGGGTTTTACCTATTGCCAAATTTTTTACTAAAGATGAAAGTTTATCAAGTTTTCCTTCTAAATTCTTGTGGGGAAAAGCTTGAACTTTATTCACACTCTTTGTCAACACTGTTGAATTGATGGACATGTTCTCAATCAACACCTTGCTGCTTCAAGGATCTTATCGACAAGTGCTCCTCCACTAGCAGCATCCAAAATGCTTATATCCATAGGTAGCAAGCCTTCATAAAAATATTGGATGAGCAATTGTTCAGAAATCTAGTGATGAGGACAGCTTGACACTAATTTCTTGAATCTCTCCCAATACTTATGTAATGATTCTCTGCCAATATGCCTGATACTACATATTTCTTTTCTGATTGAAGCAGCTCTTGAGGCAGGGAAGATTTTTTCTAGAAACAATATCTTGAGATCATTCCAACTTGTAACTGAACCTGACAAGTTTGAAAAATCGTTAGTGTTAAATGAGTATTAAAAATGAGGAATCTTTTAAAAGCTGCATTTACTTAATGATTATAGTGAAAAGAGTCAGAGTATGGGCATGCATTTCATAGTACATGGTGATCGCGATGGGGCCACGGTGATAGTGGTGACCGTGATGGACCACAGGATGATGCCATGTGAATTGTTGGTTCATCTTATCCTTGCGGGGATTGTCGCGTCGTGCTGATCTATGAGAGATTGCACTCTAGAATGTGTTGATCCATGAGTGATTGTACTCTATAAAGTCGTGTTGGTCTGTGAGCGACCGCACTCTTGTATGTCGTGTTGGTCTGTGATCGACTGCACGCTAGTAAATCATGTTGGTCTGTGAGAGATTGCATCTTGGTAATTAGTATTGGTATGTGAGGGGTTGTACAATTATGATTTACGCCTCTTCGAGAAGGGTTTTGATTTGGAAATTCTGGAATCATGCGCATTGGCATATACGCATTGCATTAGGGTGCTTGACACGCGAGTCATGTTTGTTATACTATAATGATTGTATATACCTACTCGGTTATTGTTTGTTATTGTGTCGTAATTGTTTTGAGGTGTGAATTTGAGTTGATTAAGTTTCGATGTAATTATGTATTCATAACTGATGTTAGGAATGTTTGATGTGTGATTGAGGTGTGAATTTATGGAGATTACTTTGGTGTGACTTATGTGTTCATAATTGGTATTATGAATGTGTGAAGTGTTAATTGATTTAGAGCCATTTTAGAACTGAAAATCTGTATTTTTCTTAGTTTTATTTGGCTACGATAATGCAGTTTCGTTAATGCATTTTTGACATATGAAAACCCTTTCAAGGAGTATACTAAAATGAAAGGTTGTTTTGTGCATTTGAAATTGAATTGATATGTGATATACCTGACCGAAGTTAGTTAGACATACCTAGAGATGGGAAGGTAGTTAGACATACCTGACCGAAGTTGTGTCAAGAGGATCTTGTGGGGCGCGTGGAGATCACTCGGGTTGTGTAGTTTTTTGTAGCATGATCATATTAGATGTTTGTATAGGGGTCATATGTCATTCTTTTGTGGTTATATTTATTTCATTTTGGAAGATTGTAGTTATACCTTATATTGTCAGCTTGACTTTTGTTTTGATGGATCCATGTACCACTTTTTGATGTGACGTGGGAGGGTTAAAATTCTTGGGGCATTGCTTTTGTATAGGTGTCTGTCGAGAATACACCAGGGGTGTGAGCTTTGTCTGATAGGTCTCATAGCCCCGATGTATTATGCTATTTAAATACTTTGGATTTTTGTTTCAAAAACTATTTCCGCTGTTTGTAAATATTAATGACTTTTGTCGTTTGTGTTACGACTTACATATTTTATCCAAAAATATTTCTTTCTTTATTTCTAAAATTTGATTTTTGTTTTTTAAAAAAAAAGGGTTGTTACATACTCAGTTATATTGTTAATACATTCGTTTGTAAAATCAAAGTTGCAAATTTTTTTTGTTTGTATTTCATTCTTGATCCCTAACGTCAAATCGAAAGTTAGACAAAAAGAGCTGGGAAGCTGCTGTGGCACGAAAGAAGACAAGTTTTCAAAAAAAACCCTAAACACCAGTTTTAATTTTTATTCATATTTTTTAATAATATAATACTAATTATTAAAAGATAATTAATGATTTTGTTAATCAATAATATAAAACATTTTAATTTTTAATATATCATATAAGATGATATGTTGGTGTGCATTTATAAGGCCACATGCCTCAGTGTTTTTTTTTTTTTTTTGTAATATAGATTTAACGTTAGGGACCGAAGTCAATGGTCTTTAATATATTAAAAAGTGTTATATTTGTATGGACCAAAAATATATTTAAATCTTAATATGTTATTCTTATTTTCAATGCTTCTTTAAGAATTTGTGTAGGTGCATAAAAAAAAGTACTTAGTTGCAGTTTAGCGTCGGTCAAACTAATGCTACAACTTTTTTTACTTGACAATCATTGACTTTGACGTCGGACGATCGACATTATTTTATTTATCGAGTTGACTTCTAATGGATTGATCATAGTGTCAGATTTGTTGGTTTTGGTTGTAGCGTCAAATTTGAGTCGGCTTCAATGACACTAATATAGCGTCGAATGACAAATATATGTCACTAGTATTTAGTTTTGATGGACTTTGCGTGAGTAACGACAACGCAAACGAATGACTTATCATTCTATGTGGATATAATTAGCAATAGACATATATTTTGAATTATTGAAAAAATATAAAAGTTGTAACAAGAAGAAAATAAAAATTTGGAAAAGGTAGAAATGAGAAAGGCGTCACACTTAAGCTTCCATGAAAAAGATCAATGATAATTCTTGGGGGAATGATCGCCACAAGAAAATTTGGTTCATCAATCTCCAAAATACAAAAAGTGTTTGTTCCAACTAAAGTCTTTTACTTTTCATTTCTTGAACATGGACACATATAGGAGTAAGAGTTCCAGTTGCCTTTCTGACACACAATTAATCAATAAAAATTGTCACTTCTAATTTTTAACATAAAGCAAGGAAACATGATTGTTTTCAATTAAGAAGTTGACCACAACATGATTTTTCAAGAGTAAGACAATGCAAACATCCAAATCAAATAAAATTCAAAAAATTAATAAGGCAATTTCAAGAAGTACTTAGTTACTCAAGTAAGGACCTCAAATGCACCAAATAAAATAGTTAAGCAACAATGAATAGATAACAAGCAACCTCATCAATTAGGTGACAATCAATTCAGAAGACATGTACATTCATGGAAAAACATATGACACATAATCCAATAGTATTAGATAAAAATCAAATAATGAACACAATTCACAAGCAACTACAACTGACATTTTACTAACACTAAACCGACACTTGACCTACTCGACATGATTGGACAGACCTACTCTGATACCATAATATAACGGCTCAAATTTTTGATCTAAAGCATTACTTAAAAATATTTATTGCTTAGAAAAATTACGACACTTTTTTGTGTAAGAATACCTAACATTTATTCATTTAAATAGTTAATAAACCCTAAACCCCAAAATAATATACATAATAATTTATATTATATTTTACTAAAATTTGTAGTTGAACAATAAAAACTCCTTCAAAAGAAAAGAAACTTTTATGAGTTATTAAAATATCATGTTTCTCAAAATACAAATTGAATACTTTAGTCTTTTTCCTCCTATAGAAAAGTGAAATCTCAATAAATTTGATTTAACTATAGTTTCTTAATTTAATTCCAACACTTAGTAGTACTTGTAAGGTTTTCATACAAAAAATTGTTTCTAATTAAATAAGCAAAATACAACCTATAACTTTCATTCCCAATATAACCTAACATAGAGGGGTTTCTACCAAACTTGAACTTCAAGACTCGTTAACGTGTAATAACTAAGATTCTTCAGACGAAGGGTTAAGTCAGTCAAACAAAAATAACAAATGAGTAAAGTTTTAAAACCATATTGATAGTATAATATAAGTAAGAGAACACACAAATAATCAACACATAGTCGTTTCAACCACATCACAATACATCAAAACATTAAAGCTTAGAAAATAGTTCTCATTCGAACAAGTGTTTCTCTATTTAAACTCTAAGATGAGTTTAGAATTTTGAGCTGGAGTTCTTTTACTCTTTTCTGATTTTTCGATAAACTTCTTCTTCAACCTTGAGTATCTATTTATAGATAAAATTAAAGCTTCAATTTAGTACTTGTTTGATTCTGAATTGTATCTTCATTCCTAACTTGGTCAATAATGATCTTATTCAAAAATAATTCGATTTTTTATAATACGTTCTTTAGCCTATTCATTATTTATAAATCCAATCGGACCACTTCTTCTAGTTCGATTATGTTTTTATTTTGTTCATATTGTGTTTGCAAATTCTTTAGATTGATTATGTTTGTATTTTGTTCAGATTGAGTTTCTAAATTCTTCAGATTGATTATGTTCGTATTTTGTTCAGATTTAGTTTGTAAAGTCTTCAGATTGATATTGTTCATGTTTTTTTCTAGATAAATCTTGACCAAATCTTCTTATAAATAATTCATATCTTCTTGTGATAAATCTTGATCAAATCTTGACCATATCTTCTTTTCAACTTGCTCAAAGATTTTCTTCAATCATAAATCAGAATCAAATCTTATTTTAGATTTTTTTCCTAAAACATGAATCTTCTAACACTAAAGCCACGAATTGGTTGGGTTATAAGAGTTTGGAACTTGATAGTTTTGCCTTTGACAAAGCATTTTGATACAATGATTTTTCGCACCTACATCGAAGCACTAAGCATTAAATTATATAAATTTGAACGATTGATTTGATATAACTTAAAACCTTAAACTTTGAATACTTGAAAATTTGAGCTTTTGAGCTTTTTCTCAATAACTTGGGTTTTCAAGATTTCTGAGTTTGTTGTTTGTGGTTGTGTCTTTCTTCTTCAGCCTTGATCCACTATTTATAGATGAAATTAGGGCTTCAGTTTACTCCCTTGTGAATTTGGAATTGTATCTTCATTCTAGATTGGTCAACAAATATTTCTTCCAAATATAATTCTGAAAGATATGTTTTGATGATGTGACCCTTAGCCAATTCTTTTATTTTTGAACATGATCTTGAACAACTTTTCTAGAAGGATATTGTGCGTATTTGGTCATATTACGTTTATAAATTTATTCACTTGAGTCTTCCTTTATACACTTGAACTGTAAAGAATTTGGGCCCAAGATGAAGAACAAAACTCTAGCCTTGAAATCTAAGCAGAAGAAGGTTCTAAAGGCAACATCAGAACCATAGGATAGCGATTCAGATAATCAGAATCTGAACTAGTAGAAATAGTGAATTTTTATCTTTCTTGGGATTTGAGCCCGGTACCTAGGCGATAAGTATCGTCTCTACACAGTTCCACTATATTACAGTGTATAATAAAGCCCCCATTGCAACATCTTATGATACATTGTAAGAAAGCAAGTCCAAAAAATGTTATATAAATAAGTAAATACATGTCATTACAATTTATAAATTATCATGAAAATACTTTGAATCTGTAGATAAATATAAACAATGTATTTATAAATCATTTTATTAATGTATACTTTTTTATTTAAGAATTGAGAATTAATATTAATATACATAAAGATATATATTTGTTGATCCGCGATTCATCGATACCAGTGAAATTAGACAATTTCTTTTAAAAATAGACAAAAATAATTATAAAAGGTTGAGAAATATGAAAATTTAATAATAAAACAAGGGAAAAGTCATAAGATAAAAAAGGGAGAAAAAAAAGGAAAAAGGAATAGTTTTGCAAATTGAAATGGAAAGCTATGATTTAATATTTTTTTTAAGAATCATTCAACAATAAAAATGAATATTATTATTAAAGTGCAATGTGCATATACACTTTTTTTTTTACGAACAAGATAACTAAAATTAGATCTCAAGACCTCCTAATGTTCTACTCTAGGAAAAAAAATTAATTAACTTTTATTATTATTATTATTATTATTATTATTATTATTATTATTATTATTATTATTATTATCCTATCACAACTATTTATATATGTAATTCCTTATGCAATTATGATTAAAAACAATTTTTTAGTATTAAAAATAATTTTTTTTAATGATATGATGATTATGATTGATTGATAATGTAAAAGTTATGTATATCAATAATGTATGGAAATTAAAATGATAAAGTAAATTTTTTTTACATTTTTATCGTTAGTTAATTATTTCTTCATTCTATATTGAGTGGACAATCTTTTTAAATAATTTTTGTTACAGATTCAAATGTCTTTCGAGGAGAGAGATCTATGATTATCTTATGTTTTCATCTTAAAAAATAACCTCTTCATTTGAAAAAGTCAAATTCAAGAAGTAAAATTATGACTACTAAGAATATACTAATATTAAATTAAAAAGTATTAATATTAGCCACCAAATAATCAAATTGAAATTTTTCCTCAACATATACTGATGTAGCTAAATATCACTAGAAGGGGGGTTGAATAGGGATTTTACTGTTTAAAAACAATTTCTAAGTGTTTTGAAAACGATCCTCTCGTTGAGGATGGCTAGCTCGAGGATGAGATTTTTCTACTTGATAGATCTAAGTTGAGCAAAGGAGTAGAAGTAAAATAAGAGAGACACACACACAATTTTATACTGGTTCACCCAAAGATGGCTACGTCCAGTCCTCACACCCTTGTGAGATTTCACTAATTCTCAAACAGATCGATCCTCAACCTGAGGATGATTACAACTCGTGTATTCTTTAGCTTCACCAAGCTTACAATCAATTTCTGAATATTTCCAAGTGCAACTCACTGGGAAATTACAAAGTGATATGAGTGTGATTGATACTTAATACTTTCTCTAAAGATTTACAAAGATATAGTGTATGATCAAAGAAAGTAAGAAGTGAGGGTGTTTAGCTCTTGATAGCTTTTAAGATACTTGATCTTTTTATGCAAGTGTGTTGTGTATCTTCCATTGGAGAGCTTGTATGCATTTTATAGAGATCCAAGCCCTTGATGACCGTTAGACCTTATTTCAAAACAATCCAAGTCTTTCATCATATTTACGGAATTGCCATTATAGCCATCCTCACTTTTCTTGTAACTTGATCTTGACAAGTTCTTGTCAATTCTCTTTTTGCAGCAATGCACAGCTGTTGTTTGACCATGTGAGCTGTATTTTTCGAAGACTTTAAGGTCTTGTGATGTTCATATCATAAGCCAAGTCTTTTATGACCATTGGAAAAACCATTTGAGAAAAGCCAATGTTTTTCTTCATAATTACGAAAATGCCATTCAGCTCATTTGAAATATGCATTCCATGTTCAAGTACGAGGTAGTTGTTTTCTTGGCACTTGGGGACACGTGATGTCCTTTTCTTTTTCCATGTTTTAAGGTTTGAATATTATGTGGAGTCAATTTCCTTCTCTTTCTTCAATGTCTTGATAAAGCTTCACATGTGAGCTTTTTCTCTTTCCTCCATTTAATGCCTTCAACCAACATGTGATGTCCTTTTCTCTTTCTTCCTTCAAGACTATGGGAAGGCTTCACGTGAATGCTTCTTGCCTTGCCTTAAGTCATGTGATCCTTTTATTTTGGGCATGTTTCTTGTTACCTTTTTGTATATTTGAATTTAAATCCTTTGTATCACATAAAGGTGCATGTAGCCTTTTGCCTAATAAGCCTAAGATGTGATATGTTGTTTTCATAAAGTGTTGGGATGCAATTTCAAAATGTTGACTTTAGGCACATGCTACTCTCCTCATTCACCGTGCCTTTCTTTTTCCTTCTCACAACTTTTCTTCAAAATCCTTTCTTTAAAATAATAGTATTTTGCCTTTATTGAATGAATCAAACAATTCATTCTTTAATACCATTCAGCTCTTGATGAATGAATTCAAATAATTCATTTTATAATACTATTGGGCCCTTGTTTAATGGACTCAAACCCGGGAGAATATAAAACTGCAGTTTCCTCAGCTCGTGAGGCTATCCTCGGCCTTTCCATACTTAGCATTTAACTTAGAATTTGCTTCTTATTCCTTAATGAATAATAACATGTTTTCTTATGTAAATACACTCAAGAGCACAGATTAGTCTTTAAAACACAATCATAATCTTTTCATTAATTTTGTTATCATTAAAACCAAGTTAGAGAGATTTTGTCTCAACAATCTCCCCCTTTTTGATGATGACAAAATTCTTTTTAGATTATGATTTTTGTATTATGCAAGAGTGAAATAATTAAACTCCCCCTCAATCATACAAGTGATAATTTTGAAAAATTTCCCTTTTAACATTCAAGTAAAAGCAATTTTTGAAATTATTCAATATTGAGGTAACTAGAGCATTCATAAACACCTGAAATTAATTCTAGCAACATAAGCAACATACCATAGGTTCATGAATTCAGCCATAACAATTATAACAATTCAGCCACAACAATTCAGCCATAACATAACAATCATAACAACATATAAACCATCATAACAACATATAATCTATAATCATCATAACAACAATAAGCAAACCAAATGAGTTTAAATGTGTTATCATAAGACAAAATAAAAACCATAATCTTACTCCCCCTGAATTTAGGAAACATCAAAAAGGATAAAATAGATTAAAACAGAGTCATTCAGCGGAAGATGAGGAAGATGTAGACATGGGGGCAAACGGGAATTGGGCTGGTAGCTTAGGCGGTTGATCATGGGCAGCAGCTGATGAACCCAAATCTTTTGTTACCCATTCCAGAACGAGGCCAAACTGATTAAGGGTTTTTTGAACGTGAGAAAAGTTATCCAACGTTTTCTTTTGATCTTTCCTAATCGTTTTGAGCAGCTTTAAAACCTTTTTGTTTTCTGCCGATTGCATGCTGATGGTAGGGTCACAAGCCTTTTTGGATTTTGATTTGTTAACCTTATCCTTGGAGAAATTTGCAACATTTGGTGACACAGAAGGTTTTGATTTTTTGGGAAAATCTGGACCAGAATTAGATAAACCAATATTTGGTGAAATAGGGGAAGAGTTCAAACTTACTTGAGATGGAACAGTGGATGCCTTTTTATGCATGTTCCGAATAGGACTTTTTGAAGAGTGAGGATCGTATGAATCGTTTAGATCAATGAATAAATCTTCACCATCACCATTCTTAGCTGGAGGAGTAGCCATATGGGTGGATGAATCCTTACTGACTTGTGGAGAATTCGGAAGTGTTGAGCCAGTAGAGTTAAAGGATGGGGTGCGTGAGTGAGATAGTGGCGAGGCAAACTTTTGTTTCTTGGAGGCAGTTTGTTCTTTCTTTGAGATGGGGTTCGGTTCAGGCTTAGTAATACGCATTTGTTTAATGTTTTTCAGAGAAAAGAAATTATTGCACTGAATACTCTCTTCATCATCCAGGGGTACTTTAAAAAACTTAAAGATTTTGGTCAAGATCATTCCATAAGGAGTTGATCGACCCACAATAACAACATTCAACATATAGCTAAAAATAATATTTCCCAGATGAAGAGGTGTTCCAGATAACAAATGATGAAGGATCAGAATGTCAAGTTCGGTTACCTTTTCATAACTCCCAACCCGAGGTGTGATCAAGTGAACGCAGATGTTGTGATAAATCCGACACATAGAAGGAAGGTTGGAAGCTATAAGAGGTTTCTTAGGATCTATCAAAATGTTTTGAAGGACAGAATTGCGAGTGACCATATACTGCATATACCACGTTTCAGCAAAACAGTGGGCTCCAGCATCTTGAATATTGAGGATTTTGCACAGAGAGGAAGGGTTTATGTCCAACTGTACTCCCTTGAGTACAAAACTGAAATCCGTGCTACCTTTACATCCATTGCAAGCAGCATAGAAGGCCTTTACAAGCCTTGGGTATTGTGGTTCATTAACTCTAAAGAAAGAGGTCCAACCAAATTTATCAAAAAAATTTATAACATCAAACCCACCATTTTTCAAGTTGATTAGATCAATGTGCTTGCCATGAACCACAGATTTGTGAATCCATTTGGAGGTGTAGTTTAACTCCGAATCTGTGGAGTCAAAAAGAGAGACAGGAGGTGATGGCCGAGATTTCTTTGAAGTCTTTTTAGGATTTTTAGTCTTCGGCCCTTTGGAAGAGGAAGGCTTGGAGGAAGATTTAGGGTTTGGTTTAGTAGAGGGGTTTCCTTTTGAACTTTCCAAGTCAATGACATGCTCAGTAGGGTCCTGAGGAATTTCTTTGTTTGAATGTACAGCCCCAGATTGAATTCTGGAGGACCTTCTGGTGGAAGTAGTTGGTTTTGAAGACTTCTTTGGTGTTTTGGAAGAAGGATGAGGCGGATTAGAAGATGCCCTAGGAGGGGATACAGGTTTTCGCTTAACTTCATCCCCAGCAGATTTAGAACTGGAATAGTTTTCAGAATCTGTTTCAGGATCAAAAGGGCGCATTTTTCGTTTGGCACATGTTTTGATTCGAGCCATTGTTGTTGATAGAACTTACCCAGAGGAAGATGAAGTTCGTGAAGGAAGAGAGAAAGAATTCTGAGTAACGGTAGAAAGAGAAACGTATGGAGGAGAGAGAAGAGAATTAAATTTGGAGAGAGAAAAATAAAAGGAAAAATTAATGAGACGGAGAGAGAGAAAATTTGAATTAAAAAAATAATAATTAGGAGAGAGAGAATTAATTATAAAGAGAGAAGTTATTGGAAACGTGAAAGGAAAGAAAAAGGTGATTGATTGATGGAGAGAGAACGGGAAAGGGAGGCAGAGACGTGAGAGAGAGAATGAAGGAGAGCCGTTGGATGAAGTGATGATGGACTGCTTTGAATGCAGTCTGCGCAATTAAGGGAGATGGGAAATATTCATCACGTGCCAGCCATTTAACCAATGGATAAAAGGAAGCATGCGCATAGCCTTTGATTGATTTAACAAGAGAGGGTTTTCTCATAAAAGGCCTAAGCTCCCCTATTTAATTTTTTACTTTATTTTAAGGGATCTGATTTGCAAAGATTTTAACACATACAATTAAAATAATAAAAACCAAACAATAACACAAACAGCACAAATAAATTATTTAAATTATTTTTTGAAAATTTATGATGGAGAGTTCTTCTAAGATAAACTTAAACCGATCCTCTTGGAGAGGTTTGGTAAAAATATCTGCTAATTGATTTTCTGTGTCAATAAAAATCAACTCTAAATCCCCTTTTTGCACATGATCTCTTATAAAATGATGTTTTATTTCAATGTGCTTAGATCTTGAATGTTGAATGGGATTTTTTGAAAGATTTATTGCACTTGTATTATCACAAAGGATAGGAATTTTTGTGTACCTTAATGAGTAATCCTCAAGTTGATTTTTGATCCATAGTAGTTGTGAGCAACATTGAGCGGCTGATACATACTTTGCTTCAGTGGTTGAAAGAGCAATGGTACTTTTCTTTTTGCATGACCAACTGATTTGTGATTTACCAAGAAATTGGCAAGCCCCACTTGTGCTTTTTCTTTCAACTTTGTCTCCCGCGTAGTCCGTATCACAATAGGCTTTAAGATCAAGATCGGAGCACTTTTTGTACCATATTCCCAGATTTATAGTGCCAACAAGATATCTAAAAATTCTTTTTACAGCCGTGAGATGAGATTCTTTAGGAGAGGATTGAAATCTTGCACAAAGACCGACGGCAAAGACTATGTCCGGTCTACTGGCTGTTAGATACAGCAAGGATCCAATCATCCCTCTATATTCCTTTTCAGAAATTGGAGTTCCTTCATCATCTTTGTGAAGTGTGGAGGATGGGTGCATAGGAGTTCCCATACTCTTGGCTGAACTCATGTTGTATTTTTTGAGCAAATCCTTGGTGTATTTTTCTTGTGATATAAAAATACCATCATCACGTTGTTTGATTTGTAAACCAAGGAAGAATTTCAATTCCCCCATCATACTCATCTCAAACTCACTTTGCATGAGATTTGAGAAATCTTTACACATCTTTTCATTTGTGGAACCAAATATAATGTCATCCACATATATTTGAACAATTAATAAATATTTCTCAAGAGTCTTTTTGAAGAGAGTTGTATCAATTTGACCCCTAATGAATCCATTTTCTTTTAGAAAAGAGCTTAATCTTTCATACCAAGCTCGAGGAGCTTGCTTTAAGCCGTAAAGAGCCTTTGATAGTTTGAACACATGATTCGGCCTCTTTATGTCTTCAAAACCGGGAGGTTGACGCACATACACTTCTTCATTTAAGAACCCATTCAAAAAGGCACTTTTGACGTCCATTTGAAATAGTTTTATACCTTTATGAGTAGCATAAGCTAAGAGGATTCTTATGGCCTCAAGTCTTGCCACGGGTGCGAACGTCTCATCATAATCAATTCCTTCTTGTTAATTATACCCTTGAGCCACTAGTCTTGCTTTATTTCTAATGACTTCCCTATCCTCATTTAATTTGTTTCTAAATATCCATTTAGTCCCAATAATAGATTTTTCTAGAGGATGTGGTACAAGATTCCATACCTTGTTTCTTTCAAATTGTGAGAGTTCTTCCATCATAGCTTCAACCCAAGATTTGTCACCAATAGCTTGATCAATAGTTTTGGGTTCAACTTGTGATATCATGGCCATGTTGATTGTGCTTTCCCTTAGAGAATTTCTGGTTCTAACGCCATCTTCAGTATTCCCAATGATTAGATCTGGAGGATGATGTGTGACTGTTTTCCATCCTCTTGGAAGTTGCTGAGAGGTTGGGTCAGACTCATCCTCTTCGCGAGGACCGGGTACTTGAGATGTTGATTGTTCATCTTCTTCATTTTTATCCAATTTCTCTAAACACAAGTCATCAAACTCATCAAAAATAACATGCATGGATTCCTCCACAGTTTGAGTCCTAAGATTATATATTCTATAACCTTTTGACGATGTGGAGTATCCTAGAAAAATTCCTTTATCAGATTTTGGATCAAACTTTCCCAAATTTTCTTTGTTATTTAGAATGTAGCAATAACACCCAAATATGTGAAAATAGGAAATATTTGGCTTTCTCCCCTTCCATAATTCATATGGAGTTTTGTTTAAAATTTTTCTAATGGATGTGCGGTTAGAAACATAACAAGCAGTGTTGATGGCTTCGGCCCAAAAATATTTTTCAATGTTGGCTTCATTTAAAATAGTTCTAGCCATTTCTTGTAAAGTTCTATTTTTCCTTTCAACAACCCCATTTTGTTGGGGAGTTCTTGAACAAGAAAAGTTGTGTGAAATACCATTTTCTTCACAAAGATTTTTAAAGGATTCATTTTCAAATTCTCCTCCATGGTCACTTCTTACCGAAACAATTTTTGAACCTTTTTCATTTTGAATCTTTTTGTAAAAATGGTGGAATGCCTCAAAGGCTTCATATTTATGTTTTAAAAATAGAACCCAAGTAAAACGAGAAAAATCATCAACAATCACAAAACCATATCTTTTTCCACTAAGACTTGGAGTTTTGATAGGACCAAAAAGATCAATGTGAATAAGTTCAAGAGGATGATTTGTTGAAACAAAGTTTTTAGAATGAAAACTACTTTTAACTTGTTTTCCTTTTACACAAGCTTCACAAACTTTGTCTTTTTCAAAATTAATTTTTGGAAGACCTTTCACCAATTCCAAATTTGCTAATTTAGAAATAGTGTTTAAGCTTGTGTGACCCGCTCGTTTGTGCCAAATCCATTTATCTTTTTCAATAGATACAAAACAAGATTCAGTGGGTAAATCATCAAGATAAAGTTCATATAAATTCTTTTTTCTTAAACCGGAAAAGAAAACTCTACCCGAGGATGAGTGTTTAACCTCACATAGAGTAGGCTTAAAAATAACTTCAAAACCACTATCACATAATTGACTAATGCTTATCAAGTTATGTTTTAAGCCATCCACATATTGAACATTTTCAATTTTTGCAGAATTATTCTTACCAATAATACATGTTCCTTTTATTTGAGCTTTATCATTATTACCAAATGTGACAGATCCTCCATCCTTTATTTCTAATGACATGAAGCAGTGCTTATCTCCCGTCATATGCCTTGAGCAACCACTGTCCAAGTACCAAGGCTTTCTTTTGCTGATTAGAGGATGAACCTGTTTTAGAGTTTAAAAGAGACTTAGGTACCCATATAGCTTTGGGTCCTTGTTGGTTAGTTTTTCCTCTTTTGAGAACATTTCTTTTATGATAGCAAATAGAATCATGGTGCCCATGTTTACCACAGAATGAACAAGCTGACTTTACATAGTTAGCTTTCTTCTTAGCATGACAAATTTTGGAGGTATGCCCAAGTTTTTTACAAAATGTGCATTTCGGCCTATCCTCATATTTTTTTGGCAAGAAAAAATTTTCATATAATTTTTGTTTTTGAGAGCTTTTAAAACCAATACCAGCCTTGTCAAATATTCCAGATTGAGACCCCATTATCTTTTGAAATGTTTCTGTATATTTGACAAAGTTGGAAATATCATTTTTTAGTTCCCTAACCTCGGTTTTCAAAATTTCCTTTTCTGCATCCTCGTCAGGAGGATGAGTTTCAACTATTTTCATGTTCAAAAATTTTTGTTTCTCAGAATTTTGAAATTGAGATTGCTGTAAATCTTGAATGATTTTAACATATTCATCATTCTTTTTCTTAAGCTCCTCATTTTGTCTCTTTATCTCAACAAGTTGGTTTTTTTGAAATATACATGTTTGAGATAAAGTATGTGAGTCATTTAAGAGGCTATCAAATTCAATTTCTAATTCTTCACAATTAGGACATGGATTAGTAATACTTACCTTCTCAGTTTCTGATTTTGTCATGAGACATAGGTTGGCCTCTTCTTCCTTTTCTTGCTCCGAGAATGATTCGTCACTATCATCCCAAGTAATCATCATGGATTTGTTTTTGTATGGAAATTTTCTAGAGTTCCTTTTGTTGAGAGGACACTCAGTTTTGTAGTGTCCCATCTTGTTGCATCCATAACAAGTTATTTGACTTTTGTCAACCTTTTCTTTTTGAGGGGATCTTCTATTCTGTCCTCTTCTGTTTATCATCCTCTGTAGTCTTCTAGAAAGCATAGCGAGTTCATCCTCATCCTCAGACAGAGGGCACTCTATGTTTTCCTTTGTTATGCCATCTTCATTCTTCTTGGAAGATGAACTTTCTGTTTGGCTGGTTTTTAGAGCGACCATTCTTCCCTTTTTGTTTGGTTTGTCCGCCAACAATAATGGTTCATGAGCTCTTAGAGTTCCAACCAAATCTTCTAATTTCATGTTGGTCAAATCTCTTGCTTCTGTAATGGCAGTTACCAATGGCCTCCATTCTTTTGGTAAACTTCTTAGGATTTTTCTTATCCTTTCTTGAACGGAGTATACCTTTCCAAGATATCTCAGGTTGTTTAATATGATTGTTAACCTTGAGAACATTTCATCAATAGTTTCCTCCTCCTTCATTTCGAATAGTTCGAAATCTCTTACTCCCATATCTATCCTTGCTTCTTTTACGTGACTTGATCCTTCATGATGGATCCTTAGAGTATCCCTAAGCTCCTTAGCATTTTTGCACTCTTCAACTCTATCATATTCTTCCCTGCTCAAAGCACACGTTAGAAATAAATGAGCTTTAGAGTTTAGGAGTACCTTTGCATTTTCATCCGCCGTCCATTGTGCTTGAGGTTTCTCATCGGAGGTTGCATCCGTGTTGTTGGTTCTAATGACATGATCTCCATTTTCCACCACAGACCACATGTTGTTGTCTTGTGATATGAGAAATAGCTTCATCTTGCCTTTCCAAATGATAGTAATCTGTACCATCAAAGTAGGGAGGTCGGTTGGATGATCCTCCTTCGGGAATATACTTAGCTTTTGACATTTTTCTTTTTGGATCTTTTTCTCTTACACTGTTAGGTGTATTTTTTAGAGAACCTTGCTCTGATGCCAATTGATGTAGCTAAATATCACTAGAAGGGGGGTTGAATAGGGATTTTACTGTTTAAAAACAATTTCTAAGTGTTTTGAAAACGATCCTCTCGTTGAGGATGGCTAGCTCGAGGATGAGATTTTTCTACTTGATAGATCTAAGTTGAGCAAAGGAGTAGAAGTAAAATAAGAGCGACACACACACAATTTTATATTGGTTCACCCAAAGATGGCTACGTCCAGTCCTCACACCCTTGTGAGATTTCACTAATTCTCAAACAGATCGATCCTCAACCTGAGGATGATTACAACTCGTGTATTCTTTAGCTTCACCAAGCTTACAATCAATTTCTGAATATTTCCAAGTGCAACTCACTGGGAAATTACAAAGTGATATGAGTGTGATTGATACTTAATACTTTCTCTAAAGATTTACAAAGATATAGTGTATGATCAAAGAAAGTAAGAAGTGAGGGTGTTTAGCTCTTGATAGCTTTTAAGATACTTGATCTTTTTATGCAAGTGTGTTGTGTATCTTCCATTGGAGAGCTTGTATGCATTTTATAGAGATCCAAGCCCTTGATGACCGTTGGACCTTATTTCAAAACAATCCAAGTCTTTCATCATATTTACGGAATTGCCATTATAGCCATCCTCACTTTTCTTGTAACTTGATCTTGACAAGTTCTTGTCAATTCTCTTTTTGCAGCAATGCACAGCTGTTGTTTGACCATGTGAGCTATATTTTTCGAAGACTTTAAGGTCTTGTGATGTTCATATCATAAGCCAAGTCTTTTATGACCATTGGAAAAACCATTTGAGAAAAGCCAAGGTTTTTCTTCATAATTACGAAAATGCCATTCAACTCATTTGAAATATGCATTCCATGTTCAAGTACGAGGTAGTTGTTTTCTTGGCACTTGGGGACACGTGATGTCCTTTTCTTTTTCCTTGTTTTAAGGTTTGAATATTATGTGGAGTCAATTTCCTTCTCTTTCTTCAATGCCTTGATAAAGCTTCACATGTGAGCTTTTTCTCTTTCCTCCATTTAATGCCTTCAACCAACATGTGATGTCCTTTTCTCTTTCTTCCTTCAAGACTATGGGAAGGCTTCATGTGAATGCTTCTTGCCTTGCCTTAAGTCATGTGATCCATTTATTTTGGGCATGTTTCTTGTTACCTTTTTGTATATTTGAATTTAAATCCTTTGTATCACATAAAGGTGCATGTAGCCTTTTGCCTAATAAGCCTAAGATGTGATATGTTGTTTTCATAAAGTGTTGGGATGCAATTTCAAAATGTTGACTTTAGGCACATGCTACTCTCCTCATTCACCGTGCCTTTCTTTTTCCTTCTCACAACTTTTCTTCAAAATCCTTTCTTTAAAATAATAGTATTTTGCCTTTATTGAATGAATCAAACAATTCATTCTATAATACCATTCAGCCCTTGATGAATGAATTCAAATAATTCATTTTATAATACTATTGGGCCCTTGTTTAATGGACTCAAACCCGTGAGAATATAAAACTGCAGTTTCCTCAGCTCGTGAGGCTATCCTCGGCCTTTCCATACTTAGCATTTAACTTAGAATTTGCTTCTTATTCCTTAATGAATAATAACCTGTTTTCTTATGTAAATACACTCAAGAGCACAGATTAGTCTTTAAAACACAATCATAATCTTTTCATTAATTTTGTTATCATTAAAACCAAGTTAGAGAGATTTTGTCTCAACATATACTTGTTTGTTTAATGTCAATTTCAAAAATAAATCATTCATAAAATTACTTTTATCGAATTAATTTTTTTTAGTTAAAAATTTAGAGTTCAAAAGTATCACTACTTAGACAAATCAATTATGTTGAAATCCTTGGACATCTACCTATCATTTGCAACAGTTCAATTAATTGTATTAATAATGATAAGTAAAACATAGTTTGGGGGGACTAGGTCAATACCTAGGTAATCAATGAAATTTATAATACTCAACTACCTCATTAAAAACCCTTTTTTGGAAAACCTCAGGGGATAAAACCAAAGAAGAGGGAAAATAGTGCAGTAATTAACTACAACACCAAGTCATAGACAAAATTAAAAACTAAGAAGCCCTAATTTATTGTGGAATAAATATTCTTTAATACAAAGAGACATATCATCCCACAAAAAAAAAGGTATTAGCTAATGTATTTGCATAATTTTTATGCTCTCAAAAAATATGAGTGATTATGAAGCAACAACATTTAATAAATTGAATGCAGTTACATACTATATCTATTTTGAAGATACCATAGAAAATAGAAGGACCATTAAAAGTTTGAACTGTGAGATTAAAATCACACTCCCAACCATATATTAGTCAAATCCTTTTTTTATTGTCCACTCAATGGCCAACTTATAATATGCCGGGATTACATTTTGAATGATTCTCCAAAGCATCAACGATTTTGTAGGGAAATAGTAAGATTCCAAAACAATTTGTCCCAAGGACAATTGTATCATTGAAGGTTATCAAATTAGAATTAGTATCATTCCAAACAATACAATCAAGACAATAAGAATAATTGTATTTTTAATATCAAAAACAAGAGTTAGGTATTTTATCTAAATGTCATAAGGAATACGCCGCTTACAATTATCGATAAAATCTACCACCTTACTTGTGAGCAAAGGAACATCATCATGAGAAATTTGCAAGACATCACAAACCTTGTATTCCAACCAATTATCTGACTGAAAGTTAATAGATTGACCATTCCCAATTTTCGAGGATGTGCTTTATATGATGAATGTCATCACACATACTATGCATGTTGTGCCAAATAAAAGATGATATATGGTGTTTAATTGGCTCATCATAGCAAATAAATATTCCCTTTAAGACCTAGCCCATGGAGAATCTGAATTAATCACATCCCAACAAAGCTTTAAATAATCAGCTTTATTAATATTTGAGATGCTTCTAATATCATATCTTATTCCTCCTTCAGCGAGAGGAGAGCAAGCTTTGCTCTAAGTGAAGTAGAAATATCAATTATAAGGAAGGGGGTTTGAGTTATAATTGTTCCTTTTTAAAAATTCTGCTTTAAAAATGAGATCTCAGGTTAAGATTGATCTTTACAGTGATGAAGATTAATATTTACTTTGTAGATGATCAATCTTAAGTTTGCAGAAATATTCCTGTATCTTGAGATATTTACTTTGTAGATGATCAATCTTAGATGATCAATATTCCTGTATCTTGAGATTTCAGAAACAGATGCATTTTTCTTTTCCAGAAATAGTAGTCTATGCCACCAAAGTAAGGTGGTCTATATGATGACCCTCCTTCAACAATGTACATATCTTTTGACATTTTTCATCTAGATCTTTTCTCTAACACTTGTTAGGTGTTGAACTTTTGAGACCGAGCTCTGATGCCAATTGAAGTAGAAATATCAGATTTTGGTACCCATATTTGTTTGGGTCCTTGGGAGTTAGCCTTGAAATCTGGTTTCATATTGTTAAATGATTTCTCAGAATGATCAACCTTAGATTGAGAAGAATCTATTTTTGAAACTGGTTTAAAAAATTGAATGTTAGTTGCTTTTGATAAGCCTCCAGATTGATCTAAAGATCGTTCTTTTAGTTATTCAGAAAAATTTTCTTTTGCTGTCAAATGATTTTCTTTTTTGAGGTTTCTTCTGTTCTTGTTTTTTATATCCCTTTTTCTAAAGTAACATGCAAATTCTAAATGTCCAATTTTGTTACAATATGAACATTTAATTTTGCATTTTTCTTCTCTCAGTTTAGGGACAAAGAAAGTTTCGTACATTTTGGTTTTTCGAGTTTTGTCAAAACCGAGCTCAGCTTTATCAAAAATCCCTACTTGAGATCCCATGATTTTCTGAAATGTCTCAGTTGCGTTAATAAAGTTTTTCAAATCATTTTTAAGAGTTTCAACTTCAGCCTTGAGAAGATCGTTCTTTATCTGTAAAGATCGATCTTGGCCCTTAAGAAGATCGTTCTTTGTCTGTAAAGATTGATCTTGGCTTTCTGGTTTTTTTGTTTCCAGATTTGTAAAGTTGGAATCCTTCAGATTTTGAATGATTTCTTTAAGTTTATCATTCATGACCTGAATCTTTTCTTTCTCTTCTTTTTCTTTGTAAAATCTTTCTTTAAAAGAACTACATTTTTGAATGAGAAAGTTTGAATCATTTAACAAATTATCAAATTCGATTTCCATTTGTTTGCATATAAGACATGGTTCAGAATTTACCTATGTTTCTTCAATATTTGCCATTAGACACAGATTAGCTTCTTCAGGTTCATCTGTTTCTGATTCATCAGATTCATCCCAGGTTGCCATCATTGACTTCTTTTTGAAAGGAAATTTCTTTGGAACCTTTTTGTTTAATGGACATTCAGTTTTGTAGTGTCCTTGTTTGTTGCAGCCAAAGCAAATGATTTTGCTTTTATCTATTTCAGTTTTGAATTCCTTTTTATCTGGAAATCCCTTTTTGATTTGATCCCTTCTTATCAACATTCTTTGTATCTTCTTTGTAAGACGAACTATCTCTTTATCAACATCTTCTTGTTCGATTTCTTCTGAGTCCTCATCTGTTTGTAATGGTGTACTTTCTTGAGATGCTTTCAAAGCTATTACTTTGGCCTTTTTGATTGGTTTATCTTCTTGTAGCAGCACTTCATGTGCTCGTAATGTTCCAATCAGTTCCTCTAGGCCCAATACTTCAAGATTCTTTGCCTGGCTTATGGCTGTCACCATTGGTCTCCGTATTATTGGAAGACATCTGATGATCTTTCTGACTCTGTCTTATACTGAGTATGCTTTCCCTAAAGAGCGCATTTCATTTACAATGGTTGTGAATCTTGAGTACATCTCATCAATGGTTTCTCCTTCACTCATTTCAAAGAGTTCAAACTTACTTATGCCTATATCAATCTTTGTTTCTTTTACATGGCTTGTTCCTTCGTGATAAGTTTGTAATGTGTCCCATACTTCTTTAGCAGTTTTGGATTCATCAACTCTTTTGCATTCTTCTCTGCTCAAAGCACACGATAAGAATAATTGAGCTTTAGATTTTAGGAGTACCTTAGATTTTTCTTCTGTTGTCCAATTTGTTTCTTTCTTTTCAGCAGAGGTTGAATCATTTTGGTCGACTCTTGGTACGAAATCTCCATTTGTAATGATGCGCTACATTCCTGTATCTTGAGATTTCAGAAACAGCTGCATTTTTCTTTTCCAGAAATAGTAGTCTATGCCACCAAAGTAAGGTGGTCTATATGATGACCCTCCTTCAACAATGTGCATATCTTTTGACATTTTTCATCTAGATCTTTTCTCTAACACTTGTTAGGTGTTGAACTTTTGAGACCGAGCTCTGATGCCAAAGGAAGAGGAGTTTGAGTTATAATTGTCCCTTTTTAAAAATTCTGCTTTAAAAATAAGATCTCAGGTTAAGATTGATCTTTACAGTAATGAAGATCAATCTTTCTTTGTAGAAGATGAATCTTAAGTTTGCAGAAGATCAATCTTTAAAACAGCAAGATCAATTTTACCAAAATGAAATCTGATTGTAAAGCATAAAATAAATAGAGATAGAGATAGAGAGATCACACAAGGATATATCCTGGTTCACCCAATCCGGGTTACGTCCAGTCCTCACAACCGTGAGATTTTTCACTAAGTGTTCAAACCAAGATCGTTCTTGGTTTTCATGGATCAATCTTGATCTTTATACAATTCCTACCCTTCTACCTAGAAAGGATTTCTACCTTACTGTTTGTAAAGACTTTAACAAGCTGTCTTTCAAACGTGAAAGGATTTTGCAACTTACTCAAGATTTGATAAAACAACCTTGAGTTACAAAGTGGTGATTTTGAGGCTATTTAGAATATGATATTTACTCAAGTCTTGTTTGAGAAATATACTCTGTGGATGGACATCTATTGTGAAGGATTACAACACAGAAATTAAAACAAAACAGCAAGCTATAAGAAAAGGGATTGAGACACTTGAGTATGATTGAAAAGATTGATCTTTTGCTTGGTGTTGATTGTTCTGTTTTGTTCTTCAGTTTGCAGCTGTATTTATAGAGTTCCAGAGAGCTTAGGACAGCAAATATGGTCGTTGGATAAGGACCAGCTGTCATAATAGAGCTGTTGGAAAATGTGTCATAGCTTAAGATTAATCTGCTATATCAAAAGATCGATCCAGGATTGATCTTTTGGTTTGTGATGAAAACAGCTTGTTCCCTATGCATTGTGTCACTATATCAGCCTTGATCGTGTCCTTTTCAGTTATGTGTACAGGCCTTTGGATGGTTCAAATCAGTAGTGTACTTCCCTACTTGTAGCCTTGTACTTGCACTTAATTTATATGAAGAATGATCTTTGTATTATGCCTTTATTGAAGCATGACTTGATTCTTCAAATTCTGGAATGAGTATAAGTTGAATGTGGCTTCCAGGATTGATCAATTATGTGGACATTGATTATCTAATGTGAAGATTGTTCTCTGTATTTTTTAGCAGAATACATATTGATCTTTGTCTTTAAAAGATCAATCTTTTGTCTTTTAAAGGATCAAACTTCATTCTTTAAAGATCAATCTTCAGAGTTGTTTCCTTTGATCTTATTTGTGATGTTTGGTACCTATCTTGTTTTAACACACTCAAATGCACATGTTAAATACCAAAACACTTAGAATCATAATTAGAATTCTTAATTAACTTTTTGTTTGTTTTCATCAAAATATTAAATTGAGATTTTGTCTCAACACTATAAGAGTAAGTGGTCCATTTGTGACCATCAATTCTACTGGTCAAAACAAATTTCTAATACACGCATCCGAATTTTTAATGAACAAGAAGTCTACTATCATATTAGAGTGGATTATGTACATATATGTGTCACATTTTGTATTTCCTTTGTTTTTCTAAGAATAAATATCCCATCATATAGTGTTAGAATATGTATCCGAAAATGTATGTAGAATATCAATATCTGATGTGGATTTGAGTGCTTCCACATGAGATTGAAGATCTAACCAAGTGATTTCTTGAGATAAAGTGGTAAAATAAAAAGGAAAAGAAACAAACAAAGATGGATTTAGATTAAGAAGATGAAGAAGGCGCCACAATCAAGGATGATTGATAAGCCAATGTGGAATCGCCACAATAGTAAAGAAATCCATTGATAAGATTCAAGTTCTAATCCAAGAACTCAATTAGGAGATATATCTCACTAGTTCTAATTCATTTCAAAGTTATCTCCAAAATGAGACAATTACAAAGTATTTAAAAAGGATTTACCTTATTCCTAAAATGGGCCAAAGACCAAATCTCTATACCCATATTGGGCTTACACCACTTAACCAAAATTGTTACAATTCAAATTAAATACAAATAAAACTAAAAACTATTATAAAGTCTTGACTTGAAATATTATTTGTTTTTCCTCCAAATTAGCTCTTTTTAGGTCCTCATCATTCCCTCCTTCTTAGAAGAAATTCGACCTCGAATATAGCTCAATCATAACCTACAAGAAAAAAAAACACAAGTCAAAGACATGAAGAACGATGTTAACGCTACTACCGGGGTCAAATGGAAATTGTGAAAAACCACTAAATGTGTCAAGTAGTTGAAGCACAATTTCACTTTTTGCATTCAACAATCCAACATATTCATTTCCAATATAAGGAGTTTTCAAGATAGAGATAAAATAATACCTCTTGAAGTTGACATTAAGTACCAATGTTACCTTCTTTGGATTGGAGTTGAAGACGAACAAAAAGTTACTTTGTATTTCCAAAGGCTTAAGGGCAAGTTGAGCATGGACATTCATTTTATCATAAACAAATGAATGTTCTTTTTGAAACAAGACAAGTCTCTCACACAACTTAGGAGTACCATATGGAAATTTAAAATATTTTTCACTAAAAGAAAGAGTAAGGAGAGGTGTAGTAGTGCAACTATCAACTAATTCCACATGCAAACATTTATCCTTCATAGAAAATCTCAAGATACTAACTTTATTCTTAACACGAGTAAGTATTTAAGTTAGCAAACCAATGTTTCTTAAGAATCCCAACATATTCTTCAAATTTTTTGTCATGAACCAAATTTACTTTAGAAAGCGCAACAACACATTTATCAAGAAAATCATTCAAGTCTTGGCTCATAATTCTCAAATCAAGTTTAGAAGAATAACATGGATCAAACACTTGATGCATCATGGTTTCAACTTTCAAATGAGGCTTATGAAAATAACACAAGTTAGGCATTTCAACATTAATATTTGCAAACCTATCAAGCATATGAGGAAGAAATTTTTCAAACAATTTAAGAGAAACATGAATTAAAGTAGTAGTAGAAGAATTAAAGTTGCTAGGATGCAAACCAATGTTTTTCTTGCAAGGATCCTTTTGAGAAACATTTGGCCAATCACCTTTAACTTCAATGGATTGTGGGTATTCCTCTTGTGGAGACCTATTTTCAAGCTTTTGAACATAAGAATCAACAAAGTTAGGAAAATAGTTAGACTCGATTTCTTGCTCTTTGTCTCTCAAATTTTGTTCCACTTTACCTTTCTTTTCTTTAATTTTCATTTTCTCTCTCAAGGCTAACTTATTTTTTTCCTCTTTCTCTTTCTTTTCTTTGATTTTCTCTTTTTCTCTCAAGGCTAGTTTCTCTACTTTTCTTGCCTCTTTTGTATATCCATTTTCATAAAGATATTTCACATACTCCGGATCCAATATAAAATCTCTAATATATTCTTCATATGATATACTTTCCTTTTTTTCTTGTTCCTCCTTTTTATATTCTCTGTGTCTTTTCTCTTTTGAATACCTCATATCATCCCTCTCAAAATCTATTTGCCTCATTGTTTTTGCCCTATCACTCTTTTCATGTCTCATTTCATCCTCACCATAATCTCTATATCTTCTTTCTTTTTCTTTATCTCTAAATCTCCTCTCATACCTCATTTCCTTATCATCACAACATCTATATCTTCTTTCTTTTTCTTTATCTCTCCTTTCATACCTCATTTCCTTATCATCATAACATCTATATCTTCTTTTTTTCTCAATTTCAAACATACCTTTATTTTGAGAAGATCTTACATGGTGAGATCCTATATCTCTTTGATTCACAAACTCTTCTCTCAAGGCATTCATTTGAGTATTCAATATTTTTGTAAAGTGACCCATAAGATAAGTGATTCTAGGAGAAAGTGGATTTGGTTCACTTTCACTCATGATTTCAAAAACAACAAATCAAGTAGTATCGCAATAATCAATCAAATAACAAGAACAACATGAAAATAAAAAAATAAGGCCCTCACCACTCTCTAAGTGTTTACACTCAATAAATGTATCACTCGTGTATATCACTCAATGATGGCTTTTTTTCAACGATATGCACTCTTGCCTTTTTCCACTCAAACTCCTCGTTCAAGTTCTTAAAAAGAACCAAAATAAGAATCCAAATCAAAGAACCAAAACACAATGTAACGAGTCCACAAAAGCTATCAACACAAGAGTTTCAAGAAGGAAAACTCTAAGACAAAACTAAGAATTTAAAATGACAAACAAGAAGAAGAAGAAAAAAAAACTAGGTAAATGAAGACACACTCAAGTAGATTATAAAAGAAACAAGAAAAATTAGAACTAAATGATTAAGTGATCCAAATATGTGGGAGAACTAAAATCAAACTTGCAATGTCTAAATGAGGTAAGAAGAATGCAAAAGATGTTTGGTATTTCATTAACAACAATTCTGGAAATTTTTTTTTTTTTCAAAAGTGCTTTTGTGCAGAATCACTTTTTCGCAGCACTTATATTTCCAGATTCTTCTCTGCATATTCGAATTCCTCTCATTTTTTTAATCAACTTAGGCTTTTGAATTTCCAGAATCGGACTTGTATGGAAGAAATAACATGAAAAATAAATTTGCAAGTGAAATTTGGGATCAAACAATTGCAAGTGAAGAAGATGAATGCAGATTTTTTTTTCCGAATTTTTTTTTCCAACAACTTCAGATTTCGAATTTCACACAAAATGAATCAAAAAATTATCAAACTAAACCATCCCACACATATTATAACACTTATAATCAACTAACAACTCAAGATTACACAAAAATAGAGGTAAAATTTCAAGAAATTAACCTAAAATTTTAAATTTTCCAAGAACTTCAAGAACATCAAAAACTTAAAAACAAAAATTAAGAACAAATGTTACCACTTGGTGACAAGCTCTGAATACCAAATGATGTGGATTTGAGTGCTTCCACATGAGATTGAAGATCTAACCAAGTGATTTCTTGAGATAAAGTGGTAAAATAAAAAGGAAAAGAAACAAACAAAGATGGATTTAGATTGAGAAGATGAAGAAGGCGCCACAATCAAGGATGATTGATAAGCCAATGTGGAATCGCCACAATGGTAAAGAAATCCATTGATAAGATTCAAGTTCTAGTCCAAGAACTCAAACAGGAGATATATCTCACTAGTTTTAATTCATTTCAAAGTTATCTCCAAAATGAGACAATTACAAAGTATTTAAAAAGGATTTACCTTATTCCTAAAATGGGCCAAAGACCAAATCTCTATACCCATATTGGGCTTACACCACTTAACCAAAATTGTTACAATTCAAATTAAATACAAATAAAACTAAAAACTATTATAAAGTCTTGACTTGAAATATTATTTGTTTTTCCTCTAAATTAGCTCTTTTTAGATCCTCATCAATATCTGACACAATTATATCAGCAATTTTAAAGTATCCAAACTTCATAGAAGCAATATTTAATCCGTCCTAATTATTTTGAGCTATCATTGAGGTGGAAAACTTATTAATTATGTAATAGAGGTGGAAAACTTATTAATTATGTAGTAATTTTTTGTAGTTTGTGGTTGCTTGTGCATTGTAATTGATGAAATACGATTCTGTTTAAAGGAAAAGTGATTAGTTATAGTAATACTTACGTCATCTCATAGATAAAAATATTATGTTACTTTCACCCAAAAAAGAAGAAATTCAGGGGTGTTAGTTTTTATTAGTTTTCGGGGACACTGCTAGAGTTTGAATAAATATTTTAGAGTGTTGAACTTTTAAAATTTTAATTCACAAATTAAATATGATATTTTGTTATATATTATAATTTTATACTATAAATTTATAATATAAACACTTAAAATAATTTGCATATACAACTGTAATAATAAGAAAAATTAGATTGAAAAGTTGCATAATTTTAAAAGAGATTGAATAATAGATGTAACATATTGATTTAGTTCATATTCTCCAAATCAACGTATATTGTGTTTATTTGATTTGGTATGCTTTGAACTTAAACACACAAAAATTAAAATCAATTTAATTAATTATTTCAAATAAATTTTTAAGTTTATCAAATAATTAGTCTGAGTTTGTATCGTTCGAATAACTCAAAAAGTATATAATTGAAATTGAGATCCAAAAATATAGTGTATTTTTTATTAATATTTTCATAAATTATTTTTATGTATAAGAAAAATTACTGAAGAGTTTGGGTTAGTCATATGCACTTATCTCCTAATAAAACTCTCTCAGTATAATTAATTTTTCACTAGTACTCTTGTGAAATTATTAAAATTTTATTAAAAGCTTGCACAATTACTGGAATTAATTTTTCACTATCTTTCAAATTCTTTTAAGATTAATAATTTTTCAAATTAAAAAGTTTATTCAACTTTTTTCGTAAATAAGATTTGGTGGCGATCTATGATACAACGTACGATAGAGCCTCCATTGCAATATCCTATGATGCATTGTAACTCAACAACATATATAAAAATGTTACGCCCTCCGTATCACGATTCACGATAAGTTTTTATTAAAATTTTTATATACGTATTAGAAAATATAATAATTAAAAAACTAGAAAAATAATTTTATTAAATTATGTATTTTAATTATATGTGAGTTTTTTTTATTATTATCAATATATATCATAAGAATATTTTAAAAATTGTGTATATAATAATAATTAAAATGTAGTATATAAAAATATAATTAAAATTATATTAAAAATTATGATTAACATTTATTCTGAGATAAATTTGTTCTGCATATAAGACATGTAGAGTATATAAATTAATATCAACTAGCTTCCATTACAATCTATAAATTAACATTAAAATACTTTGGCCTTTGAAAAGCAAAAAGTGAAAATACTTGAATTTGAAGATATAAGTAAGTATAAACA
>JBBPBR010000004.1:28446347-28480406 GCA_037974775.1 Cicer pinnatifidum | reverse complement strand
TATCATTATTATTATTATTATTATTATTATTATTATTATTTTTATTTAATTTTTTTTATTTTTATTTTTTATTTATGCATTAAACCACTCGTTCCATTTAATCAATTACCTAACAAATTAAGATTTCACATAGATAAAAAGGGAATGTGTTCTACACAATTCCATTTTGTAAGAATTTATGTTTTCTGATAGGATTGCTAGTGAAACAAGGCTTCCTATTAGGAAGGTGTATGAGAGAAGGAACCAAACTTAATTTCTAGGTTGATAGCTTTTGTTAGATGCTGAGCTATGTCAACTGTAAATCCTAACTGATTAGTTAGGATGGTTAGTATAAATAACAGAAGCTTAGTCTTCAATAGGCAGGTAGTTAGAGAGTTAATTGGTTGAGACTGAATTGTAGGGGAATTCAGTTAGCAAATCTGTAACTGCTATTCTATTCAATTGTGTCAGAATTAATAATACATTCTTGAGAGAAACCCTTCTTGATTTTCTTTAATTCATCTTTTCTATTCAGTTTTCTTTAGTTTTACAATTCAGTTTTAACATTGGTATCAGAGCACCGATCTGGTGCCCTGAGTTCGCTTTCTTCTACTGCGCATTGCATGAAGACAAGAAGCATGGTGAGAGATTCGAGTGATTAGGAACCCGAGGATCAGTTGGCTGCACTCGCGGCCAAGATGTATTCCAGCGGCAGCGGTGGTAGATCCCTAGGTGAACACGTTGAGCGTGACCGGTGGAGGAAGATGGAGATCCCGATTTTCTCAGGTGACGATGCGTACGGTTGGACGCACCATTTGGAACAATTCTTCGAATTGCGAAGCGTCCCCGAGGAGGAGAAGTTGCGTGCCACTTTGGTGGCCATGGAGGGTAGAGCACTGAGCTGGTATTACTGGTGGGCTAGGTGCAATCTTGAACTAACTTGGGACGGGTTCAAGCTGGCGGTGGTTCGCAGGTTTCAACCTTCAATGGTACAAAATCCCTTTGAGTTGTTGCTGGCCCTCAAACAAACAGGGACGGTGAGGGAATTTGTGGATGAGTTTGAGAAATATGTTGGAGCTTTGAAGACCATTGATCAAGAAGTCGCACGAGGAACTTTCATGAATGGCTTGAAAGAGGAAATTCAAGTGGAGGTAAAACTTTATGAATTAAAGTCTTTGTCTGATTTAATTCAAAAATCTATTATGATTGAGGAGAAGAATCTGGTTTGGACCAAGAAAGGAACCAACACTTTCACTAAGCCAACCACTATTTCTAAGGCTAGTTCTTGCAATAAGACTGTGACTATTGATACTAAGCCTTGGTTGGATAAGAAAACTTAGGGTGGTACCTCTGCTACTAATCTAGTGAGTGTTTAGGCTGGGGAAGGGAATAAAATCAGGGGTGGTGATTTCAAACGTTTGTCCGGGGCTGAGATGAGAGACAAAAGGGAGAAGGGACTTTGTTTCAGATGTGATGAGCCATATCATAGAGACCATAAATGCAAAAATAAGCAGTTTCGTATGATTATTTTAGAAGAAAATGACGAGGAGGACAACGATGTTGATTTTCATGAGGTAGAAGCTTTCAATTCTCTGCAATTGTCTCTTTGTTCAATGGCTGGGCTGACTTCCACAAATTCTTGGAAGATACAAGGGGTAGTTCAAAACAACTCTGTTTTGGTACTCATAGATTGTGGAGCTTCTCATAGCTTCATTTCTCATGAAATAGTTCAAAAACTGAGCTTGTTGGTGGAAGATAATCCTTCTTACATTGTGGAATTGGGGGATGGTCATAGGGTGAAATGTAAGGGAAGGTGTCCCAAGTTGAGTTTGCATTTGCAAGGAATGAAAATTAGGCAAGACTTTTATTTGTTCTCATTGCAAGGGGTGGACTTGGTGTTGGGTTTGGATTGGCTCTCTTGTTTGGGAGAGGTCAAAACCAACTTTGGCAAGCCGAAACTTACCTTGTCTAGAGATGGCAAGATGATTACTTTGGTTGGTGATCCGTCCTTAACTAAGACTTAATTGTCTTATGGAGCCTTCATGCAAATTTTGAAGGAAGAAAGGGAAGGCTTGTTGATTCAATACGATTCTGCAGAACAGAAACCAGCAGCGGTTTCAATCATCCTTGGAGCTGTTTCAGAGGTTCTTCAACAATATTCTGAGGTTTTTGAGGGTCCTCAAGGTCTTCCACCCCAAAGGAGGTTAGATCATTCAATTCATTTGAAGGAAGGGGTTGAGATACCTAATCTACGACCTTATAAGTATCCACACTATCAAAAAACGGAGATAGAGCGGTTGGTTTTAGAAATGCTTGAGGCTGGCATTGTAAGACCGAGTATTAGCCCTTACTCTAGTCCCATCATCTTTGTCAAGAAGAAAGATGGGGGTTGGCGTTTTTGCGTGGATTATAGGGCTCTCAACAAAATTACTATACCTAACAAATTCCCCATCCCTATCATTGAGGAGTTGCTGGATGATGGAGCAACAATATTCACTAAGCTTGACTTAAAATCAAGCTATCATCAAATTTGGATGAAGGAAGATGATATAGAAAAGACAGCTTTCCGAACTCATGAGGGGCATTATGAGTTTTTGGTGATGCCTTTCGGTCTCACCAATACTCCTTCCACCTTCCAAGCCCTCATGAATGAGGTTTTGAAGCCTTTCCTCCAGAGGTTTGTCCTGGTCTTTTTTGATGACATTTTGGTGTATAGCAAGGATATGTCAGCTAATCTTGTTCATGTCCACCAAGTCTTGGCAGTGCTGATGCAGAATGGGTTGAAGGCAAATAAGAAAAAATGTAGCTTTGGACAGTCTAGTCTTGAGTATTTGGGAAATGTGATTTCTGGTGAAGGGGTGGCAGCTTGTCCGTCCAAGACCGCAACCATGACATCTTGGCCTATTCCTACGGATGTGAAGGGTCTTAGGGGTTTCCTTGGATTAACCAAGTATTATAGACGTTTTGTCCAAGGTTATGATAAATTAGCCAAACCCTTAACTGAGCTTTTGAAGAAAGACAAGTTTTGTTGGACTGAGGAAGCTACATCTGCATTTCAGGCTTTGAAAACAGCCATGGTTGATCTTCCCTTGTTGACTGTGCCTGATTTCACTAAGGTCTTTGTAGTTGAAACCGATGCTTCTAGTAAGGGGTTGGGGGCTGTTTTGATGCAGGAGGGTAAACCCCTTGCATTTTGGAGTCAAGGCTTGTCCTTGAGAGCTCAACAAAGGTCTGTTTATGAGAGGGAGCTTATGGTTGTGGTTCAGGCTGCGAACAAATGGAGACATTACCTTTTGGGCAACCATTTCATTGTGAGGACTGACCAAATGAGCCTTAAGTTCTTGACTGATCAACGATTGTTCAGTGTTGAGCAATTTAAATGGGCTATCAAGCTCATTGGTTTGGATTTTGAAATCCAATACAAGTCAGGAAAGGAGAATGCTGCAACAGATAACTTGTCTTGCAACAAGATCCTAAATTGCAGCAGTTGGTGCAGGACCTAATTGTCTCTCCTACTTCTCATTCTGGTTATGAGTTCAAGAAGGGAAGATTTTTGTATAAAGGTAAAATGGTGCTGCCTAAGAGTTCTAACAAAATACCACATATCTTGGCTGAATGCCATGATTCTCCTTGTGGAGGGCATTCAGGATTGTTCAGAACTTTTAAAAGGGTCTCTAGCTTCTTGTTTTGGGAAGGCATGAGGCGAGATATCAAGAAGTTTATTGAAGAGTGTGATGTATGTCAAAGGAACAAGTACTCCACTTTATCTCCGGCTGGACTACTGCAACCGTTGCCTATTCCTTGCCAAGTGTGGTAAGATATTTCTATGGATTTTGTTGGTGGCCTTCCACGAGTTAGAGGCAAGGATACAATCTTTGTAGTCATCGATAGACTTACAAAGTATGCTCACTTCTTTCCTCTTGGGCATCCGTACAATGCTAAAGAGGTAGCAGCTTTGTTTGTGAAGGAAGTTGTGAAGCTTCATGGATTTCCTTCTACAATTGTATCAGATAGAGATGCGGTTTTTCTCAGCAGTTTTTGGAGGGAGATGTTCAAATTGGCTGGAACTAGTCTTAAGCATGGCACTTCTTATCACCCTCAAACAGATGGTCAAACAAAAGTTGCAAATCGGTGCTTAGAGACCTATCTTAGGTGCTTTGTCGGGCCTAAGCCTAAGACTTGGTTGAATTGGTTGCATTGGGCTGAGTTCTGGTTTAACAGTAACTACAATATCTCTGTTGGAATGACACCTTTTAAAGCTTTATATGGAAGGGAGCCTCCATTATTGATTAAGAGCTTCACCATTCCATCAAAGTTGGATGATGTCAATCAGTTAGCCCAACAACGGGATGATTTACTGGCTGATTTGCGACCGAATTTGCTGAAATCTCAAGATCAGATGCAGGCCCAAGCAAATAAGCACCAATGGTTCGTGAATTTTGATGTTGTGGAGTGGGTTTTCTTGAAACTTCAGCCTTACAAATTGAAATCCTTGGCTGATAGACCATATGCTAAAATGGCTCCTAAGTATTATGGTCCTTTTCAGATTCTAAATCGAGTGGGGGAGGTGGCTTACAAGCTAAAGCTGCCTCTCGGAACTAAAGTTCATATGGTGTTCCATGTTTCATTGCTTAAGAAGGCTTTGAAATCGCAACATTCACCTCAGACCTTGCCACCAATGTTGAATGAGGAGCTTGAATTGGCTGTAGAGCCAGAAGATATACTGCAGTGAAGGACTGATGTTGGAGGCAATATAGAGGTTTTGGTGAAATGGGCTCATTTGCCATCATGTGATAACTCTTGGGAGCGAGCTTCCAAGATGTTGGAGGTTTTTCCGTCTTTTCCCCTTGAGGACAAAGTAGTTCTTTTAGGGGGGTATTGATAGGAATGCTAGTCAAGCAAGGCTTCCTATTAGGAAGGTGTATGAGAGAAGGAACCAAACTTAATTTCTAGGTTGATAGATTCTGTTAGTTGCTGAGCTGTGCCAACTGTAAATCCTAACTGATTAGTTAAGATGGTTAGTATAAATAACAGAAGTTTAGTCTTCAATAGGCAGACAATTAGAGAGTTAATTGGTTGAGACTGAATTGCAGGGCAATTCAGTTAGCAAATCTGTAACTGCTATTCTATTCAATTGTGTCAGAATTAATAATACATTCTTGAGAGAAATCCTTCTTGATTTTCTTTAATTCATCTTTTCTGTTCAGTTTTCTTTAGTTTTACAATTCAGTTTTAACATTTTCTCCCTGAAAGAGTATACTGACAATATATAATAAAATTAATATCTTATGGTAATGAGAATTAGCCACATAATTTTAATAGCAAAACCTCGCTATTGAAAATAGTATGTCAATAGTATTATAGTTTCAAGTAATATGACAAAAGATATTCCTTGCTAGTAATTTTTTCAAAATATATCGAAAATATTTGTTTTTATCATAGCCTAGTTTCAATCCAAGGACATGTGGGTTATGGATCTATCACACATATTTCATTTACACACCTATCTATCTAATAATATATGATTGATCCGTCTTATAAGAAACTCAAATTAGAATATGTTGAAAAAGTTCTAATCATCTAACACATAAGATGGCGAAAATAACAAGAGAACAAAACAATTGTTTTATTTTAATTAATATATAAAAACTAATTTTTCTCTAAAAAAATGAAATATTAATATATAAATTCTATCTACAAAACATATATCTATATATAACTTGATCGATATCACGTTATATAATGTATTGTGGGATGAAACAAAACTCGCCGAGCAACTAGAAGAAGAGCTTCACATTGGTCATATTTACAAGTGGCATACCATGTTGTCGGTTAAAAATTTTCAATTATTGATGTTTTATATATGATAAAAAAGATCCCAATAAGAACTTATGGAAAAGAAACCACTCAAATTAAAATATATATCACAAAAATTCAAATTTTTGAAGTGATGATGAAACTATACACAATGTTATACCAATAAAAACAACACATTAGAAGCAATATTTTATAAAAAAATTTAACAATCAATATCCTCTTTATATATTATTGATGAATATATTTCAAAAGTGATAATCACTTTGTAAAAATTAAAAATCATTAATTGAGTATATTTCTCAATGAAATATAGGGTGCGAGAGCGAGTTTGGTGATGTGCAATGAATTTTCACAACTAGATCAAAATGCTACACATGATATTATGATAAACATCTATATTGAAAGTTGCAACTGAATAACATACCCACAAATTGAATTATTTCTAATTTGTCTTTCACTAAGTAAGGCACTAGATGAAAATGAGATTAGGAGAAACATATATCGCAATAGTTGCTTCGGAACATAGGAGACTAGATTAAAGAAGGTTGAGTCTTGTTAGGTTCCCACTTCAGACATCCCCTATGCCGTAATGGGTATTTTCGAAAGTCCAAATCTTGAATATTTTTTTATTTTCATTTTTTTCAATTATGAATGAGTGAGAAAAGTTTGAATTGGATCTCCTAGGAACAACTTACCGGAGAAGAAATCTCCTAAGTTACTCAAAAATAATATATTTTTGAATTTTACTTGTGATAACGTGACAATACAATCGATCAATTTCTTTTGATAGTATAATCACTTCCTTAAAAAAAACAAAACTAAAAGCCATTAACCGAGTATATTTGTTAATGACATATAGAATAGATGATCCAGCATTATTGGATACTGTGCACAAGTAGTTTTCACCTTTAGATCCAAATGCACCACATGACATTTCTGAATACCACCAAATTCAAGGTTGTGAGACACTCACTAATCGAAATATTTCAAACTTCTCATTCATGAAGTAAGCTGCTAGAGCTAAAATGAGATTAGGCAAAATATCTACCGTTGGAATTGCCTTGAGAGTTGAGAAATAAAAGGTAAAATGTTGCGAATGATTTTCACCCCATTGGAATTTCAAAGTTCTCCCTTAAACTGTATACTGACAATATACATTGAAATTAATATCTTATAGTAATGAGAATTAACCACATAATTTTAAAAACTAAACCTAACTATTGAAAATTCGATTTTAATCTAGGAGTTAAGTTAAAAGTGCGGCATTGCATACATTCATTAAATATGATATAAACAATAACATGCCTTTAATATTAGTTTCGAATAGTGTGACAAAAGATAGAGTTTGATAATAAAAGTTAAAAAATGCATTGAATTTTTTATTTTTTTTACTTTGTTTATTTTTTTATCAAAGCCTAGTTTCAATATAGGGACATGTGGGTTATGGACCCATCACGCTGCGCCACTTTAATTTTCCAATTACTCAAGAAGAAACTCAAACTAAAATTCGTTAGAAAAATAAAGAAAAACTAATTATCTAACACATAAAAGAGTGAAAATAGCAAGAGAACTGAACAATTATTTTATTTTGATAAATAAATAAAAGACTAATTTTTCTATAAAACGTTAAATATTAATTTAATAAATTTTATTTACAATTCATATATCTTTATATAACTTATTTGATCGATATAACGTTATATAATATATTGTGGGGTTGAACAACACTTGCCTACCCACCATAAAATGAGCTTAACAATGGTCAAACATACAAGTGGAGAAACATGTTGTCGGCAAAACATTTTCAGTTATTGATGTTTTATATATGATAAAAAAATCACAATAAAAAACCTATAGGAAAAGAAACCGCTCAAATTACAAAATATATATATCACATATTTTCAAAATTTGCAACACATTAGAAGCATTATTTTATAAATTTTTTAACAATCAACATCCTCTTTATATATTTTGGATGAATATCTTTCAAAAATGGTAATCACTCTTTAAAAATTGAAAATCATTAATTGAACGTTAAAACTGATTAAGTTTCCCATAAATTGAGTAATTTTTGATTTCTCATTTACTAAGTAAGCCCCTAATCGGAGATCAGATTAGAAGAAACGTAAATAAAAATAGTCGCATCAGAACAAAGGAGACTACGTGCAAGAAGGTTGAGGCTGGTTAAGTGCTCACTTCAGACATCTCTAGTGTCACAATGGGTGATTTTGAAAGCCTAAATCTTGAACATTTTTTCATTTTCATTTTTTTCCAGTTATGGATGAATGAGAAAAGTCATAATAGGATCTCCTAGGAACAACTTGTCGGAAAGGAAACCTCCCAAGTTACTAAAAAAAAAAATATTTTCGAATTTTACTTGTGATAACGTGATCGTACACAAAGTTATCTAAGAACACACAACACATTGCAAGCCTGATTTTAATTAAAATTTACAAGAATCAATCTCCTTATAATGACGATCGATAGATTTCTTTGGATATAGTAAACACATCTTTAAAAAAATTGAAATACATTTACCAAGTATATTTTTTAACGACATACATAATACGTGATCGAGTTTTGTTGGATACTATGTGCAAAGAGTTTTCACCTTTAGATAAAAATGCACAGCATGATATTATTATATATCACCAAATTCAAGGTTGTGACTTCTCATTCATGAAATAAGGTGCTAGAACCAAAAATGAGATTAGGGAAAATGTCTACCGTTGGACTTGCCTTGAGAAGGAAAAGGCATAAGGCAAAAGGCTGCAACTGATTGTCATCCCAATTTTGGGATCATGCAATGGTTTGTATGAGGTAATGCTGAATGATAAAAATCATAATATTTCTTTCATTCTTTATTTATTTTCATTCTCGGATCAAGTCACCGGTTCGACCCTCTTCTCTTTAACCAACCACTGGAACAAATCGATATTTTACGTAGACAAAAATAGATTGTGTTTTACAATTTGATTTTGTATGAATTTATGTTTTCTCCCTAAAACTATATACTGATAATAAACCTCACTAATAAAAATTTGAATTTTATTTAGGAGTAAAGTTAGAGGTGTGGCATTGAACACATAATATGATCAGAATTATTGGTTTTTATCAAAGACTGGTTTTGATCCAAGGACCTATGGGTTATGAGCCCACCACTCTTCCGCTGCACCACTTTGATTTTCAGATTTTAACTAATCTATCTAATTATATATGATTCATCACTCTTAGAAGAATCTCAAACAAGAATACATTGAAGAAGGTAAAGATAAAGTAATTATCTAACATATAAGAGAGCGAAAACAACAAGAGAACCAAACAATTATTTTATTTTAATTAAAATTAAAGATTAATTTATCACTAAAAAATTAAATATTAATTTAATAAATTCTATCTACAAAACATATATCTATATATAACTTGATCGACATAGCGTAATATAATATATTGTGGGAGTCGAACAACACTTGCCAACCAACCAGAAAATTAGCCTAACAATGGTCACAAATTTATGTATCATAACATGTTGGTTAAACATTTTTAGTTATATATTGTTGTTTTATATATGATAAAGAAGATCACAATAAATAACCTATCAAAAAATAAACTACTCAAGTTACAAAATACATCATATATTCAAACTTTTTATGTGATGGTGGGACTATATACAATGTGATCTCGATATACACAACACATTAGAAATAATATTTCATCAAAATGTTTAATAAACAATATGCTCCTTATATACACCTTTTGATTAATTAACTTGTAATAACTACGATTTTGCAAATGTAGGGCAAAACTAGTCAAACACAAATAATGAAGGAGGTAAGTTTAGAAATCATGTTGTTAGTAAATTATAAGTAATAAGGACTAATCATAAATAAACCGTATCATTACACAAACATTCTTCAAGGAAAAACATCACATTATAAAGTCAAAATCACTCAAGAAAAATTAATACATATCATTATAACATCAAATCATCTAAGAGAAATTATTATTGCATAGGATACATATTAATCACAACAAAACAATCAAAAGAAAATGTAATGTTATGCATGAACTTATACTCTACTTCACAAATACATATTATTATAATTCTGAAGTACTTGATTAGGAGGTTTGATACTATGCCACCACCTAAGTGGATGGAAAATTTAAATTAGCCATGTCCTCACAGATCCCATCCACAACCCGAGACACATATAAGCGATAGTCGAGGTAAATTGTGTTGCATGACAGCTCCCGACATTTGAAGTGTTACCTCCAAGTCACCCCTTATCTTATTTCGATACTATCTCAAACACATACTTCAATGGAAGTTTTCAACGACAACTACATATAAATAACGTAAAATGAACAATCCGAAAATAAATGGCGAGTTTTGAAAATCGCCGAGATACGACTAATAAATTATACAGAGCATAAAAATGAATTTTAGTAACAATTTCAAGAGCAAAAATAGAGGCGAAACGATGAAAGAAACTACAAAAAAAGTCTCACTGACTCGTCGGAAGGGTCCAACGTTAACTTCACCGGAAAACGTAAATGAGTAGTGCTTATTGAAGGTTTTGATGAGAGAAATTCAAAAATAATTTCATTCTTATTGAACAACAAAAGAGCTGACCATAAATTACTGAAAAAAGTCCACCTAAGGACGGGAAATTGTTGTTTCGTTCGCCATTCTTTCAAAAGAATAAATGGTTAAATATGACAATCCACCGTGACCAACCACAATCACGTAGTGGCGAGATACACAACTCATTGTGGCACACTGTTGGAGAAGAAAAGGGAGTTGCAATTTTTGGTTGAGGAGTATATGTGAAAACGAGAGATAATTTACAAGAATCAATCTCTTTTTGTAATGACGATCAATAGATTTCTTTGGATAGTGTAAACACATCCTTAAAAAAAATTGAAATATACACCCAACATTTTATTAACGACATATAGAATATGTGATCGAGTTTTGTTGCATACTTTGTGCAAAGAGTTTTCATCTTTAGATAAAAATGCACAACATGATATTACTATATGCTACCAAATTCAATGTTGTGTCTCACAATTGATTAACACAATCGCTAATTGAAATATTTCAAACTTATCATTCATGAAGTAAGGTGCTAGAAACAAAAATGAGATCAGGAAAAATGTATACCGTTGGACTTGCCTTGAGAAGGAAAAAGCAGAAGGAAAAAGGCTCCAACTGATTGTCATCCGAATTTTGGGATCATGACATGGTTTTGATGAGGTAGTGCTGAATGACAATATTCAGAATATTTCAACGTTATTTATTTATTTATTTATTTTAATTTCCGGATCAAACCACCTCTTCGACCCTCTTCTATTTAACCAACCACCGAACTAATAGAGATTTCACATAGACAAAAATGAATTGTGTTTTACAATTTGATTTTGTATGAATTTATGTTTTCTCCTTAAAATTATATACTAACAATATACATTGAAATTAATATCTTTTAATAATGATAATTAGCCACTTCATTTTAAAAACTAAATCTCATGATTGAAAATTCAGATTTTATTTAGGTGTTAAGTTAGAGGTGTGACTTTGCACATATTTATTAAATATGATATAAGCAATAGCATGCCATTATATATTAGTTCCACATAGTGTGACGAAAGATAGACTTTGATATTAAAGAATAAAAACATAACAATTATTATTATTTTTTATTTATCAAAGCCTGGTTTGGATCGAGGCATCTATAGGTTATGGGCCCACCACGCTTCCGCTGTGCCACTTTGATTTTTCAATTATAATCATATCTATCTAATTATATATGATTGATCTCTCTTAGAAGAAATTCAAACTAGAATACATTGAAAAAGGTAACTATAAACTAATTATCTAACACATAAAAGATTGAAAATAGCAAGAGAACCAAACAATTATTTTATTTTAATTAAAATAAAAGGTTAATTTTTTTTCTAAAAGATGAAATATTAATTTAATAAATTCTATCTACAAAACATATATCTTTATATAACTTGATTGATATAACGTTATATAATATATTGTGGGGGTGGAACAACACTCTCCAACCGACCAGAAAATTAGCCTAACAATGGTCACACATTTAGGTGGCATAATATGTTGTCAGTTAAACATTTTTAGTTAGTGATGTTTTATATATAAAAAAAAAAGATCACAATAAAAAACCTATCGAAAAAGAAACCGCTCATGTTACAAAATATATCATATATTAAAAATTTTCAAGTGATGGTGGGACTATACACAATGTGATTTCGATACACAGAACACATTAGAAACAATATTTCATCAAAAAGTTTAATAAATAATAGGCTAAATTACATCTGTGGTCCATTAACTTAATTTAAGGTAACATTTTAGTCCTTTAACTTTTTTTTTCTCGAGTTGGTCCTTTATTTTAATTTTAAGTGACAATTTGATATTTTATGTTTCAAAATTTCAACAATGTTATCCTTTTCTATACAAAAATTCAAAAAAATATCAAAATTTTAAACCAAAACCCATAAAATTAATAATCATCTTCAATATAATCAAATTTTATCAAATCCATAACTCAAATATTCAAATATACTCATATTTTCATCTCCAACAACATCAAATAAACAATGGAAATATGAGTTTATTTCAATATTTAAGTTATGAATTTGATTAAATTTGTATTTTATTGAAGATGATAATGAATTTTATGGGTTTTGTTTGAAAAATTTGATGATTTTTTTTTGAATTTTTGTAAAAAAAAAGGACAACATTGTTGACATTTTAAAACATAAAATATCAAATTGTCACTTAAAATCAAAATAAAGGAACAACTCGGGGAAAAAAAAATAAAGGACTAAAACGTTACCTGAAATTAAGTTAAGGGACCACAGATATAATTTACCCTAAATAATATGCTCTTTATATACAACTTATGACTCATTAATATGTAATAACTGCGGTTTTGCAAATGTAGGGTCAAACTAGTGAAACAAAAATAATGAAGGAGGTTAGTTTAGAAATTATGTTGTTAGTACATTATTAATAATAAGAACACACAACTAATCATAAATAAAAAGTATCACTACACAAACATTCTTCAAGGAAAAACATCACATTATAAAGTCAAAATCACTCAAGGAAAATCAATACATTTCACCAGAACATCAAATCATCTAAGATAAATTATTATCGCATATGATACATATTATTCACAACAAAATAATTACAAGAAAATATAATGTCAAATAGCACATAATTATCGAAAATTAAATCAATCAACACCTTATAAATGTTTCTATTTCAATTTTAATCTCACATTTCTCATATTTTCATATTAATTAGTTTATCTTTCAAAGGACTACCTCTGTACGTTGAAAACGATAAAGATGAACTAATTATCTAACACATAAGTGAACGAAAATAGCAAGAGAACCAAACAATTATTTTATTTTAATTAAAGTAAAATGGTTATTTTTTCTCTCATATATATATATATATATATATATATGTATATATATATTTATATAACGTTATATAATATATAGTGAGGTGAAACAACACTCGCCGACCGACCAGAAAATTAGCTTAACAATGGTCACACATTCAGGTGGCATAACATGTTGTCGATTAAATATTTTCAGTTATTGATGTTTTATTTATGTGAAAAGAAGATTACCATAAAGAACCTATCGGAAAAAAAATCCGTTCAAGTTGCTTAATATATGACATATATTTAAATTTTTCAAGTGATGATGGAACTATACACAATATTTTGTGGTAATACACAATAAATTATAAGCAATATTTTATCAAAAAATTTAACAATCAATATCCCCTTTATATATAATCGACCAAGATTGCATCATTTAACAATCAATATCCGCTTTATATATAATATGAGAAAGCCCCATCATTTTTGAGAAAATGGAAGATTGCATTATCTCATTTTCTTTAGTGATGTAAAACAAGTCATAATGTATGCTCTTTATTATGAAAGACTTCGTTCAAAGAAGAAAGACTCTAAAGGAACCTAGTTAATTTATGTATTAGGAATTCGTGATTCAAACCTAATATGTAATATAAATTAATGGATTTGGTTCAGAGAACCCTTGAAAAATCTTAGGATTTTATATTTTGCGCTTTTGTAACAAGTATTGCAGTTGTAATGTATCTTGTATGTGTTACAAATGTAATGTAAGTTATGAATTAAATAAATTATTTTTCTCTTGGTTTTGTTCTTTCCGCTATTTCTCTTCCTCTTCTCTGTTTTCAAAACTTCTCTTCTTATCCTCTGTTCATTCTTTCGTTCATTCTATCTTCAAAATTATTTATTTTCTTTCAAACCACAACTCCTCACATCCCTTTGTTTTTTTTCCTGTTTCCTTTGAAACTAAATCACATGTCCCTTAGTATCTGTCACACACTATCTCACTCTTTATTTACTATGCTATGATAATTACGACTCTCTTTTCAATAACGTTTCTGTTTTGCTTCTTGACAATTTTGGCTATTTATACCCCAATTTTGTTTTTCCGTTCCTTCTCAACTGTGTCCTTTCAAGCCTCTCTATGTCTCTGTATCTCTAGCTGTGTTCATCCCTCATTCTTCTCTTCTCAATATCTCTTCCAGGGATGCTGGTCTGTCTTCTGGCTGGAAAAGGAGGCAACCTTCCTTTCTTGAGAAGAAAGAAATCCCACCATCCAAAGTGGCTTCGATGGTGAGTGACATTCTTCTTGAACAACTAGAAGTCTAGATTACTCTGTAAGAAGTCGGGCACAAAGTGGACCTTCTCATATCTCAAATGGAGGAAGCAACTGAACTCTTAGGATGTGTCCTTAGATGTCTGGAAAATGTGTCTAGGAATAATGTTTTGTTTTGTTTTGTTTTCTCGATGTCTGTGATGTAATCGTGTTCTCTTTAATGAAATCACTCCTTATTTATTTTAGTCTTGTATCTGTTTTCTTTTAAGCTTTTATTTATATTTACTTATGCGAATCTTCTGCTGGATGCCTTAGTTCTTCTTGTGTTTCTTATGTCTAGTTGGCTTACTATAACCTCTATAACTCATCCTTAAAGATAAAGGGGAAGAAAAGTAGAAAATATAGTAATACAATTAAGTGTTGCATTCTTTCGTGATATCTCTATGCATACTTTACCCTAATGTGTGACAAACATAAAATAACTTAATAGACATTTGAAATACATAAAGAATCATAACTATCAAATTTAGGGGGAGCTCTATAATATTGATTTGAAAATTTATTTAAGAAAATGAAACAATCTTTTAAGTCAATCTTATTCTTGACTACCACATCATGGGGAGCTCTCTTTTAAAAGCTTATTTTGTGAAGGAAAATTGTTCATTAAGTGTACAATTATTTGTCATTATTAAAAATAGGAAGATTGTTAAGTAAAAAGTATTTTAAAATACAATTCTCTAATTGATGTTTTGAATATAAAAATACAAACAAATAAAGAACAATTATCCCTTAACTATAAATGCTAAGGGTGCAAATTGATTAAAGGAAATAGTAATGGTAGTAATTATTCAAAGTAGCCTAGACTAAAGTATTTTAGAGATCTTCTATCGGGGCAAAGGGCAAAGAAATACTGCGAAAACAAGTGCAAAAAAGCATGGGTCGCAATATAAGGTTTATCCTATGATGATTAGACAAAGGAAAAAGAAACCAAGACTTCACTTCAACTACATCGTAAGTCTGGTGACAAGTGTAACACCCCGATTTTTAACAACGTGAGTGTATTTTTTCTTCTTCAAAAATCAACTAATAAAATACCAAAGCGTAGCACAAACGACAATTGTCATAATTAATTACATCATAATTATAAGAAACTGAAATAGTTTTGAGGCGATAAACCAAAATATCCAAATATAAAATACGCCGAGGCTATGAGACCTATCAGGCATCACTCATACCCCTGGGGTAATCTCGGTAGACACCTGTACAAGTACTGCTCCAAGAAATACTAGTCCCCCCATGGTCACGTCAAAAAAAATGTAACATGGACCCACCAAAGCAGAAGTCATCTGACCGTATAAGTATAGTTACAGTCATCCCAAAATGAAATCAGTACAACCACCAAAAGAAAGATATCAAATCCCTATACAACAAAACTAATCTGACCATACTCTAGCAACTACAATAACATGGGTGACCTCCACACACTCCACAAGTCCCGTCTGACGCATTATCCATCTTCGAGGTAACCTCCTCCTCATCAACATCCATAGACGAATCGCTCTCTTCAGAAGTCAGATCCACCCACGAGATAGGTTGCTTTGGCGGCGCCGCGACCTCAAAACAGTCTGCTACTTTAGTGACAATCGGTAAATGATCATTCACTGGAAGAGGAAGCTCTGACTCGGCCCGCCTAAATGGCCCTGCAATCTCTTGCTCCACGGGCATCGACCCCTTATCCTTTCCGCCAGTCCCTAGTCCAACCACTGTATCCTCAGCTCCCACGGTGGCCTCCTCCTCAACTCTAACTGAGGAATCTTTCGCATCTTCCCAAGCTCCACTCATCCCAAGCCCCAATTCGGAAGGTACCGAATAATCGATCTTCTCGCGAGTGAGTTCCACAAGATATATTGCCCCAACTTTCCTACTAGTCCTCACTACCCTCCCCGTATAAGTAGCCCTGCTTGAGGTGGGGTCATATACCCAAGCAGTCAGCGAGTCTTGATCAGGGAAGTCTAACGACGTTACCGTCTTCAAGGTAACTGCCAGTGGAATGAACTCGGGTATCATCTGAGGGCAAATCCCAAATTTCCACAATAATTGTAAAGGGTTACCAACCGAAATTAACAAATAACACTTAGCAAAATTCTTATATTTTCAAATGCTCAAATGAACCTTTTGTCTTAGCATACTCCTCGAAAGGATTTTCATATGTCCAAAAATGCATGAACAATGTTTGAAAAATGAAATTTTGATACACTGCACTGTCGTAGGCGAATACAACTCAGAAAATGCAAATTTTCAGTTCTAAAATGGCTCTGAATCAAACAACACTTTAAACATTAATGTTATCAATTATGAACACATAATTAACACCAAATTAATCTCCATAAATTCACACCTCAATCACACCTCGAATATTCATAACATCAATTATGAACACATAATTACATCGAAACTTAATCAACCTTACTTCACATTTCAAAGCAATTACTGCAAATCACAACAACAACCGAATATGTATATACAATCATCATAGTATAACAAACATGACTCGCGTTCCAAGCACTCTAATGCAATGCGTATATGCCAAAATGCATGATTCCGGAATTCCAAACCAAAACCCTCCTCGAAGGGTGTAAATCATAATTGTACAGCCTCTCATAGACCAATACTAATTACCAAGGTGCAATCTCTCACGGATCAGCATGATTTACTAGCGTGTAGTCGCTTACAGACCAGCACGACATACAAGAGTGCTGTCGCTCACAGACCATCACGATTTTCTGGAGTGCAATCGCTCACAGATAAGCACATTCTAGAGTGCAATCTTTCACAGATCAGCGCGACACGACAATCCCCACAAGGATAAGATGAACCATATACTATGAAACGCATGAGCATACTCTGACTCTTTTCACTACAATCATTAAGTAAATGCAACTATTTCAAGATTCCCCATTTTTAATACTCATTTAGCACTAATGATTTTTTAGATACAATACAAAGCATATTCTAACATATTTATTCACACCAATTTCAATTTCCACAAACACACATAAATCACATCTCCAAATTCAATCTACACATAAATTGAATTAAATTAATTTTTCACCAATCCACATATAAATTTCTTCTAAAAAATTCATAATATTAATTATGAACACATCAATTTCACCAAACATGAATCACCACAATTTTCAAACAGTAATCACCCATATTCAATATCCAAAATTTTCAACCATAAATCACCACAACAATATTAATATATCAGAGTTCTCCCCACCGTTAATTCAGTGCCAGCAGTCTCGATTCCTTTTTGAGACTCAAGGAGCTAACTACATAAACATAAATATTGATAACAATTTGTTCACAATAAAATTAATCCAAACCCAACAAAATTTCCAAAATTAAATTTATTTGGGCTAAATGCCTGAGCAATTTAACACAAAATACCATAAAATCAAATAAATTAGAATTTAGAAAATTAAGGGTCTTACACAACCGATTAACACACCCTCAAATTGAACTATTTTTAATTTATCTTTCTTGAAGTATGGTCTTGGACGAAGATGAGATTAGGTGAAACATGTATCTTGATAATTTCTATGAAACAAAGGAGACTATATGTAGGAAGGTTGAAGTTGATTTACAGTTCACTTCAGACATCCTCAATGTTGCAATGGGTGATTTTGAAAGCCAAAATTTTAAATATTTTTAAATTGAATCTCCTAAGAACAACTTACCGGAGAAGAAACCTCCCAAGTTAATCAAGAAGAATATATTTTTGCATTTTATATGAAATAACGTGAATGTACGTAACTTCATCCCAAGAGACACAACATATTGCAAGCGTGATTTGAATTAAAATTTACAATAATCAACCTCCTTATATTGACGATAGATTAATTTCTTTGAAAAGTGTAGACACTTCTTTCAAAAAAATTGAAAGCCATTAGGCGAATATGTTTCTTAACAACATATAGAATGCATGATCGAGTTTTGTTGCATACTATAAGCAAATAGCTTTCACCTATAGATCAAAATGCACCACATGATATTAATGTATACCACAAAATTAAATTGATTGTTGTGGCTAGCAACTGATTAACACACCCACTAATTGAAATATTTCAAACTTGTCTTTCATGAAGTAAGTTGCGAGAGCCGGAAATGAGACACTATTAGAAATTTTGTTTTTAGTGACCGATTTTTCAATCACTATTATTAAAAAACCAATCTGTTATTACTTTTAGCAACCGAATTCAAGACCTTTGGAATTCAGTTGGTAAATAATTAGTCGCTAGTTATTGACGATTGAATCAACGACTAATATTTAGTGACCTAATTTGGAGACTAATTTAGTGACCAATATTTGAGATAGATTTAACAACTACTTTGAGTTGATTGTCTTTGTCATTAGCGGCCGGTTTAGAGATGAATTTTGTAACTGAATATATTATTTTTATTAAAATTTTGGTCAATAATTCCTTCTCTAAATTTTGCAATTTATTTTATAAAAAAATGCATTACATTAATGTCTACTAATAACAACAAAAACCACTTTTTTAAATCTGATTTCAATATCTAAAAAATTCACACACCAAAAATATTTAAGTGCATTAAATATACCAATGTATATAATTAAAAAAAACCATAATATAATTAAGTAGCATTTGTAAGTTCTTAAAAGAATACACCTTAAGTTTCAGTCTAAAACATAAATATATTTTAGTCATAACAAAATACAACATATTTTTTCTTCAAATTAACTTATCTCTATCAATGTAACTCTTCATCATCAACGAACACCAGCATCATCATCATGAACTTGGTCTCTAGTATACGACATGAGCTGAAAGTTCAAGCTATCCATCAATTGTTTTATTAAGTGGTTGTTGCGCTCAACTTCATGTTTTTTGTTTTTAATATTTTTTATCTCTTTCATTTCTCATATTTTTAAATTCATGTCTTTCTGTACCCACTCATTTCTCATATTTTTAAATTAATATGACCTCCATAATAATGCAATAGATTCCATTATGATACCATATGCTCGTGCTTTTTTTATTCTTGCAAGCTCACACGACATATCTAATTTATTTGGTGATGAAGTTCATTGTAAAGATGCTTTTTAGATCAACTCTTCAAATCTACGTCTAAATTTTTTTTGTCAATAAAAATATAAGATTAATTAATATTTTAAAACACTCTAAAATAAAATGATACTAACATAAAAAATTATAAATGATATACAATTTAAAGTTGAAAGCTCTTACATGCACATGTTTTGATCTTCTATCAACTCAAATTTTACCATTGCCATATTTGTGTATGTAAAGAAACAAATCTGAATGACTAGGAGGAGTGTCATTCAATTTCGTCTAACAATATATAGAAAACTCAATATTTAAATACATATTAAACACAATAAAACTCAATATTAAAATCAACATTAACACATGTATACAAAAGATTTCTTCTTGTATTTGATCTTATAAAGAAAACTCATATGATATAAAACCTGTAGAAATAGAAAGGTAGAATTTTTTACCGTGCATATTTTTTCACACAAGCAGAATTTTAAATTGCAATGTTTTGCAGTCCAGAATTTTACAATGCAGAATTTTTTACACATACATAATTTTTAAAAATTCAGAATTTAATATAGTACAGAATTGTTTACACAAGCATAATTTAACACTGCAGAATTTAACATAATGTATAACTTTATAGTGCAAAATTTTTCTCAAAGCAAATTTTCACGTTACATAATTGATGTTACAAAGAAGAATTTTAATGAATTGCTAGTTGAAACGCCTTATTATACATAAGAAGACTCCTAAAATAAAATACAAAAACAGTTAAATAAAAAACCATTGACTCCCTAACTGCTAATAAGCCAATAAAAAAGGATGAACCCTTGTAAATATGGAAAATACTACAACCCCAGGTAATCAAATTTTGGTTAAAATTGAAACCATTTAAATTGAAAGCCATAGTGCTGACACCTAACGCAGTAAACCAGATACCTACTACAGGCCAAGCAGCTTGAAAGAAATGTAAAGAACGAGAATTGTTGAAACGCGCATATTGGAAGATCAATTGGCCAAAATAACCATGAGCATGCAATATTATAGGTTTCTTTTCTCTTGCAGCTTTTTAATGTCCAACTAACTTATAAAAAGAAAATAAAAAAAATATGATTTTCATAAATGTGGGGTAGCACACAACACTGTAATAGCTTGCCTCATAATATTAATGTTTATAAGTTCTATTTGCACAACAACTTCGAACATTTGACACAAAAAATGGCATGACCAGATAAATTACATCAATTGCATGTAGTATTGTTCTTGGATATACTTTTTAAATTTTCAACCTTCATGAACGATATACCTTAGATATTGATGACTTTAGAAAGTAAAGTAAAAAGAAAATATAATTAAGTCTTAAACCATCGTATAATTTGTGACTTCATGTTAGTAAAGATATATGCGGACAATAGTACAGATAAATAACATGTTACTTGTAAAGGTATAAACTTTCAAATTATTCAAATTATTTTCCTTTGCATATTCTTGTCTTCTAACTTCAATCAAGAACGTGAAAAGAGGAGCAAATGAAAGGAGTTAAAGAGCTCTTAACTTAAAAACTTCAAATACACCAATAATTTATCATCTCTAACTAAAACTTCTAATACACTAAGAAATTTTAAAACAAAACAAAAACTATATTTATCAAACATATTCATAGCACAAGACTTTGCAACAACCTGTTTGGACCAAGTTGCAACTTATTAAGCCACTAATTTATCAACATACAAAATCAATCACTAACAACAATCAAATGAAAACTAACCATGATTATAAGACATCACATTAAGATCCACTAATCAACAATTCAATCACATAATATATTCATATTTTTCATATTTCAATGGATAGAACAGAAAATGGAAGTAATAGATGTTATAGGGTTAAAGAATGAATCACTAACAACAATAAAAGGAAAACTAACCAGGATTATAAGACATCACATTCAGATCCACTGTATAACTCATCCAGAAGAATGTGTGACTGGGAGATGAAAGAAAATGAAGGAGCAAGATGGGTTAGAGCACTTGAAAGAGGGAGAAAGAGAAGTAAAAGTGGCAAGCTCTCTCTTTGCCACTTGAGCTTGTTAATGCAACTACTTCCCTATTCTACCCTTGATCCTAATTTAATAACACTAAAAACACAACATTAACAATTAATAAAATTCTAGAGGTAGCAACAGTTGATTATGAACTAATATAAAATATTTGTGTCCCTTTAGTCTCTTTTAATTATCACAATTTAATTCTTTATGATTCAACCTTACTCCCTCTAAGCTTCTTTAAATAGCAAGTTGAATATTTTTACAAACAACGATTTTTGTAAGAAAATATAAGTAGTTTTGGAAATGGTAAACACAATCCAAATTTCCATTTTTTGTTTTTTCCAGCATCTTTAGAAACACTTCTTTAAATATTTAATAACATTAATTGAGTATGTTTCTAAAAAAAAAATAGGGTGAGCGAACTAGTTTTGTTGCATACTATGCACAATGAATTTTCACAACTAAATAAAAATAGTACACATGATATTATGCTAAACATTGAAGGTTGCAACCGATTAACACACCCTCAAATTGAACTATTTTTAATTTATCTTTCTTGAAATATTGTCCTGGACGAAGATGAGATTAGGTGAAACGTGTATCTTGATAATTTCTTTGAAACAAAGTAGACTATATGTAGGAAGGTTGAGGTTGGTTTACAGTTCACTTCAGACATCCGAATGTTGCAATGGGTGATTTTGAAACCCCAAATTTTGAATATTTTTAAATTGAATCTCCTAAGAACAACTTACCGGAGAAGAAACCTCCCAAGTTAATCAAGAAGCAATATATTTTCGCATTTTATATGAAATAACGTGACTGTACATAACATCATCCCAAGAGACACTACATATTGCTTAATATATATAAACAATATATATCTAAATATAACTTGATCGGTCTTACGTTATATAATATATCGTGGGGTGGGAACAACACTCGCCGACCGACAAAAAAAAACGAGTTTAACAATGGTCAGACATACATGTGTTATAACATGTTAGTTAAACATTTTTAGTTATAGATGTGTTAAAGATCCTATCAAAAAAGAAACCGCTCAAGTTATAAAATATATTATATAAATTCAAAATTTTCAAGTGATGAAATGCGTATACACAAAATTACCTCGAAATACACAACACATTAGCAAAATATATATATATATATATATATATATATATATATATATATATATATATATATATATATATATATATATATTTAAAATTTAACAATCAATATCCTTTCAATATATTATCGATCAATTTCTTTCATAATTCCAAACTAGTCTTTAAAAATTGAATACCATTTATTCAGTATGTTTCTCAACGAAATATAGGATCTGCGATCAAGTTTGCTTGCATACTATGCACAATAAATTTACACAACTGGATCAAAATGCTACACATGATATTATGTTAAACATCTATATTGAAGGTTGCAACCAATTAACACACCCGCCACTTGAAATATTTCTAATTTCTCTTTCATGAAGTAAGGCACATGACGAAGAGGAGAAACGTGTATCATGATAGTTGCTTTCAACCAAAGGAGACTAAACGCAAGAAGGTTGAGACTAGTTATGTGCCCACTTCAGAGCTCCCCAATATTGCAATGGGTGATTTTCAAAGCTCAAAGCTTGAATGTTTTTTCGTTCTAATTTTTTCCAGTTATGGATGAGTGGGGAAAGTCAAAATTTGATCTGTTGAGAACAACTTACTAGAGAAGAAACCTCCCACGTTGCTCCAAAAGCAATATTTTTTCGAATTTTATATGTGATACCATGACCATACAAAACGTTAACCTAAGACACATAACACATTGCAAGCGTGATTTGAATATTTCAAACTATTAGAGGTAGTTAAAATTACTTATGTTTACATGTAAGTTGTTAGGTTAGTTACATTAATTGCACTATATAAAAGTACATCATACTCTAATTGTAACAACAATTCATCAAATAATCATTTCAAGTTTATTTTTCTCTTTAATTATTTTTCTCTTTCTTGGGCTCAACCATGATTCTTAATATGGTATCAGAGCGATAATAATTATTCCGCTATATTCTTTTTGCTAAATTTTCTTTATCTTTTCTTCTTTATTTTGAATCTAAATTTGTGATTCTTCATTCTTTTTTTTCAACTTGATTGTATAATATTTGTAGATTCAATATTGAAAATGTTTTAGTGGTATATTTCACTATAATTTAATTCTTTTTAGCCATTGTTGGCTTTCTCTTTGTGCTTCTACCACATGGTAGTAAAGCAATTATCATTTTCCTTATTCTTTTACCCTATGGTATTAGACATTTTTCATTCTCTTTGTGCTTCCATCATATTATGGCTAAACTTTATTGGTCACATTTGACATTGGAATATTCAAGCTTGGAATTCTTGATTTTATATTGGAGTGAGTACCGTGGAGACACCGGAAGATTTTCAAGTTAGCCCAAAGTAGGCCGAAGACTTCGACGAGAGTTATGCACCTCGGCCGCTACCATTTTCTACATGAATTTTATCATTTAGCCGATGTAATTACGGCTTATATTCTTTTTCTTGTAATTTTCTTTCATTAGTTTCATTGTATTTTTCTTTTTCTTGTATTGTTCTTTCCAAGTTGGAAATATTGTTACATACTTCCAACTTGTGGGGGACTATTAGAGGTAGTTAAAATTACTTATGGTTACATGTAAGTTGTTAGGTTAGTTACATTAATTGCACTATATAAAAGTACATCATACTCTAATTATAACAACAATTCATCAAATAATCATTTCAAGTTTATTTTTCTCTTTAATTATTTTTCTCTTTCTTGGGCTCAACCATGATTCTTAATACAAACCTTTTTATTCATGAAGTAAGGTGTTGGTGTCGGAAATGAGATACACTACGCGAAAAATAGCATTTTACAGCACTTTTTTTAATCCATTTACAGTGCTTTTTCAAAAAAAAAAAAAAGTGCTGTAGAATCGAGCGCTATAAAAGATACAACAGCGCTTTTAAAAAAACGCTATAAAATATGTAGATGTACTGCGCGCTTGTTTTTCACATTTTACAGCGCTTATTTGAAAAAGCGCTGTAAAATGCATACCCATAATAAATATATTGGGTGCACATTTCACAGCGTTTTTTCGAATAAGCGCTGTAAAATGCACAACAAATATATGAATTATGGGTATGCATTTTACAGCGCTTTTGGGTGGACATTTTACAGTGCTTTTTTGAGAAAGCGCTGTAAAATGCACACAAAATATATGAATTATGGGTATGCATTTTACAGCGTTTTTGGGTGGACATTTTACAGCGCTTTTTTGAGAAAGCGCTGTAAAATGTACACCCAACATATGAATTATAGGTGCATATTTTACAGCGCTTGTTCAAAAAAGCGCTGTAAAATGTCCACCCAATGCACATTTTACAGCGCTTTTTCAAAAAAGCGCTGTAAAATGTGTTTATTTTTTTATTTTTTTTAAACGTTGTAAATTAAATTTTTGAAAAGCGCTTTTTAGCTTTTTATGACATTTTTTTTAGAAAGCGCTGTCTTTTATCTTTTCATCCGAAATTATTTTGATCTAGAATCAGTTCACACAACACAACAAAACATATTCAAATACCATAAGCAGTTCACAAAATCAGATACATATATATAACCCTGTAACTCTGTAATTTACAACCTAATTAACTACATTCAGATACATACACACACACATATATATATATATATATATATATATATATATATATATATATATTTACAACCTAATTAACTACATATTCATATGCATGTTCATATATTGTCCTATGATCATATACATATAATAACTAAAAATATACATAATATGCACTAGCTACCATATAATATTCAGATCCCTTGCCCAACAGCATGCTATTTCCCAGAAAATCAAATAATTTTCATTTCAAGCACATACTCACACCATTCTTCCTTTAATTCCATTAGATCTTCCTCGGAATATGATGGAGTGGAATTGTCAAAGTACTGCAATATAAATATTGAACATATTATATTAAGTTAGTATCAAATATATAGATAATTTATATATGAAAATCATATAATGAAAATACCGTACCGTTTCTGGGATAATAGTTTTATTCTTGTCAACAATCTCCTTCATGAATCTCAATACGTAGTACCCACAGTCGATATTGTTTGTTTGACGAGGGCACTGTAAAATAAAACATATAAGTTAATAAAATATTTGTGCATTAATCGTAAAGGCATATATTTGTAAATGAAAATTTAACGGCATATATTTCAAACCTTTATTGGGATCCATGTAATGTTATTAGACTTTTGCTTCGACACTGTAGCACCTCTTTGAGCTCGAAAAACTTTTAAGGCACTATCGAATGAATAAATGTGATTATTATAGCATGAACAAACACATTATTTATATATATATGTAAGAAATAAATGAATATTACTTACATGTCGAACATAATCTTTATTTCAAAGTGATTGTTGTAATTGTCATGCAAGGGATCAAAATAGTATATAACTTCATAGACCGCATTGATTGCAAATAGCACCCAATGTGCCCTACAACAACAAAAAATTGGTTAAGCAATTTTGTTTATACACAACTAATAAATTAATTTCTCATCAATTAAAAAAGATAAAATTACGTACCCTGAATTATATGGTGCGAAGAACAATTTATCCTTTTCTATATTTCCTAATAACATATCTACAATGTATTTCTTTATATTGTTTGGATCGAGTTTCTTTAAACTAGATTAATTACCAATACATTTACATAATTACCAATAAATGCAATTAAAAGTATTTTTTACCTTATGTACAAGCTGATGACAGTAGCACTAAGCTCCTTATGTTTGAGAAGTTCGTAAACGTGCTCCTTTTCGAGAAATTCATCATACTCATCTCCGAATATATCTTTATTCATGGGTACGATGCGCGAATCATCGCTGTTGCCCATGTTCCTTTTTACTTGGATGTCAAGACTTATTTTAGGAGCAGCAGCAGCAGTGACCGATTTTCCCCGATCCAGTTTTCTTGCTGCAATTTTGGCAGCTTTATTACCCTCCAGCCTTTGTAGTTTGGCAGCCCTATTACCCTCCAATGTTGGAGGTTTGCTGGCTCTTTTTGGCTGTACGGGTGGTTTATTTAATTGGATCTACAAAAATGAGGTTAAATGTTAGTTTATTGAATCTGAAAAATGACAAACCTTAGGGAATAAATGTGACAAACCTTTTCGGGAGATGTAACAGATTTGTTTTTGGGAATCTATTTTTCGAGGGAAACAAGGTGGGTGGGCCATGCCACGTAACTACCAATAGCGTCGCCCAATAACTGCATATCTCCATCGTTGTCCGGTATCGGCAACAGTGCAGTTGGTTCGAAAGCAAAAATAGGTGATACTTTGACATGGCCCGTAGGGATCAGAGTATTGTGCAATACTTCTCCCGAAGTATTGTACAATTTTCCTTTTCCCACCTTCCGATGAGTAGGCGAGGACAAGTGTAGCACGCATGTAGTGACACCTTAAATCAAATAGTTAAAACATAAGTACGGTTAATATATAAGTTTATTTAATACATAAGTAATTACATAATCAAGTAAGTAATTAATTACCTCGGGAATACTCTTGAGACCGACGTTGCAACTCGCGGTTTCACCCTCCTCTTGTATTTCATGTTGGAGCTGATCTGGGAGTTGCTTGTCTTTGTTCGTATTCACCAAAAGTGCCACTTGCTCTGTAAGAATTTTGAGCTTCTCTAATACTTCCTCGTTGGAAGGTTTTTGGCGCTTCTCTTGGGAAAAATACATTTTGGGAGTTACGCAAAATCCTTTCCCCCTAACCCGACCGAAATACTCAGGGACATTAAACACTTTACCCATAATATCCCTGCAAGTATCCTTGTTGCCCTCTAGAGTTTCAGAACTTTGTTCGATAATCTCCTAAAATACATGTAGGATTAAAAAGATAAGTTCAATAGCATTTTTAAAATACAATATTAAAAAGTGTTCAAGTGATATTAAAGTGATAATGTTACTTACACAAAGTTCTACTACTTTTTGGACATTTTCATTATCAACAACTCCGTCTTTATTAACACGCGCTTCCATCCATAATCTATGACGACCCAAGGGTTGATCGGCTTGGGTGTCTTGTCGCTATTCGTTAAGATCATAAACAAAATAATACAAATTAGTTACAAACTATAGTTTATCATACAAATTACTTCATTATATAAAAGTGATGTTTAATTACTTACAAGTTTTTGATCAAGGCGTGCATATCCATACGTGATTTTTTGTATGGGCGGGTTGGATTGCTTGCCCTTTCGCGATTTGCCTTACTAATATTCTATATAAAAAAAATAGCAATTGTGTAAAAATTTAAAATACTCTGCGAATATGAATAATAAAACACAAATGCTAATAAATTAATCACTTACGACAAATGCGGGTTTCGAACGTTTGGAAACAAATGCACTCCATTCCTCATTTGATATATAATGTTTATATATTTTTGGAGCTTCAGCATTTGTGTTTCCTTCTCTATCTTTTAGATAGAAATTAGAGAGATGTGATCTAAATCCCCGATAGATTTTCCCAACAACTCTCAAAACATATTTCTTTCGTCCCTCATCAAGAACAAAAGTAGTCTACAATGAACAAAATTATAAGTAAAGTATTTCAATGAAAAAAATTATAAATGACAAAAGAGTGGATCAAAAAAGTTACCTGAATGTCATTCCATATTATATCTTTGGCATCCTTCAACGTCTTATCTCTCCAATCGTCAATCGTAATTGGGATGTTTTGTCGAACAACAGCCCCAATGTAACTAACAAACATTGAGCTGTTGGGGTCAATTGGCTGACCACTCTCATTCCAGCCAACCTAATAAACTCATATAGTAAGTACATGCTATTAAAAAAAGATAAAAAATACACAGCAAACAGAGTATAGTATAGTATAACCTCAAACTTGATGCCATTACTCCTTGCTTTAATGACTTTTTGCATGATAGTTGCACCACGTTTGACTTCATTTTCATAAGTCTTAGAGGTGCCAACTTCATTTTGACATTCTAAATCTTTGTTTGTATCCATTTAACTACAAAAAATTCAACATGCAGTTTAGTATAACATCAACAAGCTCAACATGCATCATGCATTATTCTAAGTACATATCAGTATCAGTATATCTTAAACAAGCTCAACATGCATTTTAATGATTACAGAAAATTAATAACATCAATACTTGAATAATGAGGGTTTGAAGAAAGACGAAATGCGAAGAAAAGAGGGTTTTTCAGAAAGTTCACAAAAATATGGTTCACATAAATACAATTTGAAGAAATACGTAATGAGGGTTACGCATTTCAATGAAAATATATTGTGTGCAATGGGAGAGATGATCTTGGATAGAAATAAGGTTCGAAATGAAGGAGATGATCGTGTAAATAAGGTTCGTAATGGACGGGATGATAGGGTTTGCAAAAGAAGAGAAGAACGATGAAGGTTGAGATGATAGTGAAGTTTACGTAATGAAGAGGAAACTGAAGCGGTTACTGTTATATATAAAACCCTTTTACAACGTTTTTTTATAAGCCTTTTACAACGCTTGTTCAAAAAGCGCTCTAAAAGGCCTAAGCCTTTTACAGCCCTTGTTTGAAAAGCGCTCTAAAAGGCGTCTTTATTTAATTTTTTAAAAGGCTCTTTTACAGCGCTTTTCCCAATAAGCGTTGTAAAAGACCTTAGTGTTTTATTATGTTATATGAATATTATTTTTAAAGCCTTTTACAGCGCTTTTTCAAATCAGCGTTGTAAAAGGTCTCTTTATTTTATTTTTAAAAGGGCCATTTACAGCGCTTATTTGAACAAGCGCTGTAATAGACCTCCTTGTTTTATTATGTTATATGAATGTTTTTTTAAAGCCTTTTACAGTGCTTTTTCAAATAAGCACTGTAAAAGGCCTCATTGTTTTATTATGTTATTTTTGTGTTTGGTTTTATTACTTGGGTTCCATATGGGATGACATTAAAAACATGAAAAACAATGAATGGTTAAAAACATTGTTATCATCATGCAAAACCCACATAGTAGTAACTGGTCACCACCAAAATCTCTTCCTCTTCACTAAACTTTTCTCATTTTATGCATCTTCTTCACAAACATCAAAGCTTACTCTCTCACAATTCAATCTCCACCTCAAAACCCTTTTTCTCTCTTTACATTCCCTTTCCTTCTTAAATCGTGTGCTAATTCGTCGATAAGTGGTTCGAAACTTGGTCTTCAGGTTCATTGCCATGATGCGAAAAATAGGTTTGAGTCTGATGTTTTTGTTAACAATGTGTTTTTGGGGATTCCCATGATGCGTACAAGGTGTTTGAAGAAAATCATGTTAGATAAGGTCCTATTAGGTGTCTGCTGAATGTTATTTTTAAAGCCTTTTACAGCGCTTTTTCAAATAAGCGCTGTAAAATGTCTCATTGTTTTGTAATGTTATATGAATGTTATTTTTACAACGCTTCTTCATATAAGCGCTCTAAAATGTCTCTTTATTTTATTTTTAAAAGGGTATTTTACAACACTTTTTCAAATAAGCGCTGTAAAATGTCTCTTTATTTTATTTTTGTGTTCGGTTTATTTGGGTTAGGATGACATTAAAAACATTGTTATCATTGTTTATTGGATTAAAATTATTGTTATCATTGTCTTTATCACAATACTTTAGGAGATGATGAATTATTAGAAATGAGAACTTCTGAAGAATCTATATATGCACTGCGCAAAAGAGAATCTCTCAGTTCAGTTCAGTTCAGTTCATGTAAATTACTAATTTATATTTAGTTTAGTTCATGTAAATCAAGCTAAATATAAAACACTCATTGTTACATGAACTTGGTATAAAACACTCAAATCAAGCTAAATATAAGCAGAAAATAAATTAATCAGAACTTAGTATAAAACACTCAATTCAGATTACATACATATTTACATTGACACAATTCAGATTACATGCATATTTACATTAACACAGTTCAGATTACATGCATGGCTTATATAAAACAATTAAACATGTACATTAAGATGCCCTTCTTCTTTTCCTGGTGGAATTCACATTTGTTTGTCCATTTACAATATGAAACGATGGATTAATCCAAATTCCCTCATCATGATCATCTCTAAGATATAAACCATCATCAGTTGAATCAATTTCATGTGGTTGTTGTGATGTTGCAAATAAAAGATCATTACCAACATCTTCATCATTATCGTTATCATCACTTATTTTATTGGTCGATAGGACAACATACCATTTATCATCAGAAGGATCAGTGACATAAAAAACTTGTTGAGCTTGCGACACTAAAATAAAAGGCTCGTCTTTGTATCCCACCCTATTAAAATCGACAAGCAAGAATCCTGACCCATCAATCCGAATGCCATTATTATTATCGACCCACTTGCAACCAAATATGGGAACACAAAACATTGTGTAGTCTAACTCCCATATGCGCTCGATAACCCCAAAATATGATAGATTTGCATATATTGGGTTTTTGTCTTTTTCACTTGAGACATGCATCGCTTCAGCTACGAGAGTGACTCCTCTATTTTGCATAGTGGTCTGATCATCTTGTTCTTTGGTATAAAATGTGTAGCCGTTAATAACATAAGCAATGTAAGAAAAGACATGTAAGCTCGGACCATTTGCTAGCCACCTCAATCTCTGTGAAATTGATCCGGGGTCTAAAATTTTAGAAAAATTTTATTTGAGCAAGTGTTTATCTAAAATTAAACCTTTCAACTTTGAATATTTCAGAAATTTGAGCTCTCAAATTTTTTTCTGAATTGTATGGATTGTTGAGTTTATAAGTTCATGCTTTCTTGTGCAACCTTGAGTATCTTTTTGAAAATAGATAAGGGTTTCACTTTTGTCATTTTAAAACCTGGATCAAATTTTTCATGTGAACAAATTCTAAACGTATCTTCTTGTAAACAAATTATGAGTGTTTCTCTTGTAAATAAATTATGAGTGTTTCTCTTGTAAATAAATTATGAGTGTCTCTTCTTGTGAACAATATTTTAGCCATATCTTCTTGTGAATAATATTTTGACCATAGGTTCTTGTGAGCATTATTTTGACCATATCTTCTTGTGAACAATATTTTGGCCCTAATTTCTTGTGAACAATATTTTGACCATATCTTCTTGTGAACAATATTTTGGATATATCTTCTTGTGAACTATATTATGATCATATCTTCTTGTGAACAATATTTTAACTATATCTTCTTTTCACCGTGATCAAATAGTTTCTTTAATTATAATTCTGAATCATATCTAATTTCAGATTGTGTTCAACAACTTATCCATGCGAAACATCCTTCATAATCTTGATTGATTGGAGCATGAATGAATTCAAACTTCTCTTGGATCTTAAGAAATTTTGATTCGACTAAGTCTTTTCTTGATAGTTAATTCTTTTAATTAGTGTCGTTGACTTTCCATCAGAGCCATTGACTTTATTCTTGGAATCAAATGTTGTGTTTCTTGGATAATAATAGTCAGAGCTACGATTATGTGACATAAAATTAGTGGCTTAGGGTAAATGACATTGTTGAATCATCAGATTCATGCAACATTAGAGGTTGCATATCAGAGGCAACATTTAGAGTGTTTTGCAACTTTTTGATAATGCATGGCTTGGATAATGTCTTCAAATTTAATGATATCTTGATATGAACTCTTCAAAGACAAGATGGGTTTGTGCACATTAGAGGCATGATGAGTTTGTACATATCATAGGCTTGTTGAGTTTGTTCACTTCAGAGGCATGTTTCAAATTCAGTCTTCAAACCCAATTGTCAGTGGCAATCTTCAGAGCCAAACATCTGAGGCAACCTTCATAACCTTTAAAGGAAGATTACTTTTAGACGCATATGATCAGAGGCATACCCGTATGCTTTTGTGTTTCTCTTATCTCATCCTCTGATCAATTCAACTAGTGACTTTTTTTGGTCTCTACTTCTGGTACCTTCCTTTGATATTATTTTTCTAATTGTTGCACACTTAATGAAGCCATTATTCTAAAAACATTGTTCTCGTAAAATACCTTTAACAACATTAAAACCACAAGAGGCAAACCAACTTGATTCCAACAATTGTTGCCTTTTTTATGAAGACAAAATTGTATTTTATTTTGATTATAGTTTATTTGCTTTTATTACTTGACTCCCCCTGACTTAAGACTCTCCCTAAGTACTTAGACAAAAAGACTAGAAAGTTGTTTTTTTTTTTCAAATTTTTTTTACCATTCCTTTTTATTTTTTAAGATTATAAACAAAACAGAAAACAAAGATAAGGTCCAAATGTTTCTTAATGAATTCGAATTTGTCTTTAGCTAGTGCTTTGATGAATATGTAAGCCCATTGGTGTTCATTGTCTACAAGGTGTATATTTAATACTCTTTTTTGAACGAAGTCTCTAGTGAAGTGATGTGTTTAGCTTGAGAATGCAAAATTGGATTCTTAGTTAGCCAAATAGAAGAAATATTATCACATAATATGGGAATGTTACTGTCAAGAATTTAATAAGCTTTTAGTTGGTGTATCATCCATAGCAGTTGAGAGCAGGAACCAACTGCTGAAATATACTCAACCTCTGCTGTAGACATTGCAATTGTGCTTTGTCTCTTACTTTATTAGGAGATTATGTATTCATCAAGAAATGTGTAATTTCCACTAGTATGTTTTCTTTCAAGTTTGTCTACAACATAGTCAACATCACAATAGCCAATTAACCTGTACTTAGTAGACTTCTTATAGAACAAGCCAATGTTGAAAGTACTTTTCAAGTATCTAAGGAATAATTATGTGAGAATCCCTTTGATCAACGTGAAATATGTAACATGCGCGCGCACACACACACATACAAAATAAGGGCATATTTGATGCACAAAATAGAAATAGACATGATATGATGTAAAGTTTGATAGGGATAGGATAGTGGCATGATAAACATTATCATATCTTGTGTTTGATACACATCTCATCATGATATAATATAATATATATTATATTTAAATAACAAAATTACCATTATGAATAATTACATATTAGTCTTTTTTAATTTAAATTAACTTATTTTGTTTTAAATATTATAAATTAACAAAAAAATTAAATAAGGTATGAAATACTTTTATACTAAAACTATCCATTGATACCATCTAAATAAACAATTTAAAAATTAAAAACAAAATCATTAGTAACCAAATAATTATATTTTATTTGTTAGAATATAAATAAAGATATGATATATATTATATGTAAATGGCAAGAATACCTTGTTAACAAATTATATTTACTATAAAATTTCAATCAACTTTCATATTTTTATAATTGTGAATACTAATTTATTAAAATATAGA
>JBBPBR010000004.1:28434192-28446036 GCA_037974775.1 Cicer pinnatifidum | reverse complement strand
TTTATGTTTTAAAATGTTAACAATGTTATTATTTTTTTTACAAAAAATCATCAAAATTTTCAAACAAAACTCATAAATTTAGTTATATTCTTTAATATAAAATAAACTTTATCAAATTTGTAGCTCAAATCTTCAAATAAACTCATATTTGTAATTCTTTGTTTGATGTTGTTAGAGATGAAAATATGATTTTATTTAAAGATTTAAGTTATGAATTTGATGAAATTGCATTATACTGATGATGATAATTAATTTTATGGGTTTTGTTTGATATTTTTGATGAAATTTTACAAAAAATAAGGATAACATTGTTGACGTTTTAAAACATAAAAGATCAAATTGTCATTTATAATTAAAATAAAGGACCAAATCGGAAAAAAAAAGATAAAGGACTAAAACGTTAACTGAAATTAAGTTAAGGGACTACAAGTGGTATTTAGCCTATTTTGAATTATATTTTATTAGAATAATTGAGCAAACTACTGTATTTATCCTATCCTATTGGTTTCTAACCCAATGTATATTCATGATATAAATTTCAACTAGAGAGACATGATATAAATTTCAACCTTCTAGCCTGATTCATCTTTTTTCTAGTGAGCAAGTAGGAAGCTAGCCATATGTTTGCAATCATTCATCTTAAACTTCTTGAGAATATATTTTGTTTACTAGATTTGATGAATGTATATGCCATTCTGACTTTGCTGAATTTGTATCTCTAAGGAGAACTTTATTTCTTCCATCATGCTCATTTGAAATTCAAGCTGCATTAACTTAACACATTCTTGTCAAAGATTGCCATTATTTGATCCAAAAATAATATCAATAACATAAATTTGAATAATAAGAATTTCATTTCCACTTTATTTTCTAAAAAGGATGGTGTTTGCTTGTTCTCTTTCAAAATTATTTTTAAGCAATAAATAATTGAATCTATCATACCATACCCTAGGTGCTTGTTTTAGACCATATAGTTATTTCCTAAGTTTAAATACATAGTGTGGAAACTCAGAGATTTCAAAACATGGGGGTTGCTTAACAAAGTCTTCTTCACTTATATACCCATTTTGGAAGGCACTTTTAACATCCATTTCGAAACAATCTAATTTTATTATGAGAAGCAAACGAGAGCAGGATACAATATAACCTAACTACTAGATTAAATTTCTAAGTGTAATCAATACCTTCTTGTTGACTGAAACCTTGTGCAACTAGTCTGACCTTGTTTTTGACAACTTCTTGAAGTAGCAATATCGATTTACAAGAAAGGGAGGGTTTGAATTGTAAATGTTCCTATTTAAAATTTCCTGTTAAAAACTTAATAAAATAACACAAGATTGATCTTGGTTGTGAAAGCAGAAAACAAAGAACGTTCTTGGTTAGTTAAATCAATAATTTATTTTATCTATTTAACTTGATAATCAAACAGAATGAAATGAAATAGTGTTCAAAACGGAGATTTTTCACTAAGTGTTCAAAACGGAGAACATTCTTGGTTTTTACACCACCAGTCCAGATCAACCTTGATCTGTTACAATTTTCACATTTCAACCTAGAAAGTATTTTTGCAATCACTATTCAGCCTTGAAAGGATTTTTACAAACACACTCAATCTAACAAAAAAGCTAGACTTGAGTTACAAATGATATTTATGATAAAAGTGTTTGGTATCTTGAAATTTCTCAACACCTGTTTGAGATAAATGAAAGACAAACTCAGTATAAGATGATCTAAAGATATAGTGAAGAAAGCTGTAGTTTGCTTGAATAGTTTTTATGACTTGTTACTTGAACAAGTGTTGGTAAATTTGTAAATTGAACTCTTGCCTTCATCTTCCAATTGATTTTCAATTTATAGATGTTAAAAGGCTTTGAATATTCAGTTTAAAATGAATATATCCATTGGACACACTTGCCAAGTGTCAGATATATTTTAAAGCAATTAAACATGTGTTTATTTGTTGTCCAGAACGTTCTTGACAAAACGGAGAACGTTCTTGCTTTTGGGTTTCATGGAAAACGTGAATGAGTGAGTGAATGAGTTGTCACATGCCAGTTGACACTGTTTTGAGTCAAGTTTATGCAGAACTTTCTGCATAATATCGTAAGTACAATGTAGTTTTGTCCTTGCTCACAACTCATCCATTTGAAGACCAATCTTGAGGCAGTTTTTCACCTTTGGGCATTGATCTCTAGTTCTTGGCTTCACCAATGATTTGAGCAGTCTTGATAATATTTAATATATGAGTTATACTGTGGAAAATTATCTCTTTTAATTTTGTCTTTAAAAGAGACTTAAAACCAGAATGTCCTTTTGTAAAACAAGAACATTATTCGTTTTGTGTTTTATATGAGTGTTGGAATTTGACAGCTGTTGTGTGTCAGTTCTTTATCTAAAAAACATGATGTGCTTTATGCAGAAAGGTGCGCAACAATGTCCTTGCTGTTATGGTTGTTCTTTCAAATACCTCATCAATTGTGAGATTGATCTTGATGTTTTGCTATGACTTTATTGATCCTCTTTGATTGAATCTATCCAAAACAATCTTGTGTAGATTATTAACTTCCTCTGTGATGAATTCTGATGTTTTGTAGTGTAGATAGATGTACTTTTCTAGCTCAGATCAATCTTTAAATTATAGTAGATTTTGCTCTTTGTAAACCAAAATGTTCGTGGATTAAAGTTGTGAAAATGAAAAACGTTCTTCGTTTCTGTTTTGAGTGATAGCTGAATTTTGACAGTTGTTGCGTGCCAAGATTTACTGTTCTATATGTGTGTCAGTGATGCTGGGACTTTATCATTTATGTCCACTTTGTACTTGCTTGCTTTAGCCATCAACTTTGAGGATTGGTCTTGCTTTTGATTCTGATGCATTACTTCTCGGGATGTTTTTATAAGCTCTTGATGATTCCTTTATCAGTTTGGTCCTTTTTGAGGGACGCTGATGATCATCATTAGGAGTGCTTTGGGAAGGAGCAACAGAGGTAAAAAAAGTGAATAGATAAGATTAGCCAAAAAGCAAGAGAGTTCATGCTTAATCCAAGGACGTTCTTGACATCCAAGATCGTTCTTCATATTTGGAGATGAGCTGATTTGTACTTTTTGTTCTGTTAATTGTCTGAGATGGTTTATGTCTTTAACTCATATGTGCAGGTCTTGATTGAAAGTACAACTTCAGTGTACTTTACAGCCTGTGAATTTGTACTTGCTTTTTCCCCACTTGAAGAATGATCTTGCTTTGTTCATTTTATGAAGCATTTATTTGATCCTTAGAAATCTGGAAGAATGCTGACTTAGATTGATTCTGCTTATGCTTGACGAAGGTATGAGATGAATAAAGCTACCAGGATCCAATCTTTCACAAAGAAAACTGATCATTCTTGTTTTAGACATATGTGGAGATCGTTCTTCATTTTCCAAAACTATCTCAAGAACGATCTTGGTTTTACTGAAGTATGTCACGAACGATCTTTGTTTGACTGAAGTAAGTCAGGAACGATTTTGTTTTTACTGAAGTAAGTCAGGAACGATCTTCATTTTACTGAAGTAAGTCAGGAACGATCTTCGTTTAACTGTTTTTGCTTTCTTGATTTTAATTAGATCTGTCTTGAAATACTTGATACCTAACTTGTTTTGACACACTCAAATACACATGTTAAATACCAAAACACTTAGAATCATAATTAGAATTCTTAATTAACCTTTTGATTAATTATCATCAAAATATTAATTTGAGATTTTGTCTTAACAATCTCCCCCTTTTTGATGATGACAAACATGTTAATTTAGATTTTAATTTTGATTCTAATTTTAATCATAGAGAGCTTAAAAGCTCCCCCTCATAATATGCTTTAGATTTTTGAACCAACATAAAATCTAAACTTAAAATCTAAAATAATTCGCCCCCTTTGTCAACACAAAAAGAACGGGGAATACAAAGGAAGTGCAAATGTAGGAATCAATAACATGAGTATATGACATATAGAAATCATGTGTTTGATCAATGCATTCATATATCAAACTTGTAAGTTTGCATAACATAAAGGAACACAATATGTATGATGATCAATATTTACTTGTTATAAATAGATCGATTTTTCATTTTTAAAACTAGAGAGAGGAGCGCATATATGGAAGCCAAATAAGATGAATATGATATCATGTCAAATGTATTTTCTCCCTTTACAAAACATTCTTATACTAAAGATGTTTGTATTTTTCAAATGGCACATTAAAAAATTGTTTTGTTACAACATTTTTGCAACCACAGTAATTGACAATAAGGCACATGTTCAAACTTACTTTCATTAGCAAGTGTGTATGAGGCTTTTTGATTGTTGTTGCTATTTCTCTCTATCATGCTTAATATAAATTGAAACAGGTGAGATCAATTTTCATAAAAGAAATGAGCAACAAATAAGACTCATTTGCAAAGACATATATTAATATGCCTCAAAATGCTCAAATATCAATTTTTGACTTCAAGCCAAATTATTACTTTATTTTTTTTATTAGTTTTGAGTTTTAAGGCATCAAGAGATAAAAATCATTTTTATGAAGACCAAAATATATTCTCTTGTTGAAATCCTTCAAAAGTAAATCCTAAACAAGGATATATATTTGAAATAAGTTGAAGAAGGATCTTTTTCAAAAGTCACATTATAAAACACAATTTTTTGTTTTTTGAAAAAGCATATTCAAAATATTATACTCAAGCTTCAAGCAATGGATAGGCTACTCAAAATATGCAAACAATTTGAGAACATGATAGAAAATGCTTTCAAGAACATAAATAGGTGAATTTGCACAGAATGATGTTAATTCATTTAACATGATATTTTGAATTTATGATAAGGATTGATGAGAAGGATTTAATTTCCATGAATGAATTAAATAGTAATCATGATTAGGATACACCTTGATAAGATCCAAAGTAGCAGTTGAATTAGACAAGTGGACAATGTGAACATATGTTGTTAAGAAACGAAGATTGTTCTTGTTTAATCATCAAAACAATCTTCGATCCAATTTTGGATAGCATCATCATTTTAGTCCAAATTATGTGACATGCATTATATTAACGTAATACTGCTCTCGGGCATTCTTAAAGAATAACGTTAATCCTTCCAGTGACAAATAAAAAACTGTCACACACTTTCAAGGACTTCTTAACCACTTCCAAATTAATGTTTTATTCCTTTCTTCAAAAAAGTGCTCATCCAATAGGATGATTGTGCCATAATGAAGTGTATGCCGTACACAATTCCCTGCTGCTTGATTTTAAAACTTGAAATGCTTGGTGGTAGTACCACTCATTTTCACCTTTAATAACAACAATTTTGGTACCATATAAATCCCTCCCAATTAGTTCTTCCAATAAATTGATCATGAGGAGATGTTTTGGAGAAAGGGTATAAAGTGAGGTAGGTGAAATGATGTGACTAGGCTAGCATGGGTAGCCGTCACTTTTAAAAAAATCATACGTTTTAGATGGAAAAAGCTGATTTTGAAAGTTAGTGATGATGAAGAACGGAGATCGTTCTTGAGCGGCTTGGCAAAACAAGCTAAAAACGAACATCGTTCTTCGTTATTACCAGAATGATTTGGCTTCAATTTAAATGATCCTGACCACGATTTTTAACGATTTTATTTTCTATAATATTTATACAATGTAGAGTATTCAGAATATATACTTCGATGACATTTTAAAACAAATTTGCCCATACTTTTTTTACCATTCAAATCAAAGTAATGACATTGAAAAATGTTAAAGTATGATATGTTTTGCTTTCTTATTTTTCAAAAATTCACATGAAGGTATCTAAAAAGATATTTTCTAATAGAGCCAAGATTAAAAACATGATAAACAATTTTTATGACTTGTCCCCAAAATTCTTTTTCAACACTTGATTCATTTAAAATTGTTCTAGCCATTTCTTGTAATTATAAGTTTTCTTTTTAAAACAAAACTTCATGTTGTTGGAAAGTTCTTTGACAAGCAAATCATGTGAAATATCACTTTCATCAAAGAATGATTTGAATAATGAAGTTTCAAATTTCCCTTGATCATTTCTTATAGAAATGACAATTCTTTTTAAAACACTTTAAAAACATGATTTTGTTGGAAATTCATCTAAGTATAAAACATAGTGATTTTTTTTTTAAAAAAAAAAAACTGAAACATGAGGATGTTTATTTTACATCAGCCATGTGGAGTTTTAAAAAATAACTTTAAAAATCAATTTTACAAAGTTATGTTTCACATATCAAACATCCTTAATGAATGCAAAATTATTTCAACTAACGATACATGTACCTTTGATTTGTTAATGTTTCCAAAGGTTATAGACTTTCCAAATATTAGTAAATAGAGGAGGAACCATACTTTTCCATCCATGTGTATTGAGCATGTCTTGTTCATGTATCAATGTTCTTTCTTGATTGTTGGATGGTGTTCCTACATCACAAGTTAGTAATGATTTTGGTACCCATATTTGTTTGGGTCCTTGATGGTTAGTATATCTTCTCTTAGAAGATTTTTTCTTATGATAACAATTTGATTCAACATGACCACTCTTTGAACAATAAGAACACTTATTTTTTATTTTTGGAGAAAGTTCTGATATGAGACAAGAACGTTCTTCACATGAATGAAAAAACGAAGAACGTTCTTCGTTTTTTGGAAATCGTTTTGCTTTGAATTTTTTATCCCATCTTTTGTAAAAACATATAGAATCAAGATGTCCAATTTTGTTACAGTAAGAACATCTTATATTACCTTTCTCATCCTTCTTTTTTGACACAAACGTTTTCATAAAGCTTTTCTTTTTGAGAAGTTTTGAAATGTAAAACATCTTTTTTAAATATCCCTTCTTCAGATATCATGTTATTTTGAAAGGTTTCAGTGGTCTTTACCAAGTTGGTTAAATCAGTTTTCAAATCAAGAACTTCTATTTTTAAAGTGGTGTTTCGTTCCTTAGTTTTAGAACATTTTGGAATACGATTTTGTATGGGTATCTCAATGAAAATATTTTGTTGCTCAAACATTTTTAAATCAGATTGTTGCAGACTTTGAATGACCTTTCTTAGTTCGTCATTCATAGCTTATGCTTTCTTTTTTTTTTCTTCTTTTTCTTTACATAGTTGTTCTTTTAATAAATCATATTTTTTAGCAAGAATGTTTGAATCACATAAAAGATTATCAAATTCTTTTTCCATTTGTTCACAAATAGGACAAAGTTCAAAAATGGTTACCTCATTATTTTATAAGTTTTTCGGTAAGCACATGTTGGCTTCCGACATTACTTCTTCTTCCTGAATCTTTTCCTCTAACACTTGTTAGGTGCTCAACTTTAGAGGCAGTGCTCTGATGCCAATTAAAGTAGCAATATCGATTTACAAGAAAGGGGGTTTGAATTGTAAATGTTCCTATTTAAAATTTCCTGTTTAAAACTTAAAAAAATAACTCAAGGTTGATCTTGGTTGTGAAAACAGAAAACGGAGAACGTTCTTGGTTAGTTAAATCAATAACGTAACTTATCTATTTAACTTGATAATCAAACAGACTGAAATTAAATAGATAAGGGAAGAGTTATCACACAAAGATATATCTTGGTCCACCCAATCCAGGTTACGTCCAGATTAAAATGAAAGACAAACTCAATATATAATGATCTAAAGATATAGTGAAGAGAGCTGGAGTTTGCTTGAAGAGTTTTTATGACTTGTTACTTGAACAAGTGTTGGTGGATTTGTCAATTGAACTCTTGCCTTCATCTTCCAATTGATTTTCAAATATTCATTTGGACACACTTCCGTTGGACACACTTCCCAAGTGTCAGATATATTTTAAAGCAATTACACATGTGTTTATTTGCTGTCCAGAATGTTCTTGACAAAATGGAGAACGTTCTTGCTTTTGGGTTTCATGGAAAACGTGAATGAGTGAGTGACTGAGTTGTCACATGTCAGTTGGCATTGTTTGGAGTCAAGTTTATGTAGAAATTTTTGTAGAATGTAAGTACAATGTACTTGTGTCCTTGCTCACAATTCATCCATTTGGAGATCAATCTTGAGGTTGTTTTTCACCTTTGGGCATTGATCTCGAGTTCTTGGCTTCACCAATCATTTGAGTAGTCTTGATACTCTTTAATATGTGAGTTATACTGTGGAAAATTATCTCTTTTAATTCTGTCTTTAAAAGAGAATTAAAACCATAATATTCTTTTGTAAAACAAGAACATTCTTCGTTTTGTGTTTTGTATGAGTGTTGGATTTTGACAGCTGTTGTGTGTCAGCCCTTTATCTCAAAAACATGATGTGCTTTATGCAGAAAGGTGCAGCAGCAGTGTCATTGTTGTCATGGTTGTTCTTTCTCATAGCTCATCAATTTGGAGATCGATCTTGATGTTTTGCTATGCCTTTGTTGATCATCTTTGATCGAATCTATCCAAAACAATCTTGTGTAGATTATTAACTTCCTCTATGATGAATACTGATGTTTTGTAGTGTAGATAGATATACTTTTGTAGCTTAGATCAATCTTTAAATTACAGCAGATTTTGCTCTTTGTAAACCATAACGTTCTTGGACTAAAGCTGTGAAAACGAAGAACGTTCTTCGTTTCTGTTTTGAGTGATTGCTGAATATTGACAGTTGTTGTGTGCCAAGGTTTTCTGTTTTGTACGTGTGTCAGTGATGCAGGGACTTTATCATTTATGTCCAGTTTGTACTTGCTTATTTTAGCCATCAACTTTGAGGATTGGTCTTGCTTTTGATTCTTGAAGAATTGCTTGTCTTGAAATGATGGTTTGAATAGCAGCAAAAATTCTGGGAATGTTTTTATAAGCTCTTGATGATTCCCTTTCCAGTTTGATCCTTTTCGAGGGACGCTGATGATCATCAATATGAGTGCTTTGGGAAGGAGCAACATAGGTGCAGAAAGTGGATAGATAAGATCAGCCAAAAAGCAAGAGAGTTGATGCTTAATCCACCTACGTTCTTGACATCCAAGATCGTTCTTCAAATTTGGAGATGAGTTGATTTGTACTTTTTGTTCTGTCAGTTGTCTGAGATGATTTATGTCTTTAAGTCAAGTGTACATGTCTTGATTGAAAGTATAACTTCAGTGTACTTTACATCCTGTGAATTTGTACTTGCTTTTGCCTCACTTGTAGAATGATCTTGCTTTGTTCATTTTATGAAGCATGTCGTTGATCCTTCGAGATCTGCAAGAATGGTGACTTAGATTGATTCTTCTTATGCTTGATGAAGGTATGAGATGAATAAAGCTACCAGGGTCCAATCTTTCACAAAGAAAACTGATCATTCTTGTTTTAGACATATGTGGATATCGTTCTTCGTTTTCCAGAACTATCTCAAGAACGATCTTGATTTTACTGAAGTTTGTCACGAACGCTCTTTGTTTTACTGAAGTAAGTTAGGAACGATCTTTGTTTTACTGAAGTAAGTCAATAACGATATTCGTTTTACTGAAGTAAGTCAAGAACGATCTTCATTTAACTGTTTTTGCTTTCTTGATTTTAATGAGATCTATCTTGAAATACTTGATACCTAACTTGTTTTGACACACTAAAAACACATGTTAAATACCACAACACTTAGAATCATAATTAGAATTCTTAATTAACCTTTTGTTTAATTATCATCAAAACATTAATTTGAGATTTTATCTTAACACTTCTCCCTTTTCGTTTAATTTGTTTTTGAAAACCCACTTGGTTCTAATAGTTTTTTCTTTGGTCTGGGTACTAGATCCCAAACATCATTCCTTTTAAATTCATTCAAATCTTCTTGCATTGCAATGATCCATCCATCATCTCTCAGTCTTTCATCAATAGAGGTTGGTTTAATTGATATTATTAGACCAAACAAGGTTGTGTCCTTCAATGATAAAGTAGTGTTTAGAGGATCATTGTAATTTCCGATAATAAGTGTTTCATAATGAGATCACTTAGACTTCCTTCTAGTTCTGACTTCTAAGTTATTTTGATTGCTTCTAACTTGATCATATTTGTCTTTTGATGTTTTTTCATCTTCCTCTGGTTTACTTGCACCCTCTAATTGTTTAGGTTCTTTTGGTTTATGTTCATCTGCTTCCTCTAATTCCAGTAAACCTACAATATCCTCAACTTGCTTTGGATTTTTAAGGTCAAGTTGTTTGTAATGAAATTTAACATGTATTGACTCATCCATAATTTGAGTTTCCCTATTGAATATTCTATAAGCTTTGGATCTTTCTGAGTATCCAAGGAAGGTACACTGTTTTGAGTTGGGATCAAACTTGCCAATGTTGTCTTAAATGTTTATATATAACAAATACAACCAAATTGATTAAAGTAAAAGATATTAGGATTTTTACCCTTACATAATTCATATGGTGTTTTATTCACTAGTGGCCTAATTAAAATTCTATTATGAATATAACATGCAGTGTTAATTGCCTCCGCCAGAAATGTTTTTCAACATCCATCTCATTTAACCTTGTTCTAGCCATATGTTGAATGGATCTATTATTTCTTTATACAACTCCATTTTATTGTGGAGTTCTAGGAAATGAGAAGTTGTGAGAGATTCCATTCTCATCAGAAAAATTTTCAAATAACTTTTGTTCAAATTCTTCTCCATGATCACTTCTAATTGTTATATTCATAAGACATTTTTCATTCATTACTTGTTTGCAAAATGCAATAAACACTTTGTGGCAGACATCTTTATTTCTTAAGAATTTTACCCAAGTCCGCCTAGTGTAATCATCTACTATTACAAAGCCATATTTCTTTCCATTTATGAGGCTGTTTTCACTAGCCTAAAAAGATCTATATGTAAGAGCTCAAGGGATTTGGAACTATAGACTAAGTTCTTAGGGGTAAAGGAGTTCTTAGTTTGTTTTGTGTTTTGATAAGCTTCACACGTAATTTTAGTTTTGTAGCTAAGTTTAGGTAGACCTCTAAAAAATTGAAGTTTATTCAATTTTGAGATTAATCTTAGGTTTTCATGACCTAACCTTTTGTGCCAAAATAATTTTTCTTCATTTAATGACATGAGACACCTAACATCTTGTTTCTCTAAGCTAAACACATTTATATTATATAGGTTATGTTGACTTTGACCTATAAATAGTACAGGGCCATATTTTTGACTAATTGCTTTACATGATTTTTTTTATAAATATAATATCATAGTTAGTATCACTAAATTGACTAATATTTAATAAATTATGTTTAAAACCTTTAAAAAAACAAAACATATTTAATAGATGGATAGGTGCCAATACCAACTGTGTCGTGTCCAGTGATATGGCCTTTTTGTTTTCCCTCAAAAGTCATTGTGCCTCCTTTTGTCAAAGTTAGGTCTTGGAACATAAAATTTTTTCCTGTTATATGTGGCTAGCATCTACTGTCTAGGTACCATGATGTTTCAACTTGGGAAATTTTATTATTCGGTACCCAAATTTGATTGGGTCTTGGTTGTTAGTCTTCAAATATTTTCTAAGTCATTCAAACAACCATCCTCACATTCCCTCGCATTATGATCGAAGTTCTAAACTTTTGTTCCTTCACATTCGTGAGATTTTCGAGGGCTATGTAGTCTCACCTGGAAGGAAAGTACTCAAGATAAGAGCTTTTCCCCATGCAGAGTTAGGCTAGATATTAAATTAGGGATTCATAAAATATTGATATGATGTCTGGATGTCTTAAAAGAAACACGTTGATTTTATTTTTCTTCATAAGAAAATTAACTATAATGCTTTGATTGTTTCTTCTGAGTAATACCTCTATCTTGATGAAATTAATTCTAGAGTTCTATTTTTTTTTTTTTTTT
>JBBPBR010000004.1:28411988-28429415 GCA_037974775.1 Cicer pinnatifidum | reverse complement strand
TAGAATCATGATGATGTCTGAATATATGTCACTATGAAAATGTTATACATTCATACCGTACTACTATAAAACACTATAAAGTCGCATATATATTAAATATAAAGAAAAAAAAGGTATTTTAAATTTGAACTCCTATCATACAATAGTGAATTATCATTATATGAACTCTACTTATACGATCTTTAGAGTGCAAAAATAATAGTTATAGTTTTATACTATCATTAAATTAGAATTGTTTATTTTTTCATATGATATAATTAAAGTAAGAGAAAGTACGATTATTTCATTGAATACATAAGTATTATTATTAATATAAAATTATTTTACCCTCGAATTTTTTGCATATCTCTTTCTCTATCTTTAAATTACTATTATAAAGTTAATTTATATTAAATTTCTCTATCTTTGTCGATAATATACCTAAATCTGAGTAAAAAAAATGTAATTCATGAGTAAAAAAAAGACATGTAAACCTATTTTGCGGTTATATTCTTGATTTTTCTTATAAATTTAATTAATCCATGAAAAAAGATCTCCAACGGTCAAAGACTAACGTTCACTCTGTTACTTACCATCAAACCCATAACGGTCACATTTTGTCTCTTCACTACACACTCATTCTCTCTCTCCCTCAACGCTTGCTGATTCATTCCCCTCTCTCTCTCTGAAGTTATCAATGGAACCCGCGAAAATCGATTGGAAGAGACTAGAATGGAACTTCTCCGTAGATGAACTCTACGAACACATCAACGCACCCAAATGGGTTGACTTCTTGTCCCTCAATCATTCTCCTCTTCATAACAACAACGATGACGAAGCTTGGTTTTGCAAACCTGGTTTGTTTCTTTTTATTTTAACATAATTCTCAATTGGGTTTGCTAAAGTTGTATTTTTCTTAATGGGTCTTATTCATTAAATCATTTCTTGTTTGTTATTTGTGTTGTAGATTGCAACCACCCTAAAACAGCAGAGGATTTTCTCAGATCACCATCTCCTTTCAAGGTTTTTTTCCAATCTTGTCTTCTACATTTCTATTTTTGTAAATCAAATAGGCCCTTCTGTCAACTGGATATCAAGATTTCAACTTTAGCTTGTTTCTTATATGATGATTCTGTATTTTCCTCAATTTTTTTTTGTTTTCTATTTTACTTTCCATGCTTATGTTCTTTCTTCTGAGCTTCTAATTATGGTTTAATTTTAGTTAATTATCTTATAAATGAACTATTTTTTTTTTTAGGTTTTGTTATTTTTTTCATGAAGGTGAAAAGACCATGCTATAAGATTTTTTGTTTCTCCCTTTTTCTGTTACTTTGTATGCCTCATTTATTGTTCTACTTAATTGTCTTCTAAATTTCTTTCTTTCTTTTAATTGTGGTTTTTATTGTAGTTAATTTATTTGTCTTTTAATAAACTCTTTTTTTTTTCTCTTTCCTTTCTAAAAGATTCTTCTTTGTTTTCCCCGTTTTCTATGTTACTTTGTATGCTTCTGTTCATTCACTGTTCTTAGCTTCTAACTATGGTTTTATTCTACTTATTTCTCTTGTATTTTCTTTCTTTCTTTTAATTTTATTTGTTTTTGTTTTTACTTTTTATAAAGGCTAGAAGTCCATTTTATATCTCAGAAAGTCATTCATGTGATGACCAAAATAGAAGGTACTTGTAACACCCTTTCAATTTTCCATTGCAATTTTAGATATCATGCTAAAAGATTGAGTCACTAATTAGTGTATGTTATGTGTTGAATCTTTGTATAGAGATATGAAAATCAAGAGAAGGGGGCCACCACTTTCATCATCTTCTCTCCAAGATGATAAATTCAGATTCAAACAAGATATCGAAAACCAAAACCCAAATTTGTTTATTCCTCCAATGAAGTCCTTGAAAGCTGGAGTCAAGTCAAGTGAAGAGAAGAAGAAGCCAGTTGATGACACATTCCAGGAAAACACTGTCGGGCCTTCATTGAAATCAACTCTTTCCGCCAAGAACTTGTTTTCTAGACGGCCGATTTTGAATCAAATCACAGATTTCTGCAATGAATTGAAGAAAATGGCATTGAGAGCTAGGGAGAGAGAAAATGCTGAACATTTGAACCATGTAGAGAGTGAAGAAGAGGTTGTTGTGCTTGAGAAGACTCCAACTGTTAAAGGTTTGGCAGAGTCAGATAGAAGAGAGAAAGAAAGGAAACCACTGCTTGTAGTGAGTAAGGCTGAAAGGAAACCATTGCTTCATAGAAAGAAGTAAGTATTCTCGTCCTCGAAAACTTTATTTTTAGTGAGTAGTGAATGTAGTCAAAGAGTTACTTTACCGTTGAAAATAATCTGATAATTCAAATGAATTTGTCAAAGTTACGTACAAATCGATTTTGGATGAATGACGACAACTCGTTGGTAATTATGTAGCACAGACACTTTCATTTTTGTAAATTATTACTGGTATCTTGTGGTCAGTGTGAGTGTGGTGTCTAATGTTCGTGTTAGTGTTTCAAAGGGTTCTAGGGCTGGGATGAGAAGGACAATTTAAAAGTGAAACATTGCAATATTGGAACTCTGCATACTCATACAAATTAGTGACTAAATTCTCTTTGCTTTGGTCGTATTTACAGAAACTGCACACAACACTAAGACTTTTCTAATCAAACAGTAGAAACTATTTTTAATTTTCAATATATATTCTCCAATTCTTCTACTAGTTGAGATAAAACACGATCAATAGAATAAACTGTTAGTTTGTTTGATGTTTTTATCCATCAACCATGTGAATGCATAAGTCATTGATAAGAAATTGGAAATTGTTGAATAATCTTACTATTATTACTACAAATTCAAGATCTATAGGGATGTTAACTGTTGTTTCACTTGAATATCTAGTATTTTAGCATTTCCTGATCCCAAGTTAATCAACTTTCAATTACTCATGTGTATGCTGAAGAGCTGATGAGGCAGAAAACATGCCTATAACTCTTGACTTGGAAAATGTAAGACACAACAAGGAGAATAGCTTACAACAAATTAGAACAAATCCTCCTTCTCCTCAGTGCTTCTCTGATGGACTCAATAAATCTCATCCTCCAAAGGGTTCCAGATCTCGGCTAATGGTATGTCACGAACTAATCGATTAAAGTTTAAACTATTTATATTTGATTGATGATGACTTAGATGACAATGCTAACATCAGATTAGACAAAATCAACCATCATTATGGTAATTGCAGAGAGCAGAATATACTATGAAGAGTGAAAGTTACTATTGGATAGATTATAGAATTTTACAACAACCAAACTCTTAATATGTCATTGAGTTCCATTGACATTAACATCGTAAACACTTTTGAAATATACAAAAACAAGAACCATGATTATAAATCTAATGTTTTTTAACTCTTATATGAGTATTTGACACAAATGATAAATAACTCTTATGAGTATGTAACACAAATAATTGGTGTAATAAATAATTATTATTCTACTTTCAAATTTTTAGCTGACCACAATGCTTGTATTGATCAATCACAATCATCTGCTATGAATTCTACTTGTTTCTTACTTCCCTGTACATCATTAGCTTATATTTATCTTACTCTTGTCATGCTATAAAGTTGGCTTTGACAACATTTAACTTTGAATGAGAAGTATGTGTACTATTTTATGAAAGATCTTCTAAAATGCACCCCCTCAAGTTTAGAAAAGTAGTAATAATCCAAAAAGTGTTGTGATGTGATGATGAGCCTTATCATGCAGGAGAGAGGAATACTTGAAGAAGTTGCTGAGCAAAACAAGGAAGTTGCAAAGAACTCGACAGCACACAACAACAGAAGTATTACAATAATGGACGGAAGAGAAACAAAAGCCTTGGACATGTTTTGGTTCTTCAAGCCATGTACAACAATGTCAAGCTGACTTTCATCGAAGTGATTATAAATTCATTTATTCTTTCATTTGTTTTCTACATTACTATTTCTATAATGTACTCGACTTGTTTTATTTAGGTGGAAATCATTCTTTTATCATTATAGCCATTCTTTATTAATTGTCATATGACATATTCTTGTAACATAGATGATTCAATACACCTGTAATGAACCAAAAGTTTATCAATAAATTGTTACCTTCAATTGTGACATACTTACTTGCTCTATGTTTCAACGTTTAACTAACAAGTAAATCAGCATTTTGGTTCTCGATGTTAGGAATCATTCAACAAAAGTACTAAAATACCAACACATGGAATTGAATAGTCTCGTGACACATCAAGCCAAATATAAAATCTTTAACACTATGGTGTTAAGTTCAGAAAAAAAGACTAGACTGGTTGATGTTAGTTAATTTTTTTTGACAAATAGGATCTTGGTCTTCTATTCAAGTATTTTATACCTCTACGATAGAATTACGATGCATCTTTTGGTAGGTTTGATGGAGAATATTGAACTCGATATAGTCCTAAAATAAGATCATACTTGAGGTAATCAATACAACTTCAATGGTTGGAATATAATTTTTACTAAAACAATAATCTAGTTATTTTTAAAGTCTCGTCTAGAGTGATCAAATAGTTTTGAAACTCATTGAACCTAGTGAAGTAGCAATGTCGATTTACAAGGAAGAGGGGTCTGAATTGTAAATGTTCCTATTTAAAAATTCTTGAAAAAATTTAAGAATTTAACTCAAGAATGATTTTGGTTAAGAAAACAAAAAATGGATAACGTTCTTGGTTAGTTTAAAATCAGAAATTCAGTTTATGTTTTTAACTTCATAATTAATCTGGCTTAATAAATAAGGAGATAAGAGAAAGAATATCACATAAGGATGTATCCTGGTTCACCCAACTTGGTCTATGTCCAGTCGTCACAACTGTGAGATTTTCCCCAAAGTGTTCAAAACAAAGAACCTTCTTAGTTTTACAGCACATATCCCAGATCAACCTTGATCTGTTACAAAATCAATTTCTTTCCATCCAGAAAGATATTTAATCAAGTCACCTATCAGCCTTAATAGGATTTCTTACAATCTACCCAAACTATTCAAAAATCTTATAGTTTGAGTTTTACAATAATGATGAGATTGTTTGATAGAATATGAGATATGTCAACTCTTGTTTGAGATTCGATTCTTTACAAAGAATTCAGTACTACAATAACAGAGTATTGAAATATAATTAGAACTAAATCTTTCTTAAGAAAGTGAGAATTTCAAGTATATGAATGTGAATGATTTTTGAGACTTAATAGCACTTGATCTTCTACAATTTCCCTGAACATTGACCTTTCTTTTATAGATGTTTTAGAACAATTAATGATGTTCAAAAGAGCTGTTGGTAATGCTCTATCAGTTTGGACCAAAACCAATATATATGAATAAAAATATTTAAGCCTTTGAACACTTTATGAAATTTGTTTGACTGGACGTTTTTTCTTTGTTCTTGATCAAATTTCTCTTGTGTTTAATGATCCTTTATACTTCAAATTATATTTGTTGATGTTATTGATTTGATTTGGAGATTTGATTCTATCAAAATAGCTTGGAGAATGATGATGAACTTCTGTTGAATTCTGGAGATTGATAATCAATCTAGAGTTTTAGTCTTTGAGCTTTCTGGAGATTGATGATCAACATGGGGGTCCAGTCTTGATCGTTTTGGATGACTTCCTGATTAATCCGGATGTCTTGTACAATTCAAGATTGTTTAACTCTCTGGTCAGTTTGGCTGGAGAAGGTTCCGACTTGTTTTATTTTGCTTGATTCATAACTTTTTCTCTTTGTCATTCGAATGCTTTCTTTGATTAGAATAGATCCTACTTGATCCTTGTCAAGTACATATATCATAAGTATAAATTCCAGAGGAAAAATATTCTTTAAACTAGTGGAAATTGATTGATCTTGAGGCTGTGATGATCAGTCTTGATCCTTGAGAACATTCTCCGTTTTCACAGATTTTGTCCAAAATGTTCTCCTTTCTTATCTGTTCAAGTTTTAACTAATTTCTTTTTTTAGCATGAGTCCTATCTTTGAATTAATCCACTCAAAAGCACATGTTAAATTAACATAATGACATATACGTGTCTTTGTATTTTTAATTTTTTTTTTAATTTTTTTAAAAAAATAATAATAAATAAACACACCAAATTCCCACTCCCACTATCTTTCTATCTCACTCCCTCATTTTCTCCTCTTTCTTCTCTCCCTCTTAGAAAACCCCATCTTTCCCCCATTTTTTTTTTCTTTCCTTCTCCTTGCTTCTTCTCACTCTACAATACATAAACCCTCAACCCTTAGAAGGAATTTAACATCCACAAGAGTATAATTTCTCATACTCCTACAAACTATCTTGATTAGGATTTTGGGTTATGGTTTATGCTCTAAGGAGGAGAAGAGTACTCATTTCTTGAAAGTTGTTTATTGAGACTCTTTAAGGTAAATACACAACTCTAATATTAGTATGAATATCTAGAAAAAATGCAGTTTTGGTTAAAAATCTTATTTTGTGCTTAGAGTAGATTTAAATGATTTTTATGGTTTCTTAGAGTTAGCTAAACTTTAGCATAATTTTTCTAAAGTCTTGAGAACATTTTTTTCTACTCAGATTTGTTAGCTGGGGTCATGCCTACTACTCTGAGAATTGTTGGAGAACAAATTTAGACGATTATCCATAGTTGTGAGTTGACGATGGTGATCGTCATATATTTTTATAATGCTATAATTATGATTTTACTCGTTTTCTATGTTAAAATATTTATTTAAAAATTTGGGAAACACAACATTTGAAATTTATCTCGATTTCGTCATTTATTCATTTTAATGGTCTTTGTTATATAATATGTTATTAGTTTGATTTATGTATGAGTTAAAAGTATTTAAATGTTAAATTGTTATGCGATTGAATATATTTTCCATGAATTACGATGAAATAAGAAATGATTTTAAATATGTATTTTGGGAAATCATTGTTATAATTATTAAATCGTTAACGGTGTTAGGTGCACATAATTACCTCATTTTGATTAGCGAGAGTTACCCGTTAGATGGAGCCGCCCCTATGAGAAATATCATCCGTAGGAGGAGAGAGCTATCAATAAGATGTAAGCTCCCTAATTGATGTGTGATGATGCGTTGCGAGATTGAGAGGAGAGGGCTATCTATTAGATGGAATCACCCCTAAGGGAAAGGCCACTGTTAGGAGGAAAGGGCAATCTATGAGATGAAACCGCCTCTTGCTTCTCAAGAATTTGTATTTTTACTTGTTTGATTTTTATGATGATTTTAATGTTATTCATTTTGATTTCGCTGCGCTATTAATTGAATTGTTAATATTTATATCTTGATAACTAAATCATGAGTTTAATGATTTTATTATGTGTATAATATAATTTTCATATGATTGTAAAATAGTTATTCGTGCCTTTTTGTGTTTTCCTTCTAATTGATGGTGGTGGTTGTTTCCTCACTAAGTCTTTGTGACTTACCCCTTCATGTTGTTTATTTGTTTCAGATTCAAAGGCATCTGAGTAGCAAGTTGTTAGTAGATTCAAGACTCGACCATATATCTTTTAGATAGGCCTCTTTGATCAAGGATGATTTTTATAAAGTCTGTGAGTCTGATGTAATTTGCAGCTATTTTGGAGTCTAGAAAATCTTTTTTTTTTTTTGGAAAGTGTATTAAGCAATTAGGTTATGTTCTTTTTTATTTTATGACTGAATTGTAGGTTAAACATGGATTTTATAAATTTAGAAATATTGAAGTTACAGAGGATACTCTGTCAAAATTTCGAGAAAATATATATATATATTTTGAAAGGGTTAGAGAATAATTTAGTTGCTTAATTGTTAAGTTAGATGATAGGCAAACTAGGAGTATAGCTTGTGCGCCGATCATGACATTTAGCTTTTGGGTCGTGACACATAACATTTAGAATCATAATTAACGTTCTTAATTAACCTTTGTTTATTTTTATCAAAATTTAATTTGAGAGTTTGTCATAACAATCTCCCAATTTTTGATGATGAAAAACATGTTAATTTAGATTTTAATTCTGATTCTAATTTTAATTTTGAAGAGCTTAAAAGCTCCCCCTCAATTGATGTAGTAAGTGATTTTGGCAGAAAATTAAAACATGCATATAATTTCATCATAAGTTGTTTTTCATTGATTCATTTCAAATATACAAAATATCATATTTGAAGCAGCATATTCAGAAGTTCCTAATTACAAAAAGGACTTCTACAAACAGAATAATAACTAACTTAAATCTCCTCCTTTGTCATACAATAAGGAAGGAGCAAAAGATCCTAATTAGCAAGTGATGGAGAAGATCCTTCAGAATAAGAAGATTTGGCCAATTACCATAAATAGTGATAGTTTAAGGCACTTCAAGCATAAATAGAAACACTATATAGTTTATTGGAAGAAGAATTGGTTCAAACTTCAAATGAAGAATTACAAGAGCTAACTCCAGACCATCAACAAGAGCTTTAAGAATTGTTGGAGAATTTTAAGAAAGAAATTGAAAAACAAGTTCAGAGAATGCTGACTCAAGGTATAATTCGAAATAGCTCTAGCACATTTTCTAGTCCTGTCATTTTAGTTAAAAAGAAAGATGGGTCATGGAGGATGTGTGTTGATTATAGAGAATTGAATAAGGTTACATTGCTAGATAAATATCCAATTCATGTGTTACCGAATCATTGGATGAACTACATGGAACAAAGAATTTCTCAAAAGTTGATTTGAAATCCGGTTATCACCAAATAATGGTGAACGAAAGGGATTTGCATAATACAACATATCGAACTCGTGGAGGGCATTATGAGTTTCTAGTGATGTCGTTTGGATTGACGAACGCACCAACCACTTTCCAATCCACAATGAACCAGATTTTCAAGCCACACCTCCGTAAGTTTGTCTTGGTATTTTTTGATGATATCCTAGTATATAGTAAGGGATGGGAATAACACTTAGCGCATTTATATCAAGTGATGGAGATTTTACAATACCACTGTTTTGTCGTTAATAAAAAACAATGTAATTTTCCTAGTAGAAAAGTGGAATATTTGGGTCATGTAATATTGAAACAAGGTGTGGCTTTGAATCAAGCTAAGATTAATAGCATTTTGGAGTGGCCAATCCCTCATAATGTCAAACGAGTGAGGGGATTTTTGGGGATGACCGGTCATTACCGGAAATTCATTGTTGGCTATGGAAAGATAGAAAAACCATTGACAAAGCTAACAAAGAAGGAAGGATTTCATTGGGGATCAGAAGAGTTGAAAGCCTTTGAGAATCTTAAAAGGGTTATGGTGCAAGCCTTAGTTTTAACACTGCCAGATTTTTCACAACCTTTTGAGATTGAATGCGATGCATCATGATGAGGAATAAGTGCAATTTTAATGCAGAAAAAGAAGCCTATAGCCTATTTCAGCAAAGTTTTGTCCCATAATAATTTAAGCAAGTCCACATATGAGAAAGAATTTATGGCGTTGGTGTTGGCCATTTAGCATTGGCGTTTGTATTTGTTGGGAAGAAGATTTGTGGTGTACTCCGACCAAAATAACTTACGACACTTGCTCGAACGCATCACTACGGCTGATCAACATAATTGGATAGCAAAATTATTGGGCTAATCACTTCGAAGTGGTTTACAAGCCTAGTCCATATAATAAAGTTGTTGATGCTCTTTCAAGAATGCATCAGGAAGTAGAGTTGAAAGGGATAACATTTTTTTCCCATATGTATACAAGAGCAACAAATTTAGCAGGAAGTTATGAATGATCCCCAATTGCAGAAGGTGATAACAAAGCTACAACATGACCCTACATCCTGACCAGATTTTCAATTAATCAAAGGGAAACTTTTCTACCATAACAAATTGGTGTTAGCATAAAATTCAGGTTGTATACCTTTATTGTTGAAAGAATTTCACTCATCTCCAACCGGTGGCCGCTCACGTTTTCTACGCATGTATCGAAGGATGGTAGGAAATCTTTATTGGGTAGGAATGAGAAAGTCAGTTCTGGAATTTGTGTAAAGTTGCGACGTGTGTCAACGTCAAAAATACGTTGAGTCATCTGCTATGGGCTTGTTACAGCCCCTCTAAATTATGGAGAAAATTTGGGATGATATTTCAATGGACTTTATCACTGGTCTCCCAAAATCGAAGGAGTTTGAAGCTATTTTATTTTTATAGTGGTGGATAGAATATCCAAGTATAAACATTTTATTCCCTTAAAATATCCATATACTACGAGGAAGGTGGCCAAAATCTTTATAAAACAGGTGGTGCGTCTTCATGGGGTGCCACAATCAATTGTCAGTGATTGTGATCCACTGTTTGTGAGTTTATTTTTGAAAGAGTTGTTTCGCTTACAAGGAACGATGATGAGTATGAGTTTTTCATATCATCCGGAGACGGATGGGCAAACATTTGTGGTAAATCGGTGCTTAGAAGCATATCTTTGTTGTTTTGCATCGGAGCAACCGAAGGAGTAGTCACAGTGGATTCATTGGGCTGAATTATTATATGACACCACATTCCATGTGTCTACAAGAACTACACCATTTGAGGCAATGTATGGAAGAAAACCACCCGCTATGGTTAGATACAGGGAGAAACAAAAGTAGAAGCGGTAGCTGCTGAATTGGTTGATCGTGATGAGGCCTTACGTCAACTTAAGTATCATTCGAACAGGGCCCATGAACAAATGAAGAGATATGCGAACAAGAAAAGTAAAACATATTCTTCTAAACCTCGAATACCAGACGAGTTAGAAATGGAAGTAGAAGAATGAGAAGAACTTGAAAAATTGATGGTTGCAAGATCAGTGATGAAAGAAGGACAACTTGTGCAACAATGGCTGGTGGGTTGGAAAGGACGAGCTCTAGAAGACACAACACGGGAGGGTGAAATATTATTAAAAAGTCAATTTTCATCTCTTAGCCTTGAGGACAAGGCTGCATTTCCTGATGGCGATAATGACAGAATTATTGGGCCTAATACTAGTGAAAGACCCAAACCTGCTATGTGGAGAACGTATGTCCGCAAGGGTAAAAAATAGACGAATCATTCTATTAACGACAAGGCAGAGAAACTCTCTGAATTTTAGGAATTTCAGTAACACATAGGGGAATAAATTGAGGAGGTTAGTGGAGCATTGCTCATAGATAAGTATTGTCATCATTGAATTAGGAATACTATTTTCTTTGGAGAAGCTATGTGATGACTCTTCATTATATGCATATTTTTTATTGTTTTTACTCTTATTTATCTTTTATTCATTAGTTAATTTAAGAATTTATTTGATATATTTTGTTAATTTTATTTCTTTGATTTAATGAAATATTTATGTTATTATTTCCTTAATTAAGTAAACATTTTTCGGAGTTTTGCGTTGTTACTTTGCTTTAGAGCAATGCTAAATTTTGGTGAGAAATCAACATGACCTATGTGGAGTATTTCAGTCATATTTGGAGTTGTAGATGTCCAATTGGAGTCAAACCAAGTTCAAATTCAATCTAAGATCCATTGCTACAACTTTCATACAGGCATCGGAATCCAATTCAGACTCTTAAGAGGTGAAAAATGCAGAAAACATCAATCAGTAGAAGTTGTGCGCCTGAAGTGCAACACTCGTGCCTGGGGCTCATTTCCAGCATTTTGCCACTGCTAGGACGCGCCTGAAGCGCAAAAGCTGCGCCTGGGGCGCATTTCCGGACCAGTGACACGGTCCCGGCGCGCCCAAAGCGCCAATCCTGCGTCTGGGGCGCGCGACGCGCATCAGCATTCATTAATATGCATATTTTTTACTTTCTAGGGATCTTTTTGACTATTGGGAAGTGGGGAGACTTGTGCCCTAGCATAGAAACTCAAAGACGGCTGTTTCTAACATCATTGAAGCAGTTTTATCAAGAATCATTCATGAATCATTCTTGTAATTCTTCTTTAATCCCTATCTTTTGTATCTATATCATGAGTAACGAAACCCTATTTGTTAGCGATGAGTGTAACCAGATGAAATCCTTATTTTTCTGATTTGATTTCTAGTTATATGAATGAGTTTATTGAATTATTTTTCTCATCTCTATGCTTAATGCTTTTTATTGCTTGATCAATATTAAAATGTACTACGATTTGTATTTTGAAACGGAAGTGGACTTTACGAATGCTTGAGATGAGAAATTCATGAATTTGTAGTCTAGGGATAGATACAGGTCATGAAACCAATTAAATTAGTTGCAAAGGCAATAATTTAACAATAGAATTCCTGTACAGTAATGCTTAATTCTAATCTTAAATCTACTAAGGAATTAGGGGTTACTTTGGAATTAAAGGTTCTATCACTAAGACATTAAGACAAGAATAATAAAGAGAATTCGGTAATAATTCAATAAAGGAATTCAGTAACTGGGATCAAATTAGGCACCAAGGTTGGATTCGAAGTGAAACTTATCCATGATATTTTTCTCATTATAAATGATCAATTTTATTACAATTGTTAATTTAAATTATTATTTCAATTAATTTGGAAACTTTTTGTTCAATTTTAATAATTAAATATAATTTAATAGTAAAACGCAATCCTTGAGTTCGACACTTGGTACTTCCGCTTTATTATTACTTGCAACGATTCATAGCACTTGCTGAAACGCTATCACTATGCTCTGAAACGCTATCACTATGCTCTGGGCTATGCACTGTATCAGAATTTTCCCTTCTTCCATAAATCAATAAGTTCTAATTTCATCTATCATTTTACTGTTCATAGAATCCAATTTTTCTGTGAGTCTATCACATGACAACAAACACAATCAATTATTCTTACACTTGTAGAGGCGAAGCAGCAAGGATGAAATTGAGGGATTTTCCTCTCTGCCCACAACATTAATGGTGACGCAGCCACTGGTCAATGCAGAGGCAATCAGAGCAGCAATGGGTTGGCGCAAAGTCAGGCCGAAAATCCTTCTGTTGTTTCTCCATTCTGATAAAGGCAATCTGTTGTACTCTTAAGTTTAACTACTTCGTAGCTAACAAAGACACACACATGCATATTGGATAAATAATTATTTCTAATGTCATGCTAGCTAGAGAATCCTATTTCTGTTATGTCAACAAAAGTTCAATGTTGAAGACAATCTTTCTAGCACTTGAACCAAGATAAATTGGAAGGTTACAATTTGTAATGTTCTACATATAATTTAATTATCATTATGTGCAAATTCAAATTAAATAATATTTAAACATCTCAATGATTCCAATAGTCTAGTGTATTTACATTGAAAGGAAATTTAATGTTTTGTGCCCTCTAAGCAATCCGACACAAGAGGCACAACAGAGTAAACAAAAAGTGAATATATTAGTATGGAAATCCATCAACAAGCAGTGCTGGAATCTGAGGAGAAAACAAAAAGCAGAGCACCGGTCATCATTTCACCAACCCGACAGACCTTCCCTACACAAGTCAAAATGAACGAAAAAATTCACGAGAACAATTATTAGAAGATGCTTTTGTGAGAGATATATGATAAAATCCTATTTTTACTAGCTTTATTCTGCGCTGTACAACACTGTTATTAGTTGAACGGTACTCTAGGAAGTTATAACTAATTATTCTTTTTGTTTGAGTGATACGATGTGATAGGTGTCACTCTCTTATTGGTAATAGAAATCTATATAAAGAACTTTTGGTGTATAATTGAAATTTACAGGTTATTCAACATGTCTCTCAATATTTTCTTCTTGTTCAACATTATATTTTATGAAGACAATTTTATAAATGAATAAAGTTGTTTACACTGAGGTAAAGTTTCTCATTATTTAAGTTCAATATATTATTTAAAGCATATCCTCATTGTTGTTCATGCTTCAAAAAGTTAATTTAAAGCATATCCTATATCCTCATATCCTTACGTTTTCAAAGTACTATAAAACTGAAGTTGGGCTTTCTAATTGGATTTGTTACTTGTGTATTATAATTTCAACAATAGGCTACAGTTTGTGTTTCATTCTAACTTGCATTCTGGTCTTCCAAAACAGATTATAAACCAAATTTATGGCCTAAGATACACTAAATTTTGAGAATAACAGTCTCAAATAAATAATTGTACAGAAACAATAACTCATAAGACGACACATTACATGGCACACTCAATTGGACTTCACCAAGCAATAACAATAAAGAAACCATGAGTCAAATTAATCATAATAAAAGCTCACAGGAACTCAAATGGCACAACTATAGGCAGACCTAAACAATAGCAAGATTTGAAGTATTAATTCTTCATTCCTTTCTAGCTATTGCCTTTTAGTTATTTATACCTTTCTTCTTAAACATCTATGTGTTATTTCTTTGTTCCTTTCTTCTCAATCTCATCAACCTTCATTGATCTAAGAGTAAATATTTTATTCAAACCACCAATAACTACACTTTCATGGAGTAATCATTTCCATTGTACACTAAGGTTCTATTTTGAGCGTTATGTCAGCATCTAGAATTATTTCGTTCTTCCTTTCTTGATATCAAGCTTCATAAACCTTACAATAAATATTATTTTTCAAACCACAATTAACTTTCTTTCATTCAATACAAGCAATCCAATCCGTGCTCTGGAGCATGCACTTAAGTTGAGACTAGAAACAATATGTTATTTGTTTCTCTACCTAAGGAACATGTAATATCCAATGATAAAAAGGTGTAACCAAAGATTATAAACAGAGTAGCAGGCAAAAATCCAACCAAAACAAAAGCCAAAAATATATCAGTTAAAAAGTTGAATGAACATTTCACCTTCATCAATCTATGAATTCAACCTCTGCTAATGGTGAGTTATGAAGCAAATACTTGACTATTCCATCATGTATAAATGAATATCGATGCCAATTATTTACTTTCAGTGACTTCAAGTTACAAAAGAAAGGGAGCTCAACCTTCAATATATCACGAGCTAAGGAGAGAATCTAAGCAATGAAGAATGAGGGTGAATTAGGATCCATTAAATGCAAGTCATACGTAAGAACATAAACTCGAACTACAAAACAAAGCATATTAAGAAAAGCGTTGTAATAAAAAATGACAACTGAAAAATGAAACGACTAAATATTTTTAAGCCCAACATATTATATAGTACATGAAGAGTAGTTGAAGAGATTGTCAATGATTTGATAGTAGCAAGTTCTTGCATCCAGTTGAGTAGAACCAATAAAGTATCTGCAGAATTAGACGACATTCCTACATGAATATTTAAATATTTGATAGAAGAGAGGTTATTGTTGCTCTCACAGAGTTTCTGAACTGGAATACCCCTAAAATGAAAGCTACAAAGACTTGGAGTGCATAGCAAGAATTTGATCTCATTCCAAGGATAACAATGTATAGTTAAATCAACAAGCGTAGTACTTGATATATAGAGATTTTGTTTATCAAGAACATCACAATCATTAATGAACAATCTTTTCAACTTGGGACAAGCCGAAAAAGGCTCGGCTCCGCCAAGAAAGGAGAAAAACCCTAGAGTCAAGCTGGTTAATGCTGGCATATTGAGAGAATAAGAAAATAATGTTTTGTGAGGAAAAATTCTAGGCTGATCAACATAAAGGTTAAGAGACGTTAATGTTTGACACGAAAAGAAGCAAGGCGGAAAATGTTGAATATCACAGTAGACATGGACGCACATTCGTTGGACATTGTGTGAAACGGCGTATTTTATAAGCCTTCGGAGTAGGTGAGGTTGGACGATACCGTGACGATGAAAATGGAGAGTGTGTAGTGCGGTTGAGTGATCGCGTAGAGATAAAATCCGAGACACGAATTTTGTAAAACCCTTGAGAGTCTTAAAGTGTGAATAAGATGTTAATGTAAGAGTGGGAAGATACTTCCAGAGATTCTTCCATCTTGTGGATAAAACACATGTTTGAACGGATTCTTTAGCGCTCAAAAACGATAATATATGAATTAAAACGCAGTTAGGTAAATCACTGAGTCTGTCTTTAATTTCATCCTCGTTATAATTTCGTCTTCTTGTCTTCATTGTTAGTGAGAATCAACAATCATGAAGCAAATTATTGAAAACTAAAAGCAAAGTGAGGTTGGAATTGGGAAAGGAGAAATACGTACCTTACTCATTTTATTGTGTGGTAGTTCCTTCGGAATCGGTGAGAATCTCTGCGTCCGGTGAGATAATCTCGCTCACTAATCTCTTTTTATGTTATTTCTGTTCCTATTTGCTCGTAGAACATAGAAGTTCTTGCTTCGTCTAGTAGATTAGGTGCTAGTGGAGTGTGGGAAATTAACGATATTTCAAATTTATGAGGAATATGATTTTTTTTTTTTTTTTTTAATCTTAAAAAGAGATATTATCATAATAGATTTTGGATTCCAATTCATTTTTGTATTATTTTTATTTTTAATAAAATAAATAAAATTGATAAAATATAATTATAAAGATTTATTGATATTGTAAATTTTTTTCTTCAATAACCTCTTTTTTTCTTTACATTATCAAAATACTCCATTTTTAAAATTATATACTAAAATACTCCATCTTTTAAATTCATCTACAAGTCGCCTTTACAAATGGCGACTTCCTTAATAAAATCCGCGTTTGCAAAGACGACTTCCTTAAAGAATTTAACAAAAAAAAATTATTTAATTTTGTATTTATTTACAAATATATATATAATTAAAATAATTCATAAAAAGATATAAACATAAATTTTAAATTATATAGATTGACTAGAGTTTTCTGTAACATTTAGACAATGTTTTAGAGTATGATTAGTTAACCGACATAGTCCGCATTTTCTAGACATTTTTTCAATTTTTTTAACATATATATATATATATATATATATATATATATATATATATATATATATATATAATTCATTCATAAAAATAAATCACAAATTTTTTTTAAAATTAAGATAAAATTAATGTCGAAGGTGACCTCCAGTACCACATTATCAAGGTTTTTTCACACGTACCGAATTTTAACGATGCATACTTTTTTGAAGGCATTGTCAAAATACCGATCATGTGAGAAAACCTCAACAATGTAGTATTGAATGCGATATTAATTTTATCGTAATTGTTGTAAAATTTGTGATATTATTTTTTTATGAATGAATTGTATATATATTTGTTAAAAAAATTGAAAAAGTGTCTAGAAAATACGGACTATGTCAGTTAACTGGTCATATTCAAAAATATTGTCCAAATATTACAGGAAACTCTAATAAATTTATATAATTTGTGTTTGTATATTTTTATAAATTATGTTAATTATATATATTATTTTTTATTTTTTTTGTTAATTTGAAAGAAAATGAAAAAAAAATTTCATAAAGAAGGCGCTTTGCAAAGGCGACTTTTAAGTAAGTTTAAAAAAAAAGTTATTTTAGTATATAATTTTAAAAAAAGAGTATTTTGATAAAAAAAATTTAAAAAGA
>JBBPBR010000004.1:28393327-28411729 GCA_037974775.1 Cicer pinnatifidum | reverse complement strand
CTTTATTTATCGAGATTACTGTTTTAAGAACTTCAAAAATAATTAGTCAAAAAAAAGAAGAATTTCAAAATTATTTAGTAAAAAATGTAGAATTTAAAAAAATAAAATAAATTATTAAGAACGAGTTCATAGTAGAATTTTTCCCGCAATTTTTTCTTTTACTAAATCCCCCGATTCTTGTTCTTGTAATTTCAATTTGCATAATAATTTTGAAATAAATAGTTGTTTTATTTGTCCATGGCAAATCTGAAGCAACTATGGATTGAATTAGATTCACCTAAAGTGAGAAAGTCACTTAAAAAAAAATAGACAATATCAATTATAAATAAAATGGACAAGGAATTTCACAAGTGGTCATAGTTTTTATCATTATCTCTCTTTTATAGAGAAAATTTGATTGGGAAGAGAGAATTCATATTGTATGTCCTAGACGGGGACTAGTGATTGTTAAAACGGTGGTGGAGACCTCGTGCCAATTATAGTATGCTAACTCATAAAATAAATAATATTATTTTTTGTTTCTAATTTTTTATTTGTAATTTATCTTTTTATATTGTTTGCATTACTCTCAATCTCAAATCATTATCCTCTATATTAAGTTATTGAGTTTAAACGGTTAAAAAATTCCCTAAAGGACAAATTAGGTAAGAGTAATTTTTACATATATACAAAGATAATATCATGTTTTTGTGAGTTTTTTCTTCTAATTTTACACATTGTTTTAACTATTTTATTTAACAAATTTATTTAATTAAACTATTTGATTTATTTAAATATATATACATCTTTATATAAAAATACTATATTTTTGTGTAATTTTTAAAATATCTTTATATAAATATCTATTTATTTAAATATCTGTATATTTTTGTGTAAATACAATATTTAAATATTTTTTAATATGTAATTTTTTATAATATTTAATACTTTATTAAATAATTTTTTTAATTGACGTATCATATAATTTTTTAACTACAAGTAAAATATTGACTAATCTTATAGCTATACATATCCAATTTTATATGTATGATCGTTAACATAATATAAAACATTGATAGTTGAATTGATGAAATTTAATGTTTATATTTATAATTATATTTTTTTTTTATAAACTCTTTCCACTAGAAGTAATTATATTGGAGACATGTGAACATTAAATATAGAAACATCTCTCAGCTAGGAATCGAACCTTATTTCGCAATATTGTGGCAGTCTAGCCTCTTTCTTCAAATTCTGGATTGATATCAAATATATTTTTTGTTGTAACTTACTATCCAATATATGTATTAATATATGTACTTGAGGTTTTAGTTCATTGCTAAAAGCTTAACCTTCTAATATCAAGGTATCGAGTTTAAATTTTTTGAAAGCCATTTTATAATATTTTGCAGCATTGTTATCTTCTCGTATAAATGATGATCGAGATTTTTTGCATTTATGGAGTTTTTATTTGTGGGCACTGCATAATAAAACAAGGGTATGTTTTTGGTTTATATATATCACTACACTAAAAATAGACTTAAAGAACACTTTTTTGATGCATCTAACAACACTTTTTTGATGCATTTAACAATGCTTTTAAAATATAAAAAATGGTATCGTAAGTGTTATTTTAAAGAAGAAAAAAAACCGATGTCATATGTTAGCCACGTGACAACAATCAAAAGACGCTATCATATATTGATGTTATTTATTCACTACGCCAAAAATGACATTTAACAGCGCCCCTTTTACAGCGCTTGCTAAACACAAGCGCTGTTGTAAATGTATTTGAAAAATAACGGAGCCTTTTACAGCGCTTTTAATCACAAGCGCTGTAAAACAAGTGCTGTTGTAGGTCATATAACGTATGCGCATAATGTTGTAAGGCTTTTACAGCGCTTTTCAAAAAAGCGCTGTAAAATGAAGCGCTTTCGCGTATGCTTTTACAGCGCTTTTTTCACAAGCGCTGTAAAAGGCATGCGCTTTAAAATAATTGAACCACCCTTTACAGCGCTTTTTTCACAAGCGCTATAAAATACAAGCACGCACGCACACACGCACGCACGCACATGTGATGTTGCTTGACTTAAACTTCAACACTGAAGCATCCCGATGTTGCCTACAACAAAAAAGTTTGATTGAAAAATTTGTTTAACACTAATAAGATATCATACACATGATATTAGAGAAAGAAAATCTAATTATCCCAAATTATATAGCGCAATAAACAACTTATCAGTTTTTTTATTTTCTATAAGTAAATCAACAACATATTTTTTTACTCTAGTTGGATCAAGTTGAAACATGGATAGCTTATGTGGAGATAAGAATGAAAGTTTATTTGTCAATAGCGTAGGCACACCAACTTTTCATACAAATACCTTCAATGAAAATATAAAATAAGATTAATTACTGATAAATGTGAAAATGCTGGAAGTAAAATAAATTGTTATCTCAAATAAAGTATTTTACAATACCATATATATATGCTGGTGACAGTAGCACCTAGCTCATCATGTTTCCGAAGTTCATTTTTGTGCTCTTTATTAAGTAATTCTTCATAATAAAATCCTAAAATACCTTCCATTTTTATGATACGTGTATATGTGTTCTCCGTATATGTTTTTGTTGTTATGTCAAGACACATACCAAATCGAGTAAGGCTTGGTAGACTAATTTTAGGAAAAGCTTATTGATTAGATGATTTTCCGGGGACCAACTTTTGAGGTACAACAAATTTATTTTTAGGCTCATCTTTCTTAACCTTTTTTGTGGCTTTTTCTTGAATCTAAAAAAGTGTAGTTCAATTTGTTAGAATATGTAGGAATCTAAAACAATGTGAAACTAAATAAATTAGTGATCAAATAACTTGAAGGATACAAATCATGGTATTTTCAAATTGCTTTACAAAACTAACTAACTATTTCTACCATTAGAAGAAAACCAATTCAAGAAAATAAGTAATATTACAAGAACTAAATAGTCAAGCCTAATAATGAGGAAATATGTTATTACAAAATTTTTCATTTGCATTCAATTGTTAAATAACTAACTTACCACATACCTGAAATTGCGGTGCGGCGGATTTATTTTTTCACTCAGCTTTCTTAACTTTTTATGTAGTTTTTTCTTGGAAAAATGAGTTTCAGTTTGTTAGCTATTATATTAAGTAAAGTAAGATAATCTTTTCAGTTTCTTAACTTTTAGTGCGGCCAAACCTTCTTACCATTCCCTTTAAAATTTGTAGGAATCTAAATAAAAAATAGTAGTCTTGTAAAAAAATGCTAAAAATATGAATAAAATACACATGCTAGTAAATTAACATTACCACAAAAGTGGGGTATGCACATTTAGTAACAAAAGTGCTCCACTCTTCAGGTGATATATAATGTTTATATATTTTTAGAGTTTTGTCATTCAAATTTCCATTAGCATCTCTTAAGTAGTACTTTGTCAAGTGAGATCTAAATCCTCTTTGTAATTTTCCGACAACTCTAAGAGTTTGAGTATCTCTTAAGTAGTACTATGTTAAAATCCAACAACAAACCAAATAAAGAAAGAGTTTGAGTAAAAGTATTTCAATAGCAAAAATGCTAATTAAAAAATAAATGAGATCTAAAAAAGTTACTTTTATATCATTCCATATGATATCTTGAGCCTCCTTTAAAACATTATCTCTCCAATATCAATTGTGATTGGAATATTCTGACGAACAACTGCACCAATATAACTTTCCATCATGGAACTCTTGGACTCAATTGACTGGTCATTTTGATTCCATACTCCCTAATAAACTCATAGAGTAAGTGCATGGTAATCTAAAATTTATATGTTCTTATAGCTTTGTTTGATGTTTTAATTTGGTGTTAGTTCTATTCTACTACATTTTTGTTTTGTTTAGATTTAAAGAAAAAGTGAAGATTTTTGGTGCAAAACAGCCTTGAAGTCAAGTGGTGTAGTCATGGTCGTTTCTGATTAACAAAAAGAAAGAAACTCAAGTTCCAACAAGAATTATTATCTGGCCTTAATGGCCATTACAGTCGTAATCCTTGAATGAGAAAAAAAATCTGGCACTCTAAGGAAGCAAGGATTATTGTTTGGTATTATTGGCCATTATGGCCATAATCTACTCATCTTTTGCTGCTGAACCGTTTTGCTTCAGTAAAAATCTAATGGTTTCTTGTAATTAAAGCTCATGAAGGCACCTAGGGTTATAAAAAATGACGAAAATACTCAATTATAGACACATATTCCTACTCACAATCTCTTGTTACTCTTGTTTTTGTTCTTGTATTTCTCTTAGCAAATTTATAGTTTCAATAACATTCAGTTTTCCATGTGTGAGTATATCTTCCTTGTCTTGGGATTGCAGGATTTCCAATGACGGATCTCTAACAATTTTTATTTCTTTATCTCATGGGTATTGATATTTTAATCTAATCTTAGTAAGAATCATACTCATACTTAGATATCAAATAATATACCAAAAGATAGATTTGATATCTAACCCCTAAGATTAGACAAGAGAATCCAATCATGAAAATATATTTTGGTTCTCTTGAAATCATGAAAGATATCTTCTCTTAAAGGATCTTGCTAATACCTCAATTATGAAAATAATTCAGTTATTAGTTTAAAATACATTTTTTTCTCTTGAAAGAAGGTATTAGTTATAATTGTTTATCCGATTTTTAAGAGTTTAACATCCGTAACTTAAAGAAGATTAATTTTAATGTATCCATCATTGTGAAAATCTACAATCCCAAGGCTTTGCTGCAAATTTTAGCCATAAAGGATTATCAAAATATATCGTTTTAGCTAATCATCATAGTAAAGAGAGATTAATACTCAAAACAAAGTCCTTTTAGAAACGATAGTTTTTACTACACGGTAATACCGTGCATTTGCGGTCCTGTCAATTTTTGCTTTTGATATTAGTTCTCTTTCTATGTACCAATTAGACTAAAATATTTCATTTTCTTATTTTTTTTTTCTGTTATTGATTGTTCTCTCTTTGAATGCGAAGAATTTGAAGTCTTTGGAATCTTGTCGAACTAATACCCAAAAAGAAAAAGATTTAAAAATGGTTGGAAATAGAACCTTGAAAGAATATATCTCTCGAAATACTACAATACCGCATTCGAGTATTGTACAACTGTGTAAAGATACCAATTTTGAATTAAAACCTTCATTGCTATCCATGGTGCAACAAAACCAATTCTCCAGTACTCCAACGGATGATCCAAACCTTCATTTGTCTATTTTTTTAGATATTGTGACTCTTTGAAAATGAATGGAGTGACTAGTGACGCCATTAGACTAATGTTTTTCCCTTTTCCATTAAGGGATAGAGCTAGAACTTGGCTAGATTATTGCCTTATGAGTCTATTACCACATGGGATCAATTAAAGAAAGCATCCTTGTTAGATATTTTATGTTGGAACTAATTTGATTCCAGGGAGAAAAATTTATTGTGCTAAAAATTTCGCCAAGTATGCATAAATTAGAACATGAAGTGAGCAGAGGATACCACCAAAGAACAGGAAACGACCAGAGGATACCACCTCTAGAGGATACCGCTAAAGAAAGTCACCAAAGGATACCACCACCAAAGGAAGTGACTAGAGGATACCACCAAAGAAAGTCACCACAAGACATCACTAGAGAAATTGATCTGATGATACCACCAACGGATACCACCAAAGAAAGTCACTAGAGGATACCACCACTAGAGGATATCACCAGAGGAGACCACCACCAAGGGAAGTGAAAAGGTTAGAAGAAACCAAATAAAATCAGTCAAATCCATGCATTGGAAAAGTTCGCTAATCTTCTTTTGATAACGTACTTATGGTAGGTCAATGTGTTTTTGTCTCTACCTCTAAAGAGTGAAGCGTGCTTCTGATTTGCATGCCTTTGATGAGTCAGTATGTGCGTCTGCCTTTGAAGATCCAATAAGCATATGAAGATTATGTGTCTTTGATCATACATCATGCTTCTGATGAACTTAAGCATGCCTCTGATAAACAATAACAATTCTATGCCTCTAATGAACAATAACATTTCCATGCCTTTGATGAACAATAACTTCATCATACCTCTAATGAAAAACAACTTTAGCATACCTCTGATGAATAGTAACTTCATCATACCTCTTATGAATAGTAACTTATGCATGCCTCTAACGAACAATATTTTCTAGAAATCCTTTGATGTTTGAAACCATTGTTCGATTCTTCATATAAAGCACATATTCTGATGACTCTGAAGACTGCAACTCATTCCAAATTGCTGCCTTAGATACACAACACACTATAAAGTTGCACTTACTCTGATAAAGAAACTAAGGTGAAGTTACTGATGCCACTAATCCTAAGTCACGCAGCTTTACTTCTGCGTCTCACTATGATTATTCAAGCAACATAACATATGACTCCAACAATCAAGTCAATGATTATGATGGAGAAAAGTCAATGACTCTAATGGAAAGATAAAAGGATTTATAAATTGAAAAAAATATTGAATTGGACTTAGCTGTATCCTTACTTATAAAGATCCAAGAACAAGCCCATATTCATTCTCACTCAAACCAAATCAATGTATGCAGGAAGATTCAAGTGAATCAATTTGCAAACGCATTCTAAACAAATATGTACAATATCTTTCTACAAGAATTGCTTAATTCAGTTTCGAAAATAAGGAATTGGCTAATGGTCATATCATAAAAACATATCTTTTAAAATTATATTTGGATGAAATATTTGTTGACCAAGCTAGAATGAAGATATGATTCAGAATTCACATAGTGGTAAACTAAAGCCCTAATTTTTCCTATAAATAGAGGATCAAGGATGAAGAAGTGCAACAACAACAACGAACAACAAACTCAGAAATCCTAAAAACCGAAGTTATTTAGAAAAACTTCAAGAACTCAATTTCTCTAATTATTCATAGTTGAAGGTTTTAAGTTCTCTAAGAGTTGTAGTGTAGGAAAATCATTGTATCAAATCTACTTAGTAGAAGCAAAACCAAACCTATTTCTAAACTCTTTTAACTCAACTCGATAGTGGCTTTAGTGCTCCTCAAGAAATCTGGGGTTGTCAGATTGTGTGGAGAACACTTGACTTGTTGGGTCAAGGTGGTGTGTACCTTCAACAATCTGGGGTTGTCAGATTATGTGGATAAGACTTGGGTTGTAGAGTCAAGGTGCTTGTGTTCCTCAAAAAGTATGAGGTTGTCAAGCTATTTTGAGATAATTCAAGGATTGAATTCGTGGATTAAATCCTTCTAAGTGAGGGGACTAGACTTAGCTACCAAGTTGGTGGTGAACCAAAATAAATTTCTTATCTCACTCTACTCCTACATTCCTTAATTTTGTTACCTTTTTTGCTCTAAGTCACCAAACCTGAACCAATTTTAATCAAATAATGAAAAAGAATTCAACTTAGACAAATACAATTCAACCCCCTTTCTCGTGTTTGCACCTTCATTTTCCACAAAGCAAAACAACACAATTGAGAAATCAAGTTACATGTTTTTCTCTAAAGTATGGAAAATCTCTTTATGAAGCTTGGGAGCGCTTCAAGGAGTCTGTGATATTGTGCCCATATCATGGGGTTGGAGAGATGGCTAATTGTTCTTACATTCTATAATGGACTCTCATACACTACAAGAATAAGAGCATCTAGTGATGTAGGAGGAGCACTGATGAACAAGAACATAAAAAAGGCTATGCTCTAATTGAAGACATGGCACAAAACCCCTACCAATGGTCAAGTGACCGATCTCCTTAGAAGATATGAGGTAGGTATGAAGTTAATGCATTAGATCATATTGCTTCTAAGGTAGATGTATTATTTCAAAAAATTTGAAAACTTGAATGTAAATTCTATCACACCAAATATTGTTGGTTATGTGGTTGTTGAATGCCAAGTCGGCATGTCTTCTAATGGTGGGGCAAGTAATGAGAAAGTTAATATCTTAACAACCCTAAAAAAAAGACCCTTTTTCCAATACTTACAATCAAGGGTGGAGGAATCACTCATATTTTTCCTACAAAAATCCTCCACTTAATCCCATCCCCCAACCAATAGTTAGACCTCCCGTTTTCAAAGAGCCAATGCCTTTCAACAGCCCCCAAAAGTCTACCTTAGCAAATTTTCTAGAAAATTTTGTGTTGACTCGAACAAAACAAAATGAGGAGTTTAAAAATAAAAACCAATTAGTGAATGAAGCACTTAGGCATTTAGCATTTAAGGAAGATTCCATGGCCAAACACAATAAAATGTTGGAAGCACAAATCACCCAAGTGGCTCAACAAGTTGCTTCCTCCTCTAGATCTTCTGGTGTGTTCACGAGGCAGCGGGAACCTAACCCCAAGGGACGATTAAATGTTGTCACCTTAAGAAATGGAAAACAATTAGAGGAGTTCAAGGGTAGAGATGTAGAAGATAATTGAAATGGTAGCTGAGGAAAACTAAAAACCTTATATGCCTCAAACACCATAAAAACCACCCATACCATTTCTCCAAAGGTTTGCCAAGGTTAAAATTGAGGAGCAGTTTAAGAAGTTTGTGGAACTTTCAAAAAAGTTAAATATAAAAAATTTGTTCACCAAAGCACTGTCTCAAATTTCTTCATATGCCAAGTTCTTGAATGAAATTTTGCGAAACAAAAGAAAACTTGATGACCATGAGACAAATGCTTTAATTAAGGAATGTAGTGCCATAATTCAAAATAAATTGCATCATAAACTTAAATATCTTGGAAGTTTTTCTCTTCCTTGTGTTATTGATGATATGAATTTTGAACGTCCTTTATGTGATCTTAGAGCTAATTTATGCCTTTGTCAGTTTGTAAGAAGATTGATGTGGGTGACTTAAAGCCCACAAACATTTATGTGCAAATTGCTGACCGATCTATCAAGTATCTAGTGGGAATATTAGAGGATGTTCCTATGAAACTAGGATAATTGTTTATACGATTGACTTTATGGTATTGTAAATGGAAGAGGACTCTGAAGTCCTAATTATTCTTAGGAGACCATTTATAACCACAACAAGATATGTTATAACCACAACAAGATATGGGAAACTTGCCTTCAATATGGGTGATGAAAAGATCAAATTTAATTTGTCTAAACTTAAGAAAAGTCCCTCTCTTAATGACTCATCTTCCAAGGTCAATTTAGTTGATCATTGTGTTAAGGAGTGCCCTTTTGGACCACTCTCCCAAGATGGGTCGGAAGAATGCTTGATTGGAAACACAAGTCATGAACACTTGGAAAAGGAAGTTGATGCATATGCTAACTTGTTTGATGCAAAATCCTCTCTTCCAGACATAAATTGAGGCATTATTAGGAGAAAATTGAATACCTCTCCCAAAAGAGGCTACACAGGTAAAACTTAAGGCTTTGCCCTCAAATCTCAAGTATGAATTCCTTGGTCAAAATTCTATATTTTTTGTCATTGTAAGTGTTGAATTAAATGGTGAAAAAACTGAAAAATTGCTTGGAGCACTCAAGATGTATCCAAAAGCTATTTGATATACTATTGAGCAATTAAAAGGAATTAATCCATCTATCTGCATGTTTAGGTAACATTTGAAGAGGACTATAAACCCTATATTGAGCATCAAAGGAGGTTAAACCCTAACATGAAGTAAGTTTTGAAAAAAGAGGTACTTAAACTCCTAGATGGTGGGGTAATTTACCCTATCTCTAATAGAAAATAGGTTAGTTTTGTTCAAGTAGTTCCTAAAAAGGGAGGTACCACTATTGTTAAAAATGAAAAACAAATCCATTTTAACTATGAAAATAGATTACACAAAACTGAACAAAACAACTCGTAAATATCACTTTCCTATCACCTTTATTTACCAAATGTGAGAAAGGTTAGAAAAAGATTCACTTTTTTTGCTATTTAGATGGTTATTCTGAGTTTGTCCAAATTCCCATTCATCCTAGCGACCAAGAGAAAATCACGTTCACTTGTCCATATAGCACTTATGCTTATAGGAGAATGCCTTTTGGTTTGTGCAATGCCCCTACTACGTTTTAAAGTTTCATGATATCCATTTTTTTTCTTCTGATTTTATTGAGGATTTTATGGAAGTATTCATGGATGACTTTTTTTGTGTATGGATCTAGTTTCAATAGTTGTTTTGCCAATCTTCAAAAGGTACTTAAAAGGTGTGAACAAGTTAATCTTGTGTGAAATTGAGAGAAATGCCACTTTATGGTTAGATAAGGAATTGTTCTTGGGCATTTGGTGTCCAAGGGAGATATTGAGGTAATAGAGAAAATGTCACCTCCCACCTCTATAAAAGAAGTGAGAAGTTTCTCAGGGTATGCAGGATTTTACCATCGATTCATTAAAGATTTTTCTAAGATTTCTAAGATTTCTAAGCCTCTAAGTTTCTCAGATGATTTAGATTTTGACAAAGGACAAAATATTGAATTGGACTTAGTCAATTTTCCTACTTGTGAAAGTTCAAGAACCGGTCCAACACTATGTTCCCTCTTAGATCAAAGCAAGCAATATGAAGGAAGTTTCATCTGAATAATTAAAAAACTCAATTTGAACAAAATATGAACAATATCAATCTGAAAAATATACAAACTCAATTTGAACAAAATATGAATAGTATCAATATGAAGAATTTACAAACTCATTCTGAAAAAAATAAGAACAAAATAAATCTAGACAACATATTATTGAAAAGCATATTGTTTAGAGTGATTTTTGAATAAGATCATTGTTGACCAAGCTAGGAATGACAATAAAATTTAGAATTAAACAAATACTAAATTGAAGCCCTCATTTTATCTATAAATAGCTACTCAAGGCTAAAGAAGAAGATCATAAAAACTCATAAAAGAGTAGAAGAACTCAAACTCAAAATTCCAAATTCATCTTAGAGTTCAAAAAGAGAAACACTTAACCGAATGAGAAATATTTTCTAAGTTCTTTTCTTAGAGAGTGATAGTCATTGTTATAATCAGCTTGTTAGAAGCAACTACTCAAGTTCCTAACTTTTGTATTCAAACCCGATAGTGGTGTTAGTTTGCCTTCAATAATTTGGGGTTGCCAGGTTGTGTGGAGAAGACATGGTTGGTAGAGTCAAGGTGTGTGTGTTCCTCAGAAGTTTGGGGTTGGTACACTGTTTGCTTAGAATTTCTTGGAGGGTCAAGTGCTTTGTAATTCAAGTTGTTGAATTAGTGGATTAAATCCTTCTAAGTGAAGGGACAAAATGTAGCCATGTTAGATGATTTATCATAAATCCTTCTTTTTGAATGCTGATTAGAAGAAGACGTACAAGATGCATTGTAAATCCAGAACATTCATGATAAATGCAATCACTTTCAAGAAGTTTGACAAATACACCAACAAGGAGACAACAAATAGTATTTATGATGAAGGAAGTAAGAAAGTTCAAGAAGTAAAGGCCAACCTCCTATTCAAAAAGTATGAGATGTTCAAGATGGAAGAAGATAAAGACATTGGAACAATGTTTTCCATATTTTAGATATTGGTCTTAGAATTAAAGATACTTGAGAATAGTTATACTTTTATTGATCATGTGAAAAGATACTAAACAGTCTTCAAAGCAAGTGGAGAACTAAGATCATTGCCATTAAGGAAACAAAGGATATAAATACTCTTAAGCTAGAACAACATTTTGAAAGCAACAAAAGAATTAGAGGATTATGATTTAGAGAATCAGAATGAAGACTCAAACGAAGAGGAGCTAACTTTTATATAAAAAAAAATCAGAAGATGTAGCACAACAAAAAGAAGAAAATTCCCCAAAGATATCCCTACAGTCCAGTAGAGGAGAAAATGATAAATTTGACAAGAAAAGAATGATCTGCTATGGATGCATGAACTTGGACATATCAAGTCAAAATGTCCAAATCTGGTAAAGGGAAACATTAGAGAAAAGGTTCCAAACCCAAGAAGAAAAGTCTGATCACTACATGGGATGATTATGATGAATCCTCTGATGATGAAGAGCAAGAATATATGGCATTGATGGCTCATACCAACTCTGCCTCTAGATCCAACACATATTCTAACTATGCAAGTGAATCGATAGATGAAGAAATTGAGGTATTTTTTGACTTAACTCAATGTCATTTAATTACTATTATAAATGACTTCTTGAACAACAATCACAAATTGTCTTTAAAATAAAAAACACTTAGGAAAGAAAATGTAAACCTAACTAAAGAAATTAATGTTTTAAAGAAGCAAAGTGTTGAAGTTAAAACATAAAATCCAACTCTCAAAACTTATATTGCTGAACTTAAGGTTGAAAATCTAACTCTAAAAAGTAATTATAGTTCAACTTCAATTGAAAATACCACATGTATAACTCTAATAAACATAAAGAAGTATTTCAAAATTTTCTTGCTAATGGTATGGAAATATGGAAGTATGCTTCTATGATTTATAGAGTTAGTAGAAATGGTATAAGAGGTTTAGGATTTGAAAAATGTGTAACTGTAATTAAACCTAAGCCTATTCCCTTTGATATCTTGTGAGTTGTTTTCTCTAAGAAAGATCACTCCAAATTACATTTTCCAATGTTAAATACAAGGAAAGACAAGAAACCTTTCAAGACTAACTGTAAGACCCTTAATTTTAAATTATAATTTATGAAATTTTGGGAATTTTGTGTTGAATTTCTAAGGCTTTTTAGCCAATTTTATGATATTTTGTGAGTTAAATGCCAAAAATATCTTTTTGGAGACTCGATTGAAATTATTCCCCGATTAATAATTTTATTTAATTACGGTGAATCTTTTGTCGAAGAAAAAAATTTCTGAGATGCAGCATTTTTCAGAAAAATTCATCTGCCCATCGAATTACGGCGAGAGTAGATATTTTTCTGAAAAAGTGGTTTGTGATGTGATGTGAGGTGACGGTCGTGATGATGATTTTTATAAAAATATCTAGATATTCGTAAATATCTAGATATTTATTTAGATATTTATTATTATTATAATATTATTATTTTTATATTATATATATATATATATATATGAAAGAAAGGAAGGAAGAAAGAAAACGAATACCTGAAAACACGTTCTCCTCTCTCTCCTACGCTCGCCAATTCTTTCTCCCTCTGTTTCAAGTGTGATTTCAAAATCCAACAAGCAAAAATCATCATTTTCTTCTAGATCTGAGCTCCCTTTTGAGAAGTGACTGAAGGGAAAGTTGCTCATTGCCACGCTGCGGTGCTAGTGAGCTAGTTTTCGACGCGACGTCACGAACTTAAATTTTACCGGAATTAATTACGGTACTGTGATCGCGTGTTAAAGCTATCGTTAAGGTAAGGGCTCCTTCCAAACTTTTAGTTTGCATTTAGGACATTATTTGTGATTTTGTGGAAAAGAAATTTGATGTATTTGAGGTGTGATTTGTGAAAAATTAATTTAATGTGATTATGTGTAATTTAGTGGAATTTAAATTGGAGGGGTGGTTTGTGGTGATTCAAGTATGGTGTGATTTATATGTTCATAATTATTATTATGAATTTTTGAGAGGTGATTTATTTGTGGATTTTGTAGAAAATGAATTGATGAAATTTGGTGGTTTATGTGTAAAAATGTGGAGTTTTGGAATTGGGTGAATTATGTTTGAATCGTTGAAATTTAATTGAGGTGTTATATGTGTGTTGTGGAATTGAATTGATTGTTGTTGGTGTGAATTGACAGTAATTAAATTTGATGAGTTTGAGTTACGTAATGAGTTATTTTCAAATAAATGAGTTTGAACTGAAATTGAAATTTTACAAAAAAATTAGTGTTGTTAAAGTTGTGAAAAAGTTCAAATTTTAACTAAGTTAAAGAGTTTGAGCAAAAAGATAGATTGAAATAAAAAAATGGTTATAGTTTAAAATGTTACTCTTTTAATTACTCTTTGATTGAGTTTAAAAAGAAAAAAAAAAGTTTAGAGTATTTTATTAACTCAAAAATTTCGGTGCTTTAATAGTCGAGTGTGTGTATGGGAAATTTTGACGATATTTGTTTTATTTAGTTTTAAGTAAATAATATAGATTATTTGGTTTTAAAACTTTGGTGTGTGAGAAAGATTTAATTTTGGAAATTTTGTTGTGTTTGGATTAGTTTTATCGTGAACAAGTTGTTATAAATATTCATGTTTATGTAGTTAGCTCCTTGAGTCTCGAAAAGGAATCGAGACCGTTGGCAACGAGTTAGCGGTGGGGAGAACTCTGATATATTAATGTTGTTGTGGTGATTTATGGTTGAAAATTTTAGAGATTGAATATGGTGATTAATGTTTGGAAATTTTGGTGATTTATGTTAGGTGAAATTGATGTGTTCATAATTAATATTATGAACTTTTGAGATGAAATTTATGTGTGACTTGGTGGAAAATGAATTTAATTCAATTTAGGTGTGAATGAAATTTGGAGATGTGATTTATTTGTGGTTGTGGAAATTTTAATTGGTGTGAATAAATATGTTTGAGTATGCTCTGTGTTGTGTTTGAAAAATCATTAGTGTTAAATGAGTATTAAAAATGGGGAATCTTTTAATAGCTGCATTTACATAATGATTGTGGTGAAAAGAGTCAGAGTATGCTCATACATTTCATAGTACATGGTGACCGCGATGGGGCCATGGTGATAGTGGTGACCGTGATGGGCCACGGGATGATGCCATGTGAATTGTTGGTTCATCTTATCCTTGCGGGGATTGTCGCGTCGTGCTGATCTATGAGCGATTGCACTCTAGAAAATCGTGCTGGTCTGTGAGAGACTGCACGCTGGTAAATTGTGCTGGTCTGTGAGCGACTGCACTCTTGTATGTCGTGCTGGTCTGTGAGAGACTGCACGCTAGTAAATCGTGCTGATCTGTGAGAGATTGCACCTTGGTAATTAGTACTGGTCTGTGAGAGGCTGTACCATTATGATTTACGCCCCTTCGAGGAGGGTTTTGGTTTGGAATTCTAGAGTCATGCATTTTGGCATATACGCATTGCATTAGAGTGTTTGACATGCGAGTTATGTTTGTTATACTATGATGATTGTATATACATATTCGATTGTTGTTGTGATTTGTCGTAATTGCTTTGAGGTGTGAAGTTGGGTTGATTAAGTTTTGATGTAATTATTTGTTCATAATTGATTTAATGAATATTCGAAGTGTTGATTGATTCAGAGCTATTTTAGAACTGAAAATCTGCATTTTTTTTGGTTGTATTTGGCTATGATAGTGCAGTTTGTTAAAACTTCATTTTTCAACATTGTTTATGCATTTTTGGACATATGAAAACCCTTTCGAGGAGTATGCTAAGGTGAAAGGTTCTTTTTGAGCATTTGAAAATATAAGAATTTTGCTATGTGATATTTGTTAATTTTGTTGGTGACCTTTACAATTATTGTGGAAATTTGGGCTTTGCCCTCAGATGAGAAACAGGATCATCCTACCGGTTAGTACCCTGGAGATGGGAAAGTAGTTAGTCATACCTGACCGAAGCTGTGTCAGGAGGATCTTGCGGGGCGCGTGGAGATCACCCGGGTTGTGTAGCTTTTGTAGCACGATCAGATTAGGTGGTTGTATAAGGACTAGATGTCTTTCTTTTGTGATTGTATTTATTTCATTTTGGAAGATTGTGTCCATGCTTAAACTGTTTGATGACTTTTATTTTAATGGGACCTAGTACTTTTTGATGCTACGTGGGGAAGTTAAAATTCTTGGGGCATTGCTTTTGTACAGGTGTCTGCCGAGAATACTCTAGGGGTATGAGCTATGTGTTATAGGTCTCATAGCCCCAATGTATTTTGTCGTGTAAATACTTTGGGTTTGTATTTCAAAAACTATTTCCGCTGTTTGTAAATATTTGTTGACTTTGTCGTGATGTTACGACTAAAATATTTATCCAAAAGTATTTTCTTTGTGTTATTTCTTTATTAAAAAAAAAAAATATACACTCGCGCTGTTAAAAATCGGGGTGTTACATTGTGGTATCAGAGCTTTTGGTTTTGATTTCTTTGGGACTGTGGAGTTTTGGTTATAGTTTGTAGGTCAACTTGTAGGTTGATTGTCGTTATCTGATCATGCGTCGGGGTAATTGGTCTGAATTGTCATATCAGGGGTAATTATTATGTATTAATGTAGTCGAAAGCTATTTTTGGAATTATTATAAAGGGTGTTTGAGATTTCTTCTTGATGTTGGTTTTGAGGAAACAATGCAACCAAGAAGGGATTACGCTGTAAGAGTCAACGTCAACGGGGATGATCAAGTGACTGAAGCTAAGAACAACATGGTTGCTTTTGTTGCTGCACAGACTGCTGCAAGGACTCTGCATGATCTGGAGAAGAGGGAAAGAGAGATCTGTGTTATTGCGTCAAGGGGACTGGAAGATTTTCGTCGTTACCATCCTCCAAAGTTCAAGGGTGATGAGAACTCAGAAAAAGCTGATCAGTTGATTCAAGAAGTGGAAAAGATCTTCGAGATGACGGATTGTCAGGCGAAGTTGAAGCGAATCATGACGGCATGAAATTTTCGAAGTGGTTCCAAGGACAAAGAAGCTGTGTGTTGGTGTTAACTCGAAGATGATGCGTATGAATGGATTAACATTAGACTAATAAGGGATTTCAAGTAAAGATCTAAGTGGAGGACTTTTGTTAAGAAAAGTACTAGATGTTTTCCTGGGAAAGTAGTTAGTCATACCTGACCGAAGCTGTGTCAGGAGGATCTTGCGGGGCGCGTGGAGATCACCCGGGTTGTGTAGCTTTTGTAGCATGATCAGATTAGGTGGTTGTATAAGGACTAGATGTCTTTCTTTTGTGATTGTATTTATTTCATTTTGGAAGATTGTGTCCATGCTTAAACTGTTTGATGACTTTTATTTTAATGGGACCTAGTACTTTTTGATGCTACGTGGGGAAGTTAAAATTCTTGGGGCATTGCTTTTGTACAGGTGTCTGTCGAGAATACTCTAGGGGTATGAGCTATGTCTTATAGGTCTCATAGCCCCAATGTATTTTGTCGTGTAAATACTTTGGGTTTGTATTTCAAAAACTATTTCCGCTGTTTGTAAATATTTGTTGACTTTGTCGTGATGTTACGACTAAAATATTTATCCAAAAGTATTTTCTTTGTGTTATTTCTTTATTAAAAAAAAAAAATATACACTCGCGCTGTTAAAAATCGGGGTGTTACACTAACAAACTAGGACCTGACCAAATTTGGGTACCTAAGAACAAAATTGTCTATGTTGCAAATGTCCTTAGCAATCAAGTTAAAACACCAATCAGGTTACCTTGACAATGGAGGCTCATGACACATGATGGGAGAAAAGAAGTCTTGTTTGTTAATGGTCTTAAGCATAATTTATTATGTATTAGTTAGTGAAGTGATAATAATTATGATATTATATTTAATCAAAAAACATGCAAGGAAATTAGTTAGAAGGATGGATCTGTACTTTTATAGGTCACAAGCAAAACAACATTGATAAGATAAATATGTTAAGTCTAAAGAAAAAAGAGGTTAAGTGTCTTAAGCCAATAAATGAAGATAAACTAGTTTGGCACAAAAGATTAGGTCATGGAAACCTTAGATTCATTTCAAAACTGAATGAACTTCAACTAGTTTGAGGTCTACCTAAGCTTAGTTACAAACTGAAATTATGTGTGAAGCTTGTATAAAGGGAAAACAAACAAATAACTTCTTTACCCCTTAGACCTCATTCTCTATATATAGATCTCTTTGGGCAAATGAAAACAACATCTCCAAGTGGAAATAAATATGGCTTTGTTTTAGTAGATGATTACACTAGGTGGAAATGGGTAAACTTATTAAAAAGTATGGATGAATCCCACAAAGTGATTATCACATTTTGCAAACAAGTAATGAATGGAAAGGGTCTTAAGATTGTAACAAATAGAAGTGATCATGTAGGAGAATTTGAAAACAAGTGAGTTAAAAGTTTTTGTGATTAGAGTGGAATCTCTCACAACCTCTCCTTTCCTAGAACACCCCAACACAATGGAGTTGTTGAAAAAAAGAATAGATCACTCCAAAAAATTTTCATAACCAAATTAAATGAGATGACTGTCACAAAACACTTTTGAGCTGAAGCAATTAATACTTCATGTTATATTCAAAATAGATTCTGAACTAGGTCTATATTAAATTAAACACCATATGAATTATGGAAAGGTAAAAAGTGTAAGATCTATATTTTTCCCATTATTAATAGTTAATGAGACACATTTTCTTCATTTAATTTTATTAGGTAATTACTAGATTTTATATTAATTTTAATTATTATCTTTGGGGTGCATATATTCCTATTTAATTTGACTCTATATGTCGCTAATTTTAATTAAAAATAAAAAAAAAATAAAAAATCGACTAACACCTCCTTATAAATTAATTG
>JBBPBR010000004.1:28350703-28393060 GCA_037974775.1 Cicer pinnatifidum | reverse complement strand
AATAATAATAATAATAATAATAATAATAATAATAATAATAATAATAATAATAATAATAATAATAATAATAATAATAATAATAATAATAATAATAATGATGTGATTTGGTGTGAATGGTGGATTGAATTTGAAAATATGTATGAGTATGAAAATATGTATGGTGTGAATGGTGTGTGGAATTTGAAAATCATTAGAGTTAAACAAGTATTAAAAATGGGGAATCTTTTAATATCTCTGTTTACTTAATGTTTGTCGTGAAAATTATTAGAGTTAAACGAGTATTAAAAATGGGGAATCTTTTAATATCACAGTTTACTTATTATTTGTAGTGAAAATCGTTAGAGTTAAATGAGTATTAAGAATGAGGAATCTCTTAATATCTGCATTTACTTAATGGTTGTCGTCCGAATTGTTAGAGTTAAATGGGTATTAAAAATGGGGAATCTTTTAATATCTGCATTTACTTAATCATTGTTGTCCGAATTTTTAGAGTTAAATGGGTATTAAAAATGGGAATATTTTAATATCTGCATTTACTTAATGATTGTTGTCCGTGAGAGACTACACCCTAGTAAATTGTGTTTGTCCGTGAGAGACTGCACTGGTGTTTGTTCGTGAGAGACTACACCCTAGTAAATTGTGTTTGTCCGTGAGAGACTGCACTGGTGTTTGTTCGTGAGAGACTACACCCTAGTAAATTGTGTTTGTCCGTGAGAGACTGCACTGGTGTTTGTCCGTGAGAGACTACACCCTAGTAAATTGTGTTTGTCCGTGAGAGACTACACTGGTGTTTGTCCGTGAGAGACTACACCCTAGTAAATTGTGTTTGTCCGTGAGAGACTGCACTGGTGCTTTTCTGTGAGAGACTACACCCTTGAAAATCGTGGTTGTCCAGGAGAGACTGCACCCGTGTTTGTCCATGAGATACTGCACTCGTGTTCGTTCGTGAGAAACTGTACGTTTAGGATTTACGCCTCTCGCGGAGGGTTTTGTTTGGAATTGAGGTGTAAGACTTGTGATAGGCTAAATATTAATAAATCGTGCGGGCCTGTAATAGGTGGCACCTTGGTAATAAGTGTTGGTCTGTGAGAGACTGTACAATTACGATGTTCTACTCTCGGAGAGTTTGATTTGAATTCCAAGTCCATGCATTTTGGCATATACGCATCGCATTAGGGTCTTTGGCACGCGAGTCGTGTTTGATTCAAGATTATGATTGAGTGTTTGAACTCAAGTTGTCATGATGATTGTGTTATAATTGCCAAGTGTGGATGTTTCAGATTTGTGTGTAAGTGTGATTGATTTCAAAACCATTTCGAAACTCAAGTTTGTAAGACATATGACTCCCTGATCATGACTTTGATATAGAGGGAGAATACTTGACATATGCCTCCTGGATCATGATTTTGATATAATGATCAAACATACAATGTATATGCTTTATTTGATTGATCTAATGGTTTCATTTGAGAAATATTTCAGGAAAATGAACAAACACTACACATTGGGACAAAACTTGGAAGTCAAGCAATCACTCAAAGATGGATGATATACTACCAGCTTGAAGAATGATGTATAAATGTGTCTAGTGTTAAAAGTGTCTATTAGGTAGACTTAATCATAATGATTTCTCACATAATATCTGCCAATGAAATCATAAAATAAAGTTTTAATCAATCAAGTAATAAATCAACTGATAAGTCAATTGATGAATCAATTGGGCAATCGATTGTCTGACTCAGAATAAAAGTTTTTACTAAGTAAATTGATTGGGAAATCGATTACTTAAAGGTTTTTAGTGAAACATGTATTATGGGTTTAAATCAATCAATTGGACAATCGATTTTCACATCAATTGATTAATCGATTTTGTGATTCACAGAACCAAGCTCGTGCTGAGTTAATCGATTCACAAATCGATTACAAAAATACTTTTTCATCATACATGAGTTCTGTGATCAACGCAATCGATTGAACAATCAATTGAAATAAGTTTCTTAAGTTGCAAGGTATGCACTAATCGATTAGGTAATCGATTGAAAGAATAAACTGGTTAATCATTTATCAGAAACATATTGCATAATCGATTGCCACATCGATTTTAACTAAAAAGCTAAGTCACTGTAACAAGCCAAATCGATTGGCAAATCAATTGGAGAAAAACAACTGAGTCACTGTGATCAACCAAATCGATTGGTAAATCGATTGGAGTAAAACATCTTAGTCACTGTGACCAGCCAAGTCGATTGAAGAATCGATTGAAGTTAATGTTTGAGTTACAGGGAGAATTCAGCCCATTGCCAAATCGATTATGACAATGAATATGAGTCGACTGAGTAATCGATTGTTTTGATCTCGTTGTTTGAACAAAACACCTATAATCGATTATTCAATCGATTCTGATATAAACTTAGTATCAGTTTCTGATTTATGTATTAAAATAATCGATTAGTTCCTATATTTTCAAGATTCAAGAAAAACAAGAAACGCGATAATCGATTAGGCAATTGATTAAGCTGAACTTACACTTTAATGAAATCAATTGGTAAATCGATTGTTCTGATGTTTTTCTGAAAATATATAAACTGATTCAATCACAAATTTCACATAACACTTGAATCATAACAATCATTTTTTACTCATAAACTCAATACTGAAATACACTTGGAAAAAGATTGTCATATCTCACTAAAGTACATTGGCAAATTCCATGTGAGATATTCATTTGTGATTGAGTCATTCTTCTTAGTCTTCTTTTATTTCTTTTGTAAGAACAATTATCTGTATAGAAGTTTCTGGAAAATCCAGTGGTGTAAACTGGTGGCTATCTTTGTTGGTGCTTGTGTTCATCAAGAAGAAGTCTCAACTTGATCTCGTGAGGGTTTGGCGAGTAGCTCTTAGGGATAAGTTGGTGTTGTAATAGAAGTGACGTTGAGTTGGATGGATAGGCTGTGATTGAGCTGGAAAGTCTGTAAAAAGTACTCAAGTCAATTCTAGTGAAAGGCTGAAACCATTGTTGATTTCAGGACTGGATGTAGGCTATCAAACTGAAAGCCGAACCAGTATAAATTCCTTCTCTTCTCTTTATATTGATATTGCATGAATGTTTGTTCTTGGATGTTTGTAATTGTGAATCTTTGTTTCTGAATAATTTCTTGAAACTGTCATTGTTAACTTGGTTAAAAATCTTGTAAAATTAGTGAAATCATTTCATATAATTTTTAATAACAGAGGCCATAATTTCTAACAAAGTTGTCATGGTGATTGTGCTATAATTGCTAAGTGTGACTGTTTGGATTTGTGTGTAAATGTTGATTGATTTCGAAATCCTTTAAAAAGCTAAAAATGCTGAATTTTGTTGTTTTTCTGCTGCTGTCTGATGTGTATTCGAATAAAGGTTGTATTTGAATACAGACATGATGTTTTTGCCACTAACTTACTGTGTAGTCGAATACAGAAGGCTGTATTCGAATACAAACATGTTGTTTTGCTACTGACTTGTTGTGTAGTCGAATACAGAAGGCTGTATTCGAATACAAACATGTTGTTTTTGCTGCTGAATGCGAAAACAACCTTGTATTCGAATACAGATATGCTGTATTCGAATACAACAGTGTTGTTTTGTTAAAAACTTCATTTTTAAACCTTGTTTATGAATGTTTGACATATGGAAACCCTTTTAAGGTGCATGCTAAGTGGAAAGGTTATTTTGTGCATTTAAAAACTTAAATGGTATGTGTTAATTGTTAATTTCGGTTGGTGACCCTTTACAACTATTTTGGAAATCTGGGCTTTGCCCTCAGATGAGAACCAGGATCATCCTACCGGTTGGTACCCTGTGGATTGGAATGTAGTTGGACACACCTGACTGGAGCTGTGTCAGGAGGATCTTACGGGGCGCGAAGATCATCCGGGATGTATAGTTTTTTGTAGAATGATCAAATTAGGTTTATGTATAGGGACTAGACGTCTTTCTTTTTTGGGTTGTGTTTATTTTAATTTGGAAGACTGTACCTATACTAATATTGTCAGCTTGACATTTTATTATGATGGGGTCCATGTACCACTTTTTGATGTGTAAATACTTTGGATTCGTATTTCAAAAACTATTCCGGTGCTTGTAAATATTTGTTGACTTTGTCGTTGTTTACGACTTAAATATTAATCCAAAAGTATTTTCTTATTTATTTCTTTTTCTTTCTTTGTTTTTATGAATTTGTTTAAAAAAAAAATACACTCGCGCTGTTAAAAATCGGGGTGTTACATAAATTGAAGCCCAAATTTTAACTATAAATAGATACTCAAGGCTGAAGAAGATAATCATCAAAAAATAGAAAAGAGTAGTCTTAGAGTTCAAAAAAAGAAACACTTGTTCGAATTAGAAAGATTATCTCAGTGTTCTTTTCTTAGAGTGTGAGAGTTATTATTATTATAAGCTTTGTTAAAAGCAAACACTTAAAATTCAAATATTTTGTATTCAACCTGATAGTGCTTTAATTCCTTCTTCAATTTGGGGTTGTTAGGTTGTTAGGAGAAGACTTGACTTGTAGGGTCAAGGTGGTTAGTTCCTCAAAATTTTGCGGTTGTCAGATTGTTTGGGAAGACTGGCTTGGAGGGTCAAGTGCTTTTTAATTCAATGTATTTGAATTAGTGGATTAAAGCCTTCTGAATGAGGGAACTGGATGTAGCCAAGTTAGTGGTGAACTGGGATACATCTATGGTCAAATTATTTATGCTTTGATTTCTTGATTTCCTGCTTGGATGTTTTCATGATTCTAGATCTTGGTCTCAAGACTAAAGGTACTTGAGAAGAGTTAAACTACTACTGATCATGTGAAGAGAATCCTTAAGAGTCTGACAAGCAAGTGAAGACCTAAGATCACTGCCATTTAGGAAGCAAAGGATTTGAATACTCTTAAGCTAGAAGGATTAATCAGCTCTCTCAGATCACATGAAAATGAGATTGAACAAGATAAGCCCAAGAAGAAGAACAAGACTCTAGCCTTGAAATCTAAGAAGAAGGTTCTAAAGGCAAATCAGAATCAGAGGATAGTGATTTAGATGATAAGATTCTGAACTTAGAGAAAGAGGAGATTGCCTTCATATCTAGAAGTATTTAAAGGATGTGGCACAACAAGAGGAAATATTTACCTTAGAAAAATTCCAAGCAGTCCAATATAGTAAGGAATGAAAATTTTAACAAGAAAAATATTATCTGCTAGTCTAGATGCAATGAACGTGGACATGTCAAGTTAGACTGTCAAAATCTGGAGAAAGGGAAACGCCGAAGGAAAGATTTTAAACCCAAGAAGAAGAGTTTGACCTTAAGGCTGAAAATATAACTTTGAAAAGTAATCATAGTTCAACATCAATTGAATATACCACATGTAACTCTCATAACAATGAAGAAGTATTTCAAGATTTTCTTGTTAATGAATGGCATGGAAAAAAGCAAACACGCTTCTATAGAATTTGAAGAAACTGCAACTGAACCTAACCTTATTCCCTCTAATATCTTGTGTATTGTTTGCTCTAAGAAAGGTCATTCAAATTATCTTGTCCCATGTTAAACACAAGGAAAGAAAAGAAACCTTTCAAGACTAACAAACAAGGACCCTACCAAATTTGGGTACCTATGAACAAAATTGTCTATGTTATAGATGTCCTCAGCAATCAAGTTAAAAACACCAACCATGGTACTTGGAAAGTGGATACTCGCGACATATGACGGGATAAAAGTCTATGTTCCAAGAACTAACACTAAGCAAAGGAGGCACAATGACTTTTGGAGGAAAACAAAAAGGTAAGATCATTGGTCAAGGTACAATTGGTAATGGTACTTCCACTTCTATTAAAGATATCTTGTTGGTTAAAGGTCTTAAGCATAATTTATTAAGTATTAGTCAGTTAAGTGATAATAATTATGATATTATATTCAATAAAAAAAAACATGCAAGGAAATTAGTTAGAAAAATGGATTTGTACTCTTTACAAGTAAGAGGGAAAACAACATTTATATTATAAATCTGCTTAGTCTAGTAAAACCAGAGGTTAAATGTCTTATGTAAGTAAATGAAGAAAAATTAATTTGGGACAAAAGATTAGGTCATGCAAACCTTAGATTAATTTCAAAAGTGAATAAACTTCAACTAGTTGGAGGTCTACCTAAGCTTAGTTATAAAACTGAAATTATGTGTGAAATTTATCAAAAAGGTGAACAAACAAAGAACTCATTTACTCCTAAGAACTTTGTCTCTACCTCAAAGCCCCTTGAGCTCTTACATAAAGCACTCATTGGGCCACTGAAAAAAACCTATCTAAGTGGAAAGAAATATGGCTTTGTTATCGTAGATATTTACACTAGGTGGACATGGGTAAAATTCTTATGAAGTAATGATGAATCCCACAAAGTGTTTACCATATTTTGCAAACACATAATAAATGAAAATCATCTTAAGATTGTAACAATTAGAAGTGATCATGGAGGAGAATTTGAAAAAAAGTTCTTTGAAAGTTTTTGTGATGATAATGGAATCTCTCAAAATTTCTCCTCTCCTTGAACACCCCAACAAAATGGAGTAGTAGAAAAAAAAAAATAGATCACTCCAAGAAATGGCAAGAACCATGATAAATGATTTAAATGTTGCAATCACTTCTGGGCTGAAGCAATTAATATTGCATGTTATATTCAAAATAGAGCGTTAATTGGATCTATATTGAATCAAACACCATATGAATTGTGGGAAGGTAAAAAGCCTAATATCTCTTATTTTAAACAATTTGGTTGTACTTATTATATGTTGAACACTAAAGATAACCTCGGTAAATTTGATTCTAGATCTCAAAAGTGTACTTTCATTGGATACACTAAGGATGATAAGTCAGAAGGAAGATCTCGATGGAAGTAAAAGTCATCTCATCCTGAAACTCTAATCATTGGAAGTGGAAGTGATCCTTTGAGGACCAGATCATCACTAAAAGACACTACTTTGTTTGGCTTACTATTATCAATTAAGTCTACCTCCATTGATGAAGCATTGGTAGATGATGAATGGATTCTTGCAAAAGAAGAGTTAAATGAATTTAAGAGAAATGATGTTTGGGATCTAGTACCTAGACCAAAGAAGAACATTATTGGAACCAAATGGATTTTTAGAAACAAGCTAAATGAAAAAGGTGAAGTGATTAGAAACAAGGCATTACCTGTCGCAGAAGGCTATAATCAACAAGAAGGCATTGATTACACTGAGATATTTGCTCGGGTAGTCAAGTAATAAGCTATTCGTATCTTACTTTCTTTTGCTGCAAATAACAACATTACATTATTTTAAATGGATGTTTACAGTGCTTTTCTAAATGGTTGTATAAGTAAAGAAGTCTATGTTAAACAAATCCGAGGTTTTGAAATTTCTAAATTTCCAAATCATGTTTTTAAACTTAGGAAACCTCTATATGGTCTAAAACAAGCACCTAGGGCATGGTATGATAGACTTAGTAACTTATTGCTTAAAACTAACTTTGAAAGAGGACAATTAGATAATACACTTTTTAGAAAATCAATAGGAGATGGCATTCTTATTATTCAAACCTTACCTTATTCTACAAGAAATCTCGTAAGTACAAATTGAGTGGATACTGCTGTTCTAATTATGGTGGAGATAAACTTAAGAGAAAGAGCACTAGTGGCAAACGCACTTTTTTAGGTGACAAATACTCTTGAGCATTATCACTTCTTAAAGTACAAATGTAAACACCAAATTAAGTTTTAATTTTTGATAAAATTGCTCAAAAATTGAAAACTACTCAGATCTACATTTTATTAAAAATAACCACATACAACGAGAGTAATCATCAATAAAAGTAACAAAATACTTAGACTCTAAATAGACATAGTACGAGAAAGACCCCAAACGTTGGAGTGAACTAAAGTAAAGGGGGACGAAACCCTTTTTATTGACTCGATCAGGAAAATGATTACAAGTGTGTTTCCCTAATTGACACGACTCACAATGTAAAGTGGACAACTAAGACAAACTAGACACCAATTTTTGATGTTTGGTAAGACTTGGGTGTCCTAGTTGAGCATGGATAGTGTGAGGGGAATATGTGCCAGAGCATGTTTTGGATGATGTAGAAAGGTAATAGAGGCATTGGGACTCACATCCGACGCCAATCGTTTGTCTCGAACTCCGGTCCTGCAGCGTAACATTATCATTTGTGAAAGTAATAATATAGTCATGGGGCAAAATCAATAAACTAACTGCAAGTAAATTAAAAGGGCATCTAGGTACATAGAGAACCAATGCAACTAAAATGTAAGGGAGAAGTTGGATAGTGCCAACCCCTTAAGAGGTTTGAGAGCCATTGGCAGAAGTTATAGTAGGTAAAAACAAAACAAGATGTAGAGAGAGAAGAAAAGAGACCTTTATTACCAATGACATGATCAGATGCACAAGAATCAAGAGCCCAATGGTCGATAGAAGATAAGTGACAGAAGTAAACAGATGAATTATTAGTGTGTGCAACTGAAGTAGTAGAACTAGAGTTCGGATGACTCTAAACCCCCCGAAAGAAATAATCATAATTTGTTGGGTAGTTTGATGAAGACGAAAGCTTACCATGTTTAAGGTGCAAACAGGAGAAAGGGGTAGAATTATGTTTGAAAAAGTTGATAACTCTTTGATAATTTATAAATAAATAAACAACTAGTTCGATTTTGGTGACTTACTTGGAGTAGAAGCAATCAAACTCAGAGGTAGCACACAATGAAAGCATAAATAATTTGACACATATATTTATCCTGGTTCACCACTAACTTGATTATATCTAGTCCCCTCATTAAGAAGGCTTTAGTCCACCAATTCAATTACCTTGAATTGCAAAGCACCCGACCCTCCAAGCTAGTCTTCCTAAATAGCCTGGGAACCCTAGACTTTTGAGGAACTAACCACCTTGACCCTACAAGCCAAGTCTTCTCCTAACAACCTAACTACCCTTGAGTTTCTATTTATAGTTAAAATTTGGGCTTCAATATAGTCCTTGTTTAATTTTGAATTGTATTTTGTTCAAATTGTGTTTGTAGATTCTTCAAATTGATTATGTTCCTTTTTTGTTTAGATTGAGATTGAAAATGCTTTGGATTGATTTTGTTCGTATTTTGTTCAGATTGTGTTTGTAAGTTCTTCATATTGATTTTGTTCATATTTTGTTGTGGATAAATCTTGATCAAATCTTCTACAAATCATGATCATATCTTCTCTCGTACTCTTTGAGGTCAAATATATTGTTATCATAAAATACTTTTGTTATCATAAAAGCTCTAAGCATAAAATGGACTTGATTTCAACAATCTCGCCCTTTTTATGACGACAAAACTTGTAGTTTTTATAATAACTTTTCTTTATATTTCTTTGACTCCCCTAAGTCTAATGTATCATTTTTTTCTCCATTTTATCGAATATATTTCTCCCTATTTTGTCGTCAGACAAAAAGACTTGAAAGTGAGACTTTTTGTTGTTTTTGTCTTTTGTTTTTTTTTTCTTTCTTGTTTTTTGAATAACATAGATTATAACATATTACAAGAAAATATAAAAACTAATGTAAAACAAAACTACTTTGAAGTTATCACAACATCAGTCAGGTATAAAGGTAAGGTTTATGTTTTTGTCTTTGTTGTTGACATTGCAATGATGTGTTGTCTCTTACTTGACCAAGATATTAAGTTGTCACCTAAAAGGTGCATTTACCACTAGTGTTATTTCTTTTAAGTTTATCTCCAGCATAATCAAAATCATAGTATCCACTAAGTTTGTACTTAGGAGATTTCTTGTAGAAAGAGGTAAGGTTGGTAGTGCCTTTTAGGTAATCTAAGGATTCTCTTTACAACAGTTAAATGTTCAATAACCTATGGATTCTCTAACATGACAGGTTTTTTGGTCAGTTTTTCTGTGACATGTTGAATAACCTATGTATTTCAACTACACACCGAAAGTTCTTTATATAGATTTTATGTGATAAATACACATAATGACAGAAATACTTACGGACGATAGAAATACTTACAGACTTTCTATTTATTTACGTACTAATATTTTATTTTCAAAAAATGTAAATTAATTAATTTTACACTAACATCTAATGAAAGTTTTTTATTTTAATTAATTGAGCAACAATTTGAAAACAAAATTCAGTCAAAATGCGATTTCATATGGTAATATCAAAATAAAAATATCAAATTCCTCATTCACAAGACAATACAAATGACAATACAAATGTCAACTTTCTTTTCCATATATTAAAGTCAATACAAATGAGAATTTATCAATATTCATTACCAACAAAAATATATATTTTTGTATTGATGCGGAAATTATCAATCAGTTTGGCCCTTCCCCAATTATTTGTCATGGTTCCTAAGTATGATAGAAGTTAAAAAAGAATGACAATTCAGTCACTTGCACCCTTTTATGTTAAAAGTGATATCCAAATATATATGCAACAAAGACTAAAGGAGTCTACAGGTGCATGAAGGGACTGTCTTCTAACCTTAAAAATGAATTGACGATAATTTGTAATTATCTCTTATAACGATAACTATTACATCTACTCAATAGTGGAGGGAAAATAGTAGAGGGAAAAAAGAAAAAGAAAAAAAAAATTAATACTCCTACAAAACTTCAATAGCACGCGGCTTCCCACCAATTTGATGGTTAAATGATTGCATACTCGGTCAATGTTTTCAATCGGAAGCCGAAGCAATTTTTTTTTCTTTATCAGAATCATCTTGCTCTACCTTCTGAAATTCTTCAATCAATTCACGTTGTCTCTCTATCAGGTCTCAGCAGAAGATTACTTAAAAGGGCATTTCCATTGTTCCCGCTTGAAATTTAATGCATTATGATGGGCATTTCCTTCGGAACCTGTGAATGAAACTTAAGAACCCACTTTTAACACACTAAACCATAGAAAAGTGAAAAGCATTTTTTGTTGTTTCCTAAGAGCCCGTTCATCAGAACACGCAACGTTAATTAGGCGTGCAGAAGACATTTTGTACCGACAGACAAAGCAGTGGGAAATTACAACGGATATTATTTGAAATTCAAATACCAACATACTCTACCGTGAAAAACACAAGATTCTTTATTAACGACGGAAAAGGCTGTTGAAAATGTTATTACTAGGCCAAACGACCTCTACTTTCTTTCGTTTCGTATTCTCTCTTCTCTGTCACTATTATCACTTAAACACACTCTCCTCTTCTGGCCACCCACACGGCCATCCCTACCTCACTCTCAACTCTATGATACACCAATCCAATTATCTCTGTGTTTCCACCTCTGACCAATCCGTTGAAATTTATGGACTTATTCGACGAACTACAATGCATAAGAACAAAAATGGATGAGTATAAACCTATTAAAGACATAAATGACAAAAAATTATAATCTATTGAAACCAAAATAGAGTATTTATCAGACGAATTACATTGCCTGAAAACCAAAATAGAGTAGAATAAACCAAGTAAATACCAAATTGACCTAAATTCTTAATTCATTGACACTTATGCGCATATTTAAATAACTACATTGACTAAGAACCAAAAAGGAATACAATGCACCTATTAATAATTAAGCAAAATAACCTACCATCTTTATAAATTTAGACTTATGGACTTATAGGACAAACTACGGTGACTAAGAACCAAAATGGACAAGAGTAAACCAAGTGAAGACAAACATAACCTAAAATCTTAATTCATTGAAACTAAAACACTTATTAGAAGACCATTATTGAGTATGAACCAAAATGGATTAGAATAAACTATTAAAGATAAAAATGACGTAAAATCTTAATCGATTAAAACTTATGCATTTTTTGGACAAACTACATTCACTACAAAACAAAATGGAATAGAATAAACCTATTAATAAGATAAATGACCTAACATTGTAAAAAATTGAGACTTATGCACTTATAGGACGAAATACAATAACTAAGAACCAAAATGGACTAGTATAAATCGCGAGCCGGTACTCACGAACCAATTTGTGGTTCGGAGGGTATACCAACGAATTATGTTACTCTGATCCAGAGTTTTTGTTGATCCAGGAGGGTGTCATTGTGTCGCCACTGTTGTTGGCCATGGGGGAGCTGAAACTTTCTAAGCTTAAAGGTCTTGTTGTGAATGTTGTTGCGTGGAATAGGCAACAGATAACTGAAGGTAGTTAGTGAATCGCTTATCTGGCTGATGACCATTGCACAGTGATTAATTAACAGCAAAGGCCTATGCGTATTTATTTCCTGCTCGAGGTTCTGATTTATGTTTCAAAATGTAGTTTCCACGGACGAAGTCATTCTTGGTACAGATAACGGTCAACTTCATAAACTGGCTGTGGACGAAAATGACAAGAAGGACAAGAAGGAAAAGTATATCATGTTTCTCTATGAATTGAGAGAACTGGCAGGAGCTTTAATGGGTTTACAGGTAGGTTCTATTTTTAAAGATATCGTCTTTGGTTTCTTCCTATTCTTTTTTGAGAAATTAAAGTCAAAGACTTTTTTCGTAGGTTACAAATGTGATTAAGGCATTCAATTTCTGGTTATTGTTCTTTCCGTTCAGATGGAAACGACTAGTGTAATTAATGAGGCTAGATATTATGTGATGGCAGTTACACCTTTGTATTTTCTATCTTGACTGTTTAGGTACTCCTATATAAGAAGGTCTTAAATTTGAATTCAGTAACATGCTAACATAAGAAGTTTTCTGTAAACACAAGACGAATTCTTGAGCATAGTGAATTTTCTTCACTAAACTTCATCTGTTCTTCACTAAAGTTACTAAATTTGTCACATCGTTTGTAGAGTAACAAAATTTTAAAGTTCTTTTTATGTACACTACGCCAAAAATGACAGTTAACAGCGCCCCTTTTACAGCGCTTGCTAAACACAAGCGCTGTTGTAAATGTATTTGAAAATTAACGGAGCCTTTTACAGCGCTTTTATTCACAAGCGCTGTAAAACAAGCGCTGTTGTAGGTCATATAACGTTTGCGCATAATGTTATAAGGCTTTTACAACGCTTTTCAAAAAAGCACTGTAAAATGAAGCGCTTTCGCGTATGATTTTACAGCGCTTTTTTCACAAGCGCTGTAAAATACGTGCGCTTTAAAATAATTGAACCACCTATTACAGCGCTTTTTTCACAAGTGCTATAAAATACAAGCGCTTTCATTGAATTTAACTACCTATTACAGCGCTTTTATTGACAAGCGCTGTAAAATACATAAATTTCAAATAATTATATACGTTGGGAACCCTCATATCCTCTACATCATTCATTACCTCTACTCTGGGAACCCTCATACCCTCATATCCATTACGTACTGTGCCGCCATCTACGTTGTCTCAGGTAGTTTTTTTTTTTTAACTAGATTTGTGTTCTTTTATGAATTTTTTTTATCAAATTAAAAATTCATACCACATGATCTGTGTTTTGTTTTGAAATTGTTATATATATATATATATATATATATATATATATATTAAATCTCTTCTACTAGTCAAAAACTCATACTACATGATCTGTTCTGTTTTTGAAATTGTTAGTTGATATTGGTTTCTTTTTGAAACTTGTTGATATGTTTTGAAAGCTTATTAGTTTTGTAACTGCATTTATATAGGTGGTATAATATGGATAGGAAATGGATGTCAGCCAATCGATTGTCAAAAGAGTATGATATTGGTTTCTTTTTGAAACTGGTTGATATGTTTTGAAAGTTTATTAGTTTTGGGCTATATTATCTCATTCTATCACATTATTTAAAATTAATCTTGGATTTTATCTTTTTATTATACCCTCATTATATTTCATAAGTTCAAACTTTGCTAATTTTTTTACAAAATGTAGACTGTGTTTTCAAGTTATTTAGACTGTATAGTGCATTTCATGGAACTTCTATTAGCGCTGGTAATGTAAATCTTAAAAAAGAACTCAATAACAGATGAAGGAGAGAAAACCGATAATGGTTTCTCTCAAGAATGTATTATTGAAACTGAGAAAAAAATGAATAGAGTAGCAGATACATATATGCCAATTGAATTGCCTTGCAATTCAGTTGCAACCAATTAACTCTCTAACTCGCTAATTCCTCAAGACTAAGCTTCCGTTATTTATACTAAAAATTCTAACTAATCAGTTAGGATTTACACCTAGCACAACTCAACATAACTAAAAATATAGAAATTAAGTTCGGTTCCTTCTCTCATACACCTTCCTAACAGGAAGCCTTGCTTGACTAGCAATCCTATCAATACCCCCCTCCCCCCTACAAGAAACTACCTTGTCCTTAAGGATAGGTCTCTAAGCACCGATAAGAAACTTCAGTTTGACCATCCGTTTGAGGGTGATAAGAAGTGCTATGCTTAAGACTAGTTCCAACCAATTTCAACATCTCCCTCAAAAAACTGTTGAGAAAAACCGCATTTCTATCTGATAAAATTGTAGAAGGAAATCTATGAAGCTTCACAAGTTCCATTAAAAACAAAGTTGCTACCTCCTTAGCATCGTAAGGATGACCAAGAGGAAAGAAGCGAGCATACTTTGTAAGTCTATCAATGACTACAAAGATTGTATCCTTGCCTCTAACTCGTGGAAGGCCACCAACAAAATCCATAGAAATTTCATGCCACACTTGGAAAGGAATAGGCAACGGCTGAAGTAGTCTAGCCGAATATAAAGTGGAGTACTTGTTCCTTTGACAAACGTCACACTCTTCAATAAACTTCTTGATATCTCTCTTCATGCCTTCCCAAAACAAGAAGCTAGAGACGCTTTTAAAAGTTATGAACAATCCTGAATGCCCTCCACAAGGAGAATCATGGCATTCAGCAAAGATAAGTGATATTTTGTTAGAACTCTTAGGCAGTACCAATTTACCTTTATACAAAAGCCTTCGCTTCTTGAACTCATAACCAGAATGAGAAGTAGGAGAGACAATTAAGTCTTGCACCAACTGCTGCAATTTAGGATCTTGTTGCAATTCCTCATCCCATGAATCATCATCTTCCACATGTAGAACTGAGAAGGCAGCATACATATCTCTCCTAGATAAACTATCTGATGTAGTATTCTCCTTTTTTGGCTTGTATTGGATTTTAAAATCCAAACCAATTAGCTTGACAGCCCATTTAAATTGCTCAGCACTGAACAATCTTGATTAGTCAAGAACTTAAGGCTCCTTTGGTAAGTCCACACAATGAAATGGTTGCCCAAAAGGTAGGGTCTCCATTTGGTCATAACCTGAACCAAAGCCATAAGCTCCCTCTCATAAACAGATCTTTGTTGAGTTCTCGAAGACAAGCCTTAACTCCAAAAGGGAAAAGGTTTACCCTTTTGCATCAAAACAACCTCTAACCACTTACTAGAAGCATCGGTTTCGACTACAAAGGCCTTAGTGAAATCAGGTACAGTCAACAAGGGAAGACCAACCATGCTATTTTCAATGCTTGAAGTGCATATGTAGCTTCCTCTGTCCAACAAAACAAGTCTTTCTTCAAAAGCTCAATTAAGGGTTTGGCTAATTTACCATAAACTTGTACAAAACTTCTATAATACCCTATTATTCCAAGGAAACCCCTAAGACCCTTCACATCTGTAAGAATAGGCCAAGAAGTCATGGCTGCACTCTTGGAAGGACAAGTTGCCACCCTTTCTCTAGAAATCACATGTCCCAAGTACTCAAGACTAGACTGTCCAAAGCTACATTTTTTTCTTATTTGCCTTCAATCCATTATGCATCTGCACTGACAAGACTTGGTGGATGAACAAGATGAGTTGAGATATCCCTGATATACACCAAAATATCATAAAAAAAAGACCAAGACAAAATCTCAGGAGGAAAGGTTTCAAAACCTTATTCCTAAGGGCTTGGAATGTGGAAGGAGCATTGGTGAGACAGAAAGACATCACCAAGAACTCATAATACCCCTCATGAGTTCGAAAAGTCGTTTTCTCCATATCATCTTCCTTCGTCTTCATGCTACCTTGATTTGATGATACCTTGATCATTTGATGATACCTTGATTTTTAATCAAGCTTAGTAAACATTATTGCTCCATCAAGTTCATCAAACAACTCTTCAATGATAGGGATGGGGAATTTATTTGGGATAGTAATTTTGTTGAGAGCCCTATAATCCATGCAAAAACGCCAACCCTCATCTTTCTTCTTGACCAAGATGATGGGACTAGAGTAAGGGCTAATGCTCGGTCTTAGAATGACAGCCTCAAGCATTTCTGAAACCAACCGCTCTATCTATGTTTTTTGATAGTGTGGATACTTATAAGGACGTAGATTAGGTATCTCAGCCCCCTCCCTCAAATGAATTTAATGATCTAACCTCCTTTGGGGTGGAAGACCTTGAGGATCCTCAAAAACCTCATAATATTGTTGAACAACCTCTGGAACAGCTTCTGGTATGTCAGAAACCTCTGTTGGTTTCTGCTCAGCAGGATCATACCGAATTAACAAGCCTTCCCCTTCTTCCTTCAAAATTTGCATGAAGGCTCCATAAGGCAATTCAGTCTTAGTTAAGGAAGGATCACCAACCAAAGTAATCAACTTGCCATCTCTAGACAAGGTAAGCTCCAACTTGCCAAAGTTGGTTTTGACCTATCCCAAACAAGAGAGTCAATCCAAACCCAACACCAAAGCAACCCCTTGCAGGGAGAACAAATAAAAGTCTTGCCTAATCTCCATTCCTTGCAAATGCAAACTCAACTTGGGACACTTTCCCTTACATTTCACCCTATGACCATCCCCCACTTCCACAATGTAAGAAAGAGTATCTTCCACCATCAAGCTCAGTTTCTGAACTATCTCCTGAGAAATGAAGCTATGAGAAGCTCTACAATCTATGAGTACCAAAACAGAATTGTTCTGAACTACCCCTTGTATCTTCCAAGAATTTGTGGAAGTCAGCCCAACCATCGAACAAAGACACAATTGTAGAGAATTGAAAATTTCTACCTCAGGAAACTCAGCATCATTGTCTTCCTCGTCATCTTCTTCTAAAATAATCATATGAAACTGCTTATTCTTTCATTTATGATCTTTATGATAAGGCTCATCATATCTGAAAATATATTCGCTTCTCCCTTTTATCTCTCATTTTAGCCCCGAACAACCGTTTGAAACATTACAAGAAAAAATCAAGATTGCGACGATTTTAAATGGGATTTGCGGCAGTTATAACCGTCGCAGATTCGTGCGTCGCGAGGCTATTTTGCAATGGTTAAAAAAACCATCGTTCCAACCGTCACAAATATTTGGGACAGTTCTAACTGCCGCCAACATTATCTTCAAACCGTTTTCCTGGAAGGTATTGCGACGGTTGCAAACCGTCGCAAACTTAATTTTTTTATTTTATTTTTGCTTTTTTTTGTCATTTTTCATTAATTTAATTGAAATAAAAAATATTCATAAATCTGATTCATATAACTAAAATACACAAATGTAAAATTATAAATAAACCTCATTCATATAATATATTTAAAAGTAACAACTATACATTAAATTTAAATCAAACAATAAATAAATTAGTTTAAATATTCAAAAACTATAACATTAATAAAGTGAATGAACATGCAAAACACTATAAAACTTAGTTCATAAATCATCTAGATAATCCCTAATGATGTTGTTCCATTATTAGACCGGAAACTAGCATCAGATGAAAGTCTTCTACCTCTTGGTGCTTCTAAGCATGTGTTGCCTGCAAAAACATATAAGTATTTATATTAAATTCAACCTTACTTTTTCATAAATAATCAAGACTTTAATATCAACATCAAACGAGATCAAAAGTTCAAAATTAATATATGCATACATCAAACTAATTCTCGATTTGATAGTGGTAATAAACAACTCAAAATCAAATAATCAAATATTATTTGATACATTTTATTAAGAAATAATTTCAAATGCAAAGCCTTATAAATTGGAGAGCAAATATTTATTATATATAAAGCATTATAAACCAATAATCTTCCATCATATCATAGATGATAAAAATAAAAAAGACATGGTATGATAACAACTCACCCCAGAATACCATCTTTCAACAAAGGTACCAAACCCCCCAATGATTTTTTATTATTGAGCTCCTTTTATTGGTACGTTAGGACTTCACCACTGCAACACACAAGATTACATAAGAACTTAAGAAGTAACGGTTAAGAATCCAGTTTCAAAATGGTGCAAAGAGAAATTGTGACTAGTCCACTAAATCAGATTATAACATTATTTAAGGACTTACTGAATTGCTTGAGCGATAAAGTTGCTGACGGCATGCCCATCATCGATATTCATGCGTGGTCCATATGTATTGAAGATTCTGGCAAATATCCTCTGTCAATGAGGAGATACTTTGTTTGGTGAAGAAAATATGACATTACATTATAAATTATGTGCTGCCTATATATGATAATCAAAATATGACATGAATGTTCTTTGCTTCAGTTTGGAAATATATGAATGTGATTGGTCTTATAAAAACATTATTCAAAGAGAACATATATTCAAATGTTTAACTCGGTACATAGCAGTAAAAATATTTTTGAAAATGACAAACTGCTTTGAAGTTTAAAAACTAAATGATAATGTAAATCCACTTAACTAGTTTACCAAAAAAAACCCGCTACATTAGACTATCCAGTTTAGCATGCCATAGAAACACAAGTTTGGATCGAGGATAAGTATGTACCAATAGGATTGACATTTCCCCAATAGGTTTCTGGTTGTGGATGCATAAGAGGGTCTCCATATACTTCTAAAGAAGTTGATGTAAGTAAAATCTTGTGAACATTACGATTTAGTATAAACTGACATAAGCAGTTAAATTATCAACAAAAGATTTAAAAAAAGAAGAAAAGAAAAAAGTTCCCAACCTTGCTCCAACTTACTTTGCAAGCCCAAGCATGTTCAGTGTTCCAATTAAATTTGTCTTAATTGTCTGTAAAGTTATTCCTTTGAATGTTACATAATTTACATATAGATCAACCGACAAATGTACACAATCTAAGTTACTAGACATAATAATAATAGTAGTAGTAATAATAACAACAACAACAACAATAAAACTTAAATATGAATTTCAAGGGTGAAGGGAGAGACAAAGAAGGGGTTCTGTAAGCTACTCTTGAAAATGTAGTAGGTAGCGAGCAACAAGCCTTAGTGACAGCAGTTCACATGATCATGTATAGAGTTTTGATTTCAATTTCAATTTTCATCTTATATGCAATAGTCAGGCTGCATATGATTGTGATAAACAAATTGGCAAAATTATACCGTGACGAATCAGCTCAAATCTTGGATGACCAATCCATTTTCTAAGGTTGTCTTTAGATCCAGTGAAGAAGTTATTAGCATCAATTACCTAAGCAAACCTCGTTTTTTTCCATTTTCTATCAATCTGTAAACTAGGTGAGAACCAATAAATTAAAAAAACTCATGATTAAGAATTCATGAATAAAAAAGAACTAATATTTGGATTGGTTCAAAGATTATAAAAAAAAAACATGACTAAGAATTCATGAATAAAAAAGAACTAATATAATGAATGATCCTGGCCACAACATTGCTCTAGTAATCACAAACCTCTCACTAAACTTCATAATTCACCAACACATTAGGGGTTAAATCTGATACCATCCCCTCTCACATAGGCTAAAACATTAAACTGCAATAATATGAGTGTATTGGTAATCATGAATTCAAAAGCAAATCCACATTCTCATATACCTGAATTTGTCATATTCTTATTTTGAGGAGGCCAAAATGCACTAGTATAAAAACAACACAAAAAATCAACACAAAATATACAAGGCTAGGCTATATAGAGTACAAAACAGTATAAGACATTAGAAATCCAACCCACTAGAATCCACTACGAGCAAACGAGATATGATCCCAATACAAGATAGGCTAGCTTCAACCAAAACACTTGAGTACACCAATAAACTAAAAGTACCTCGTCGTTCGGTAACACTACATGCGACTGTTCTCCTCCTGTTTCACAGAAATAGCATTCAAAGCAAAAAATCAGCACCCTTAGAACAGTGTAATCAAAACCCTAACAACGGAAAGGAAATCGTATCATAGGTTGCAACAAACGGAGATCGAATGGAAAGCTAGTAAGAGATAAAGCTAAAATTGTGAGAGCAAGGATATTTGGGGGAGATTGAGGTTTTAGGGATTTGAGAGATTTGAGGGAAGCAAATCAGAACACCGAGACTTTGGAAATCACGGTTTTGAAGCAAATCAAACCCTTTGCAATGAAGAAAATCATATTGTAAACAAGAACACAAATAAAATGCTCAGCTAATGAGATTCACTATCAACCAACACCAACCATTCGATCGCATAAAAGATAAATGTCATGAAGCTTACCGCAATGAAGAGAAATTGCTTCTATTCCAGATATGGAGAGATCAAACTTCTGCATAGGGAGATCGAGGGGTTTTGGAAATTTGAAGGAAACAAATTTGGGAGAAAGGGTTTTTGGTTTTGGGAGAAAAGGGTCGCAGAGATATGAGAAGAATTTTAGAGAGTGGGACTTGCAAAAAATGGGACGCGGGATTGGAAAAAAAAACTAGCGCCTCTTGGTTTTGCTTAGAAATGCAACGGCGGTTGTTTAGCACCGTCGTAGTAAGTGTGGCAAAGAGAGAGCTGCAGCGGTTTTTTGGCACCCGTCGCAATCCATCTGTCGCAAAACTCAAAATTTCTTGTAGTGAAATCACCACCCCTGGTTTTATTCCCTTCCCCATCATGAACACTCACCAGATTAATAGTAGAGGTACCACCCTCATTTTTCTTATCCAACCAAGGATTAGTGTCCACAATTACAGTCTTATTGTAAGAAATAGCCTCAGAAATAGTGGTTGGCTTAGTGAAAGTGTTGGTTCCTTTCTTAGTCCAAACCATACTTTTCTCCTCAATCATAATAGACTTTTGAATTAAATCAGAACGAGACTTTAATTCATAAAGTTTTACCTCCACTTAAATTCCTCTTTCAAGCCATTCATTAAAATTCCTCGTGCAAATTCTTGATCAACGTTCTTCAAAGCTCCAACATATTTCTCAAACTCCTCCATAAATTTCACCACCGTCCCTGTTTGTTTGAGTGCCAGCAGCAACTCAAAGGGATTTTGGACCATTGAAGGTTGAAACCTGCGAACCACCTCCTGCTTGAACTTGTCCCAAGTTGGTTCAAGATTGCACCTAGCCTACCAAAGTGGCACGCAACTTCTCCTCCTTAGGAACGCTTCACAACTCGAAGTATCATTCCAAATGGTGCCTCCAATTGTACGCATCGTTGCCTAAGAAAATCGAGATCTCCAGCTTCCTCCATTGGTTGCGCTCAACATGGTCACCTAGGGATCTACCACCGTCGCCACTGGTCTCTACTTCTTCCCTACAAACAATCATGCCGCCGTTGGAATCAATCTTGGTCGTGAGTGCAGCCAATTGATCCTCCGTATGTTTGGCGCATGCCTCTGCCAACTTCACTCGGTGCTCTGGTACCAGTGTTAGAATTGGTAATGTAAATCTGAAGAAAACTCAAGAACAGATGAAGGAGAGAAAACCGAAAATGGTTTCTCTCAAGAATGTATTGTTGAAAGTAAGAAAAATGAATAGTGTAACAGATACAAATATGCCAACTGAATTGCCCTGCAATTCAGTTCCAACCAATTATCTCTCTAACTGCCTACCTACTGAAGACTAAGCTTCCGTTATTTATATTAACCATCCTAACTAATCAGTTAGGATTTACAGCTGGCATAACTCAACAATAAACAAAACTAACAACATAGAAATTAAGCTCGGTTCTTTCTCTCATACACCTTCCTAACAGGAAGCCTTGCTTGACTAGCAATCCTATCAACTTCCTGGCAACACACCAAACAGGCAAGTAGTCGTTTTTTCTTATAAAAAAATAATATAATATTATTAGTGCTTTGTCATGTTACCATAGGCTGAAAATTCCCTTGTTATTTACATTTTTTCACATTTTTTGTGTTTTCCCTTCTAAGACTTCATGGTGTTGGTTATCTTTCAGTGAGTTGCATTTTTTTATTAAACAACGAAGAGCTATAAATTTTGCATGGCTCTCCGGAGCTGGTATTTTCCATGGTGGCTTAAACTTTGGAGGGCAACAAAGGTAAATCATGCCATGACCATGACTTGATTTTGTTATCTATTTCATCTACATTGGATATTGATGTGGAACGTGCTCATTATGTGGGTAATGTTTCTGCAAATCTCATTTTATAGCATGCTATTTTGCTTCATGATGAGTGGTTCTAAGTGTTGTTTTCTGTTAATTATTTCCATATTGTTTGTTTTTAGGAACTTATTCACCTTTCTTGCTAATTTGTTTAAATATATATAGCTCAAATGGAAATGGAAATTTTATTGAAAACAAGGCACTTTTGAACTACTCCGAGCTCTTTGAAGAAGTTGAAGCTAATAGAAACTCAAAACAACAGAAAATGTAAAATGAAAATTGAATTGAGTAATTTTGGATTTTATTATTCTTAAGTGAATATTAAAATGATGTGATGTATATATATATATATATATATATATATATATATATTAAGATCACTTTCAACTAACTCTAACACACACATAAGCCAACTCTAACTAACTTGTAATAGACTCTAACTCACTTGTAACTAACGCTTAGTTGTGTTAGTGTATATTTTGTGATATTTCCCCTTAGAATTTGAGGGTAGTTTTACTAAGTTGTGTTTGTCAAACACTCTTAGTTTGTCACGAAGCATTACAAACTTGGTGCTAAGAAGAAGCTTTGTTAATACATCTGTCCATTGGTCTTGAGCTGAGACATGAGAGACAACAAGACTTTTGTTCAACACTTCTTCTCTTACAATGAAGATGTCAAGTTCCATGTGTTTGGTTCGATTGTGGAGAGTTGGGTTATGTGCAAGTGAGATTACGATTAAGTTGTCACACAGAATGTAAGGAGTTTTGAACTTGTAATGAAGCTCATTTAACAATGATTGTATCCAAAGAATTTATGCTGCAAACTCTGCCAAGCTTCTATACTCAGCTTTTGTTGTTGATATTTCTACTATAGGTTGTTTCTTTGACCACCATAAGATGAGATTAGGACCATGATAACACATGCTCCTGAGTTTGACCTACGATCATCAGGATCTGCTACCCAGTCTGCATCGCATAAGCCAATTATGCACATGTGTTGGCTGGAGCAGAAAACCATGATGCAGTGTGCCACTTAAATATCGCAGAATTCTCTTAACTACCTTCCAGTGAGCTTCAAGTGTTTGAGCCAAAAACTGACATACTTTATTGACATAGAATGATATTGTTGGTCTGGTGAGGGTTGCATACTGCAATGCTTCTACAATAGAGTGAAAATAAGTCGGATCTTATAGCTGGACAAAACCAAATTTGGATAGTTTACTATTGGACAGCATTGGTGTTGACATGCCCTTTGTATTCCCCAAATGTACCTTGGCCAGTAAGTCACATATATATTTGGATTGAGAAAGAAGTAAGTGAGTCACCTCAATTCCAGAGAAATAGTCCAAATTTCCTAGTTGTTTAAGTGCAAATTCAGAGTTCAACGTCTTAATAAGGTGTTGAATTTGATTTAGTGAACTCCCAGCAAGAATGATATTATCAACGTAAACAAGAGCCATTAATGTAAATGAGGTGGAATGTAGAATGAAAAGGCTAGGATCGCATTTGCTAGCACTGAAGCCATACTGAATGAGGGCTCCTTTAAGCCTATCAAACCAAACCCTTAGGGCCTATTTTAGTCCATACAAGGCTTTGTTGAGCTTACATACCAGGAATTTGTCTTGAACCTCAAAACCTAGGGATTGGACCATGTAAAATTCTTCTTCTAAAACACCATTTAAAAAGGCATTATTGACATCAATTTGCTGAATAGGCCAGTTGTTGGACACTGCAATAGTGAGCACAATGACTGGTTTAACCACTAGAAAGAACGTTTCAGTAAAGTCGGAACCAGCCTGTTGATGAAATCATTTTTCCACAAGGCGTGCCTTATACTTATTAATTGTTCCATCAGAGTTCTCTTTAATTCTAAACACCCATTTACACCATATAGGTTTACGACTAGGTGGTGGAGGGACTAGGGACCATGTATTGTTTTGAAGAAGTGCATTATACTCAGTTTTCATTGATGTCAGCCACTGTGGGGCAGCAAGCGCCTGCTGAATAGTGGCAGGTTCCAGGTATGTGAGAAGTAGAGCGGGATGCAATTTGGGCTTAACAATTCCATTTTTTGCTCTTGTTTGCATAGGGTGTGTATTTTGAGTAGGAATTTGGATGGAATTGCAAACCTGGGTTCAGAGGCTGATGGACGGGGTCCAGAGACTATTGGACGGGTCTAGAGACTGTTGGATTGGGTGTTGAGACTGTTGGACTGGATGCATAGGCTGTTGGACTGGGTGCATAGGCTGCTGGATTGGGTTCATATGCTACGGAAATGGGTTAAGAAGTTGTTGGATTAGGCGCAGTGGTTGTTGGACTGGGTTCTTCAACAGGGGCAAGAAAGAGTGAGGGACTTGGAATTGTTGGATTAAAAATGCAGCTTGTGCCAGTAGTGTGATGAGGAATAAAGCTAGTGACAACAACAGTATGATGAGGAGGCAATGGTTGAGTTACTTGGAGAGGTAGCCATGATGTAGTGGATGGTACTTGTGATGGAGTGAGGGGCTTGGAGAATAACTCAGAGTAGGCAAACCTTGTTTCATTGAACAAAACGTCTTTTGATATATATATTTTTCTATCAAAACTTAGACATTTAAACCCTTTGTAAGATGAAGAGTATCCCATGAAGACACACTATTGGGATCTAAATGCAAGTTTATTAGGATTTAGGGTCTTAAGAGTGGAAAACAAGCACATCCAAACACTTTTAGGTCCTTGTAGCTTGGATGGGTGTGGTGTAGAAGGAAATATGGAGACACATTGTTGAGAACCGGTGTTGGTAGACAATTGATGGGAAACACAATTGTAACAAATACATGAATTCCAGCCTATGCCAGCAGTGTGAGACCAGTGTCAACGAGGTGCTTGTGATTTCTCTCAACTAAACCATTTGGATGATGAGTGTGTGGACAGTGGTATTGCTCTTGTCTATGCCTAGACAATGGTATCTTTTGTTGGTGTAGTGATATTGCACAACTTTAATACTTGTAGTTACAAGAGTAGTAGGTGCAGTATTAAAAGAAGTATCACATTAAACAACATTAGATTCAGAATTATGATTGTGCGAAAAAGAATGAGTTTGGTTTTTGAAACTTGTAGAGACCATCTGCCCCAACAGTTCCTTTCAACAGGACTTCAGAAGAAGCATGTGATTTCACAACACAAAATTTGGGGTGAAACTCAAAGTAAACTCTGTTATCTTGTGCAAACTTACTAACACTAATTAAATTTTTGGTAATAGATGGAACAAGTAAAAGGTTCTTGAGAGGAAGATTGGTGTTAGGATGTGTTGAGCAAGGAAAATGCATGTTGCCTATTGAGTTTATAGACAAACCTTGGCCATTGCCTATTAGCACGTGATTTGATCTAGGGAGTGAAACTGCATCCCCCAAGTTGGAAGCATCAGGCGTGACATGATGCGAAGCACCTGATTCGGGATACCACCATTGATTGTTGAATCCAGAGTCAACACCATTGAGAAGAGCTTGGCGGTGAAAGAGACGTGGATTGGCAGTTCTAGGAATGAGGTAACCAAACTGAGGTTGAGCAGGGGGGTCGTTGCTGCATCAGAAATGGAGTGGAATTAGGTGTTCCCCAAGAAGATTGAATGGATTGACCAGATCCGTAATGCACAAATAACAAATGGAGGCAATGGAGGCATCGTGACCAGATTTGTGACAGATTTGGCATTTAACACGACCACCACGACCTCCTCGACCAAAACAACCACCGTATGGCCGTTACAACCGCCACGAGAGCTATATCCTGGATAATTGGAGTGGTTCTGGTTCGCAATCACATGACTCATACCTGACGGAAAATTAGGGTTCGGATGCAATGGAGGATCAGTCGTAGAGTTCACAAACGAGGCCGGTGACGCTGTTTGAGTGAGATTGACGACGACTACTACTTGGAGCTTCTTGTTTTTCTCAAAGCGTATCTCATGCGCAAGTAGGAAAGACTCGAGTTCGTCAAACGAGCACAGATCTTCTTTGCTCGTGACAGCAGCAACTACAAAATTGTACTCTTCAGGTAGGGCTTCAAGGACGATTTTGACGAGATTACGATGAGGAACCAGATCTCCAATAGATATTAAGGATTCGTTAATGGTGCGAACACAAAGGATGAACTCATCAATTTTGCGATCTCCCTTGGTGAGACTGCGTAACTTACATCTGAATTGACGCGCCTTTGTTACGAGCATAGTGCAAAAATGGCGATGAATTTCTTCCCAAACCTGCCACGAATAATGACAATCAACAAGCTTCGTCAGAATCGAATCATAGATGGTTGAAAGAATCCAAGTACAAACAAATGCATCTTGTTGCTCCCACTCCAAAAATAGAGGATTGAGACGATTTGCATTGCGATCAGTTTCAATCAAGAATCGTAATGGAGCTAAAGGCTCAGTGATGAACTTCTGAAGCTTGTGGCCGCGAATGACGCCATCAATTTTTTGTTTCCATTGCTTGAAGTTCTTCTCATCAAGTTTAACAGAAATCAAGTTGGAGAATTTGACAAAGGAAGAAGGAAAATTGTTGGAGGCACCAAGAAAGGGATCCACATCAGCCATTGATGAAAGAGGATCGAGAAAAAAAATGAAGCTCTATGATACCATGATAGCAGTAGTGCAATTAAACTTTTTTACATCGGTTCCTATGTACATGTTAGAACGGTTACTTGTCTGATCTAACATCAAGCATTGTAATAAATAGTTAATTATAAAATCGGCTAAAATGACATATGTAACAAGTCAAAATTCAAAAGGGATTTATTACATCGGTTAAATTTGTACCAATCTAACAAGTCAATTCAAAAATGATTTATTACATTGCTTAAATTTGAACCAATCTAACAAGTCAAATTCAAAATTGATTTATTACATCGGTTAAATATGAACCAATCTAACAAGTCATATTAAAAATTTAACTAAATTTCATACTTCCTTCATTATAACAATTAATAAATCAACTAAATATCAATTGACTCGTAGCATCGTCACAACAAATAAGTAGAACCATAACACTAATGTAATTATAGACAAAATCAAATCAAATTGAGCAGTAGTTCGAACCCGCAGTTCCTCCAAACTCTCACCTTCTTTCGCTCACTCTATCACCTAAAAATAGTAAGGACCATTGTTTCTCAAATATATTGCAGTGTAACTAGAAATTATTGACACCACCTAAAATTTGGAGAAATTAAAAGATTGCCTAAATAAAATTTCAAAAATCCATAATTTAGGTTCACTTACCAAATGTTTGCCATATAAATGGGTGCTTGAAAGTGTTGTAAGAGCGTTTTGTGCCTCTCTATGAATTCCAAACTTCATTGGAAACCTTAAACTTTTCATCTGCACGGTTTGGAGCCATCAAACATGAGTGAAAGGAAAACATTTGAATACTTGCACCAAACAACTAAATGTACATATTCTTGCTGAAATGTTCAAAATAGGATAGTACATTAAGATGAATTTTAACTAAAACCAATTGGCAAACATATTATCCTAATTTCAAAATAAAATAATGCGCCATCAGATTATTTAAGATGATATTAAATAATTGTTTGGTGTTCTCGTAGGCCTTGGATCTTTGTTCTATTGGCTTCTATTCCTCGGTTTTCCTAACATACAAAGCAATAGTTTGATTGAAACTCAACAACATAATTTAAAAATCAACATGAACGTAATAAATTCAAATTCACCGTAGACCTCTATATATGTGTTGAATCGGCCAGTTACCACCTAGCAACAAACTCAAACAGATTTAGATGATCATTTCCTTCATTTCATGATCACCCCCAAACACAAGCAAAAAAATGTTTAACAGATTCCTATTAAATGCAAAGTGTTGCCCTCACTAAAAATATATGAGAAATAAATAATCCACTTCATTCAACTACTTTTAAGCTTCCAATAAACCAAAATGCATTCCATATAGTAATCACTTTGAAACCAAATATTATGTCAAATGTCATAATTTTTTCATAATAGCACCTATAAGTTCAAGCTAAAGAAAAGAGCATTTGTAATGAACCCAATATTTGTCACAAAGTACCACCACAAGCATGAAGAAAAATGTCAAGTAAATTAAAATGATAAGAACTAGATAAAACAAAAATAGAAATTATTAATGTCACGGTGATAAAAAACTTCCTAGATTTTGAACAGAGCATCCCTTATGTTATCAACAGTTGTATTGATGAGTGAGTTAACAGCAGCAGCATGTTTCAAATTCACTACTTCTACATTAGACATCAATATTTGAAAAGCCACTGCCAACAAAGAACCTCTTGGTTTTGCACTTGTTCCACCATTTCTATTACTAGTTCGAGCATTGAAAAGAGAATGACTGTCTTCAGTAATGACAAAGCCTGATGAAAGAAGTGACACTGCTGATGAATCTTGACCGTTGAAGGAAATGTTTAACTCTGGTATGTTCAAAGGAGAATACACAACATATGATCCTAATGGATTTATGAAACATCCTTGAATTTTCACCACACCTTCTGGGGGAGAAGGTTCCATAGGCTACATCACATAAATTATTAATTATCAAATTAATAATACAAAAAGCAATAACAGAATATGTGATTAAAAAATGTAAATAATCATAATAATAAGTACCTGAATAATTGATATATAGTTTATGAAATGATTCCCAGTTGAGATGTGTGCAACCTTGTGCCACCATGACAAATAACATCCCACTACATCAAAATAATGATTAATGATATATATTCTATATAAAATTTATAAATAAATTAAAAAAAATACTAAAAGGAAACCTCAAAGCATTTTGAAGGATCTTTTAAGAAGTCAAAAAGTGATAAGACTTATAGCCCTAAGCCTACTATTAGAAATGTATATCAGAGGGGAAATAGGAGAGTTTGGTTGAAAACTTCCTAATGTAACAAGTGTCTGAAAGTTAGTTAGGCAGTTAGTGAATAAATGAACTATAAGAAAGTTAGTTAGGCAGTTAGTGAATAAATGAACTATAAGAAGGAATAGCTGTGGGGAGTTGAGGCAGTTTTTTTAGTTGTTAACAGAATTTCTGGTTGTGGAACCAGCAAGGTCGTGGGACCTATTGTAACCATTCTTCTTCTATTCAATTCAATAAAATTCCTTTTGTTCTTCCTAGCAGAATCACCCTGATTCTGATTAGGTTGATTGATTCATTGTTCAATTCCCTTTCTTTGTTAATTCCAGTGGTTGTATCACTGGTATCAGAGCACCGTTTCTGGTGCCTGAGGAAGTGGATCCACCACCAACCAATCGCTGCCTCAATCGTCTATGGTCTCTACCAGAAGAATGGCACGAAACGATGAGAGTTGGACTCAAGAAATGGAGGAGCTGTACTAATGCAAGAAGGGCGGCCTCTAGCTTTTTGGAGTAAAGGATTGTCTATTAGATCTCAACAAAAGTCTGTGTATGAAAGAGAATTAATGGCGCTGGTTCAAGCCATTCAGAAGTGGAGAAACTATTTGATGGGAAGACACTTTATTGTAAAGACAGACCAGAAAAGTCTTAAGTTTCTCACTGAGCAGAGATTATTTTCAGATGAACAATTCAAATGGGCTGTCAAGCTTATAGGGTTAGATTTTGAAATTCAGTACAAGCCAGGGACTGAAAATTCTGCAGCAGATGCTCTTTCAAGAAAGATGATGTATTCAGTGATTTCAGTTTTATCTGTGGATGAAAAAGATACTTGGATTCAGGAATTACAACAAGAATCTAAGTGGATGCAAATGATGCAAGATCTGATCATTAACCCTACGGCACATCAGAACTTTGAGTTGAGAAAAGGAGTGCTATATTACAAAGGACGACTAGTTCTTTCTAGGCTGTCTAACAGAATCCCTATCATCATTGCTGAATGCCATGAAACACCTATGGGAGGCCACTCTGGATATTTCAGAACTTACAAAAAGGTTGCTACATGTCTGTACTGGGAAGGCATGAGGGCAGATATTAAGAGCTTTGTTGATAAGTGTGAAGTTTGCCACAGAAATAAGTACTCGACACTCACCCCGGCAGGATTATTACAACCGCTCCCTATTCCTCAGCAAGTTTGGATGGATATTTCATTAGACTTTATTTGTGGATTACCTAAAGTTAGAGGAAAGGATACCATTCTAGTAGTGGTAGATAGGCTCACTAAGTATGCCCATTTTTTTGCTTTGGGACATCCTTATTCAGCCAAGGATGTAGCTGAGGTGTTTGGGAGAGAAATAGTGAAGCTGCATGGGTTTCCAACCACCATTGTTTCTGACAGAGACCCCTTGTTCTTGAGCCATTTCTGGAAAGAGTTGTTCAAGCTGGCTGGAACTCAATTAAAAATGAGTACTTCATATCATCCTCAGTCAGATGGGCAAACAGAGGTAACAAATAGATGTCTAGAAACTTATCTGCGATGCTTTGTAGGTCCTAAGCCTAAGAAGTGGTTAGATGGGTTGCATTGGGCAGAATTTTGGTTTAATTCCAATTACAATAGTTCAGCTGGGATGACTCCTTTTCGTGCCTTATATGGTAGAGACCCTCCTAGTTTACTAAAGGCTGGAGCTATACCTTCTAAAGTAGAAGAAGTCAACAAATTAATGTTTCAGAGGGATGCTCTTCTTGCAGAATTGAAGTTGAATTTGACTAAAGCCCAAAACCAAATGAAACAGAATGCAGACAAGCACAGAAGGGTTGTTGAATTTCAGATAGATGATTGGGTCTATCTCAAATTACAGCCCTATAAGTTCAAATCTTTGGCCAATAGACCTTATGCTAAGCTGTCCCCCCGCTTTTATGGCCCTTATCAAATTAGTAGCAAGGTTGGCCCAGTGGCTTACAAGTTAATCCTCCCTAGTCATGCTAAAATTCACCCGGTCTTTCATGTATCTTTGTTGAAGAAAGCATTGAAGCCACACCAGCAGCCTCAACCACTTCCACCTATGATAAATGAAGAATTAGAGTTGGAAGTGACCCCAGAAGCCATATTGGATAGCAGAGAGGACAAGCAGGGTTACTTAGAGGTGCTAGTTAAATGGAAGGATCTTCCTCAGCATGAGTGTACTTGGGAATTGGCAGCAAACATTCAAGACAATTTTCCTGATTTCCAACTTGAGGACAAGTTAGTTCTTTTAGGGGGGGGGGGTATTGATAAGACTTATAGCCCTAAGCCTACTATTAGAAATGTATATCAGAGGGGAAATAGGAGAGTTTGGTTGAAAACTTCCTAATGTAACAAGTGTCTGAAAGTTAGTTAGGCAGTTAGTGAATAAATGAACTATAAGAAAGTTAGTTAGGCAGTTAGTGAATAAATGAACTATAAGAAGGAATAGCTGTGGGGAGTTGAGGCAGTTTTTTTAGTTGTTAACAGAATTTCTGGTTGTGGAACCAGCAAGGTCGTGGGACCTATTGTAACCATTCTTCTTCTATTCAATTCAATAAAATTCCTTTTGTTCTTCCTAGCAGAATCACCCTGATTCTGATTAGGTTGATTGATTCATTGTTCAATTCCCTTTCTTTGTTAAAAAGAATCTTAGATGGGAGACGAAATGGTGCATAGCTAGTGTTAAAACTGAATTGTAAAACTGAAGAAAACTCGACAGAAAAGATGAATTAAAGAAAATCAAGAAGGGTTTCTCTCAAGAATGTATTATTAATTCTGACACAATTGAATAGAATAGCAGTTACAGATTTGCTAACTGAATTGCCCTGCAATTCAGTCCCTACTAATTAACTCTATAACTACCCCCTTATTGAAGACTAAGCTTTTGTTATTTATACTAATCATCCTAACTAAATCAGTTAGGATTTACAGCTCAGCAACTAACAGAATCTATCAACCTAGAAATTAAGTTTGGTTCCTTCTCTCATACACCTTCATAATAAGAAGCCTTGCTAGACTAGCTTTAGTTCCGAGAGAAAACTTTAGCTTGTAAGCCACCTCCCCCACTCGGTTTAGAATCTGAAAAGGACCATAATACATAGGAGCCAATTTAGCATATGGTCTATCAGCCAAGGATTTCAATTTGTAAGTCTGAAGTTTCAAGAAAACCCACTCCCCAACATCAAAATTCACCAACCGCCGGTGCTTATTTGCTTGTGCCCGCATCTGATCTTGAGATTTCAGCAAATTCTGTCGCAAATCAACTAGTAAATCATCCCGTTGCTGGGCCAACTGATTGACATCATCCAACTTTGATGGAATGGTGCAGCTCTTAATCAACAACGGAGGGTCCCTTCCATATAAAGCTTTAAAAGGTGTCTTTCCAGCAGAGATATTGTAGTTACTGTTAAACCAGAACTCAGCTCAATGCAACCAAGTCTTCGGCTTAGGCCCGACAAAGCACCTAAGATACGTCTCTAAGCACCGATTTGCAACTTATGTTTGACCATCCGTTTGAGGGTGATAAGAAGTGCTATACATAAGACTAGTTCCAGCCAATTTGAACATCTCCCTCCAAAAACTGCTGAGAAAAACTGCATCTCTATCCAATACAATTGTAGAAGGAAATCCATGAAGCTTCAAAACTTCCATCACAAACAAAGCTGCTACCTCCTTAGCATTGTACGGATGTCCAAGAGGAAAGAAGTGAGCATACTTTGTAAGTCTATCAATTACTACAAAGATTGTATCTTTGCCTCTAACTCGTGGAAGGCCACCAACAAAATCCATAGAAATATCTTGCCACACTTGGCAAGGAATAGGCAACGGTTGCAGTAGTCCAGCCGGAGATACAGTGGAGTACTTGTTCCTTTGACATACATCACACTCTTTAATAAACTTCTTGATATCTCTCCTCATGCCTTCCCAAAACAAGAAGCTAGAGACCCTTTTAAACGTTCTGAACAATCTTGAATGTCCTCCACTAGGAGAATTGTAGCATTCAACCAAGATAAGTGGCATTTTGTTAGAACCCTTAGGCAGCACCAATTTACCTTTATACAAAAGTCTTCCCTTCTTAAACTCATAACTAGAATGAGAAGTAGGAGAGACAATTAAGTCCTGCACCAACTGCTGCAATTTAGGATCTTGTTGCAATTCCTCATCCCAAGAATAGTCATCTTCCACATGTAGAACTGAGAGGGCAGCATACATATCTCTCCTAGACAAGCTATCTGCTGCAGTATTTTCCTTTCCTAGCTTGTATTGGATTTCAAAATCCAAACCAATGAGCTTGACACCCCATTTAAATTGCTCAGCACTAAACAATCGTTGATCAGTAAAGAACTTAAGGCTCCTTTGGTCAGTCCTCACAATGAAATAGTTGCCCAAAAGGTAGTGTCTCCATTTGTTCACAGCCTGAACCAAAGCCATAAGCTCCCTCTCATAAACAGACCTTTGTTGAGCTCTCAAGGATAAGCCTTGACTCCAAAATGCAAGGGGCTTACCCTCCTGCATCAAAACAGCCCCCAACCCGTTACTAGAAGCATCAGTTTCGACTACAAAGACCTTAGAGCATCTCCAAAGGTAGCCAAAATGAGTTCGTCCGTCAGGTGTAATTATGTAACCTTCAGTTTTTGGCGAGTTCACTGTTGGAGATGTGCCAAGCTGTCATCACTGTTCTCTCACGAAGGAACGGTACTTTGATACGGTTACCTTTTATTATTATTAATTTATGAATAATAATAAATAAATGATTTGTTAGTAATGGACCCTATCTAATGAACATGTGAGTTCACCATTGGAGTAAAAAATGAATGGGTTATTTCAAGATGATGTGGCACGGTGGATCCCACTTAATGAACCCATATTGAGTTCACCGTTGGAGATGCTCTTAGTGAAATCAGGTACAACCAACAAGGGAATATCAACCATGGCTGTTTTCAAAGCCTGAAACGCAGATGTAGCTTCCTCGATCCAACAAAACTTGTCTTTCTTCAAAAGCTCAGTTAAGAGTTTGGCTAATTTACCATAACCTTGGACAAAATGTCTATAATACCCTGTTAATCCAAGGAAACCCCTAAGACCCTTCACATCCGTAGGAATAGGCCAAGACGTCATGGCTGCGGTCTTGGACAGACAAGCTGCCACCCCTTCTCCAGAAATCACATGTCCCAAATACTCAAGGCTAAACTGTCCAAAGCTACATTTTTTCTTATTTGCCTTCAACCCATTTTGCATCAGCACTGCCAAGACTTGGTGGACATAAACAAGATGAGCTGACATATCCTTGCTATACACCAAAATATCATCAAAAAAGACCAGGACAAACCTCCGGAGGAAAGGCTTCAATACCTTATTCATGAGGGCTTGGAATGTGGAAGGAGCATTGGTGAGACCGAAAGGCATCACTAAGAACTCATAATGCCCCTCTTGAGTTCGGAAAGTCGTCTTCTCTATATCATCTTCCTTCATCCGAATTTGATGATAGCCTGATTTTAAGTCAGGCTTAGTGAATATTGTTGCTCCATCAAGTTCATCCAGCAACTCCTCAATGATAGGGATGGGGAATTTATTAGGGATAGTAATTTTGTTGAGAGCCCTATAATCCACGCAAAAACGCAACCTCCATCTTTCTTCTTGACCAAGATGATGGGACTAGAGTAAGGGCTAATGATCGGTCTTACAATGCCAGCCTCAAGCATTTCTGAAACCAACCGCTCTATCTCCGTTTTTTGATAGTGTGGATACTTATACGGTCGTAGACTAGGTATCTCAGCCTCCTTTGGGGTGGAAGACCTTGAGGACCCTCAAAAACCTCAGAATATTGCTGAAGAACCTCTAAAACAGCTTCAAGGATGATTGAAACCGCTATTGATTTTGGTTCTGCAGAATCGTATTGAATCAACAAGCCTTCCCCTTCTTCCTTCAAAATTTGCATGAAGGCTCCATAAGACCATTCAGTCTTAGTTAAGGACGGATCACCAACCAAAGTAATCAGCTTGCCATCTCTTGACAATGTAAGCTCTAGCTTTCCAAAGTTGGTTTTGACCTCACCCAAACAAGAAAGCCAATCCAAGCCCAACAACCAAGTCTACCCCTTGCAGGTAGAACAAATAAAAGTCTTGCCTAATTTCCATTCCTTGCAAATGAAAACTCAACTTGGGACACCTTCCCTTACATTTCACCCCATGATCATCCCCCACTTCCACAATGTAAGAAGGAGTATCTTCCACCAGCAAGCTCAGTTTTTGAACTATTTCATGAGAAATGAGGTTATGAGAAGCTCCACAATCTATGAGTACGAAAACAGAGTTGTTTTGAACTACCCCTTGTATCTTCCAAGAATTTGTGGAAGTCAACCCAGCCATTGAACAAAGAGACAATTGAAGAGAATTGAAAGCTTCTACCTTATGAAAATCAACATCCCGGTCCTCCTCGTCATCTTCTTCTAAAATAATCATACGAAACTGCTTATTTTTGCATTTACGGTCCCTATGATATGGCTCATCACATCTGAAACAAAGTCCCTTCTCCCTTTTGTCTCTCATCTCATCCCCGGACAGACGTTTGAAATCACCACCCCTGATTTTATTCCCTTCCCCAGCCTAAACACTCACCAGAGTAGTGGCAAAGGTACCACCCTCAGTTTTCTTATCCAACCAAGGCTTAGTATCAACAGTCACAGTCTTATTGTAAGAACTAGCCTTAGAAATAGTGGTTGGCTTAGTGAAAGTGTTGGTTCCTTTCTTGGTCCAAACCAGATTCTTCTCCTCAATCATAATAGATTTTTGAATTAAATCAGACAAAGACTTTAATTCATAAAGTTTTAACTCCACTTGAATTTCCTCTTTCAAGCCATTCATGAAAATTCCTCGTGCGAATTCTTGATCAATGGTCTTCAAAGCTTCAACATATTTCTCAAACTCCTCCACAAATTCCACCACCGTCCCTGTTTGTTTGAGTGCTAACACCTAGCCCACCAGTAATACCAGCTCAGTGCTCTACCCTCCATGGCCACCAAAGTGGCACGCAACTTCTCCTCCTCGGGAACGCTTCGCAATTCGAAGAATCGTTCCAAACGGTGCGTCCAACCGTACGCATCGTCACCTGAGAAAATTGGGATCTCCATCTTCCTCCACCGGTCGCGCTCAAGGTGTTCACCCAGGTATCTACCACCGCTCAAGGTGTTCACCCAGGTATCTACCACCGCTGCCGTTGGAACCAATCTTGGCCGCGAGTGCAGCCAATTGATCCTCCGTGTGTTTGGAGCGCGCCTTTGCCAACTCCAATCGTGTGCGCCATTCCTCGCGCTCCTGCTCCCAATCACTCGAATCTCTCACCATGCTTCTTGTCTTCATGCAATGCGCAGTAGAAGAAAGCAAACTCAGGGCACCAGATCGGTGCTCTGATACCAGTGTTAAAACTGAATTGTAAAACTGAAAAATACTGGACAGAAAAGATGAATTAAAGAAAATCAAGAAGGGTTTCTCTCAAGAATGTATTATTAATTCTGACACAATTGAATAGAATAGCAATTACAGATTTACTAACTGAATTGCCCTACAATTTAGTCCCCACCAATTAACTCTCTAACTGTCCCCTTATTGAAGACTAAGCTTTTGTTATTTATACTAACCATCCTAACTAAATCAGTTAGGATTTACAGCTTGCACAACTCAGCAACTAACAGAATCTAGCAACCTAGAAATTAAGTTTGGTTCCTTGTCTCATACACCTTCCTAATAGGAAGCCTTGCTTGACTTGCAATCCTATCAGCTAGTACCAACAACGATGGACTCGTTGCTTGGTTGGTTTAAGCCACCATTTTTCCCAACAAGGAGTCTAATCCCATTATAATCAGCATCAATGAAGTTTTCTGGGAATTCTAGCTTTGTTAACATGCTTAAAACCCCACACAAGTCCTTAACCATTCTATTAGAAAGTTGCATAATGTTACCACTGAAAACTAAATTAAATAACAAATCACTCTTCATTATTAATGTACAAAGTTTATGTTCCTAACATTATTCAGTAATGAGTTACCTCCACAATCATAATAGATAGGTGTTTGGTTTCAAAAGTGAAAATTCTTTCACACATTCTTTGAAGTTCCAAGACCCATCTTTCTGCTCCAAATGCAACATTGCTCTAGACAAGATCTCTATAAAGAGAATGTGCTCGAATCTTGTCAACTACCACATGTTCAACCCATGAAACCTATAACAAAACATTTTATTATGTAATAATAATCAAAATAGAACATTGGTTATTAGTATCATTTTAATTAAAAAAAATACTTGTGAAGATTCAGTAGAAACTTGGTGAGTTATGCATCCAGAAGGAAACATCCAAATGGAAGAATGAGATTCATCCTCTTTCAAGAAATCATATGATACATTAGCTATCACCCAAGTACTAGGATCAAGTTGTACAGAATAGCGAATGAAGCGAAATTAAATGATGCAGGCTTACAACTCCTTTTCAACACCAGAAATGAATTCCAAAACTTCAAGACAATAAAGTCAACAAAACTATGCAAGATATAAAATAACAAACCAACGAAGTTTCTTCCCACTAAATGGAATTGTAAACAATTATTAAACCACACAATTATGTCTATCATTAATCATTTCTAATCACAGAGCATTATATTCGAAATCCTTGACTAACCAAACTGGCTACATGCACAAGAACTTGAGAAAAGAATGGGGACAACTATTCAAAATTCTAGTAATTCAAACCAAAATTCCAAACTAAATTTCTCCAAATCTTGTTCTGAATTTTGAACAGTCATGAGAGGAAAAGGAAAACAAATTTTCAGCTAATGCCAAGTACCACATTTAAGCTTTGTCCAACACTTTAGAGTGAAGGCATCTCCAACACTCATGACATTGACACAAGTGGTTAGATTCAACCACTTATATTTTCTCAATTTATTATTGGTGTCTATGTGCCAGTCTAGGCATAGTATCCACTGTCAATTATGTGCTTCAGAATTTAACAGGGTTATCTAATATACAAGCACCAAACTAGAAGCCAATAGTGATGGCTACTTCAGGTGTTTGTTTATTCATGTGCAGCATATAGGGACACATAACCATACTGAATTAATATTCAAATAATAATATACCTTCTCTATCATAAGCCACAAATAATCCCCTTAATCACTAAGCAAATCTATATTTCATGCTAAGCCACTTGCCTAATTGTTGAATAACACAATAGGTGGTGTTTGAAAAAACTCAATTAAATTAATTTTATGATGACATGTAACTGATAAATGTTTTATTAGAATAGTTTGGGATATGATAAATGAGCATATAATCATAGGAAGACAACAAAAAATAAAAACTTCAAAAAATAATCGAATTGGAAAATTTTGTTTTCACTCAGCACCATCAAACAAGTAAAATCGTCATTTGAATAACTATAAACTCGTGCACGCATTTATCATTAATTTTTACTGCAGCGTCTTTTTGGATCAAACACTCAGAAAAATTAGTATCAAATCAAATTTATCAACAAAAAAAAAAAGTTCATGAACTACAATAGACGAGAGTATAAAGAAAAAAATTAACAGTGAAAAAGCAAATCCAAAAGCGTGGAAACTAAAACGATTAAATCGCGGAATTACGAAATATAAAAAGACAATAAGAAAATAAAAAAGTAAAGGTAGCGTAAAATTGAAAATAGAGAGAATCGAAAAGAACCTTGAAAGTGAGATCAGGAGGGAGAGGCCAGGTGAGAGAATTGTGGTTAGTAGCGCGTTTGCGGGACAAGTGTTTGGCAGCATCGAGAAGGAGAGAACCCATTTGGCATAGATTGAAGAAGATTCTCGAAGTAGAGATCGAGGGAGAGAGAAGGAAGGTCAGATAAGGAGAGGAATTCATCGAGGAGATGTTCGCCTTCCATTTTAGACAACTGAAAGATGAAGGATGAAGAATGGCTTCGTGTTGGCTCGTGTTTTCTTATATTTTGGTTAATTTAAGGATATTTTTAATAAATTTAGATCTAATATCGACAATGTAACAAAGTTAAAATGTTAGTGTAAAAACTCATAACAACAAAAAATGTAAAATGAAACTGAATTGAGTAATTTTGGATTTTAGTATTCATTATTCATGTGATCTATATATATATATATATATATAGAGAGATTACTTTCAGCTAACTCTCATTAATTTGTAATAAACTCTAACTCAATTGTAAGTAACACTAAGAAACTCTATCTCCTTTGTAGTTAACTCTTATTTGTGTTAATGTATATTTTCTGAGTTAAACCAAGTTCAATGGCATTGTCTAAATTCCATTTATTGTTGCTTTTAGAGAATAAAGTCAAGGTGTGTATGCACTTACCTATCATAATTCTGTTTGCATGACAGTGCCTATGCCATGCACAAGCTCTTTTTGAGTTAACCTTTGCTTGCTAAATTATTTGAACATCTATAGGTTGTAAACCAAATTAGTGAGAATAACATAGAGGATCTTCGGTTTGACCAAACTTCTGATCTAGCATCAAAACTCAATCTTTTAGGTTTGTGTTCTCCGATTACTACAATCTTTCAGTTTGACCAAATTAGTGATGCCACGGCTGGTTTATTTTATGCATACGATCAAAACTCAATCTTTCATGTTTGTGTTCTCCGACTACTACAACATTCTGTATTTTGGATCTGACTGTCTTGGTTATGATTAATGTTGCTGCTGTTTTTTTTAAAAGGTGTCTATCAACTATGAGGGTCGAGATATGTGGAAAGTGTATTTTATCATTTGAGGAGGTCACTTTGAAGTTCATCAGCGTTAGTGAACAGGTACTTTTCATGTTTCTGACCATTTAAGCTATATGAAATTGAAGAGATTGCCAGTTTTTATTCCTTAAAATATGGATCATATGGCTTCACAATTCGTTAGTGCATTGCCAAAAATAGTTTGTTTTAGTATTGTTTGATTGGTAGATTCATATGACTTCATATGCACATTCAATCTTGAAATGGTGAACCTTATTTTTAAAGTTTATGGAATTAATATTTGACTTTTGTATATGCAAATTCAGTAGTTTCTCTTCTTATTTGCAGGATGTTTTGAGAACTTTCTTATTGCGGAAGCTTGATAGTTCAGAAAAAAAAAATAAAAAAAACGACAAATGTCAAATAACAATTATATCCACCTAGACAAGGTTTTGATAGGAAAGTTGTTTCTCGTTTTATTCCTTTATGTCTTTTTCTGTGAACAATTGCATGAATCAGGATAAAATATTGTTTGTAAGAAATGAATAAACCTGATGTTTGCATGAATCCGAGGTGGCCAGATTTCTTTAATGGATTTGGATTATAATGTCATGAGTCCTAACCAAGTATAAATAATCCGTTTTTTACAGTTAGGTGTAAATAACCTTTTATTTTGGGTGGTGAATGGAGTTCTTAATAGTCTCATCTTGTAGTTTGAGACACATTCATAATAATCATGATGGTTTTGGGTTTGAGGCAATTGAAGAATCACCTATATGTTTTTTCTTATCGTGCTATTGTGAAGAGTTGTGGTTGTTATTCAATTGTTATGAGTTGATAAGTGCCAAATTTGTCTAATTTTAAATATATTATTTCATGACACTTATTAACTTGAATTCATTGACAACATATGATTTTTCAAGGTGAAGAAAATTGATTTGTTAAGCAAGTAAAAAATTTGCTAAGAGAATTTCATTTTTTTCTAATATTGTAAAAGCGAATTCAAATCAGATTTTGAAAACAAATTCACATTTTTTGAGTCTCATAACCAAAGAGAAGACAAAAAGTGACCAACAGAGGGAGAATCGGAGAAGCAATGGTGTAGAAGTTTGATGAATCATCTTCAACACTCAATCTCTTCTCTTTCTTCGTGTGTTGTTATATCTATGTTGATGGTCTATTTTTGTTCTTAATGCTTTTCCAAACTAACAACTTTCAAATTTATTTGACCTTTTGATTTATTAAGTGCTTGGAAAAGATTTTTTAAATAAGGGAACTAGAATAAATTCATATCATATGTGTATGCTAGTTTCTATGAATAAGGCTATCTTTAAAGTCGCAATCCATTGTCTGATCGTTAATGCTATTATGTAGATCAACTGAGCGAGAAATCAAAAATTAATCGGTACGATAGATTTAACATCGTTTATCGAGAACAAAAATGTATAAAGAGAGACAGGTAAAAATATCAATGAAAACTTGAACGTATGTAATTGATCAAGAGGATTTATCAGAAAGTGGTTGGCGAAACATAATCTCAAACAATCTTATCTCTATGTTATTTTGCTTTTCATTCATTGAATGTATACAATCTTATGAACAAGACTAAATCCTACTCTTTTAATTAAAACAATATTAATTGTTGAGCAATATTGCATAATTCTTTGTGGATATGATAACTATGAATAATTACTTTTATGTGTTAAAAATTACAACCTCATGAGCATAATACTCATTTTTTCGATAACATGGTGGACTGTCATAGTTTGTTGACTATGAATCTTACGGATATTAGTTTTGTTTTTGGCTCTCATTGGTGACTGATCTTCGGATTGTTTTTGGACAGTGTGTGGTGGAGGCGTCATGATGTTGTTTTCGATTCTTGACCGCTTGCACATGTGAATCTTTTTCAAATGATTAAAAGTGTTATATCTAGTGTTGAATCAACTTTCAATCAAACAAAGATGCTACAATGTTAAGATCATACTATCTTGAACCCCATTCGATGGGTTATGCTGTAAGATGGTTTTGTAGCATTTAAAATTTGACTTTTTGTGGAAGAATTCTTTGAGATGTTGGAGGTATTATTTTATACACCTTTATCGGCAAAAATTCAGTTGAGTTCAATTCAGTTGAGTTCAAACACATACCTTAAAAAAATGCAAACAACAAATGCAGACTACCTTTTATAATTTTTTTGTTCCTTTTTCTTATACCAAATAAAACATCAAACATTTTTTTTATTTATTTTATCCTTTTCTTATTCATAATTATACATATTTGTGGTAAGAATTTGACTTTGTATCAATAGATGGCATTGAAATTCTGTTGAGAATAATTGTAAAATGGTTATTATTATTATTATTATTATTATTATTATTATTATTATTATTATTATTATTATTATTATTTTCACTAATAATATTTTTACCTTTCTCAATTGCCTTTTTCGAAAAACAAAATTTGAACAT
>JBBPBR010000004.1:28317556-28350510 GCA_037974775.1 Cicer pinnatifidum | reverse complement strand
ATATGACATTTATCTGTTGTTACTTTATATTTAATAAAAAAACTCTATAAGATACTAGCTAAGTTTTAAGAATTTGACATTGTAATTTCAAGGACGACAATTCTATTTCTCTTCAGAATATATAGTTGTAAAATGATCAGTAGTGCCACTTTAATAATAAATTCATCATTCTCCTAAATTTTTAAAATTAAAATTCTCACTAGCATTTTCATCATTTTTTTCGTTATTTTTTTCTTAAACACTTTATTTAATTATTTTTTTCATCATTTCTTATACTAAATAATAAATCCATCATTATTTACCCTTCTTCTTGTTAATAGTTATTAGTTTGTATTCTTATCATTTTATTTTATTTTTTATCACTAGGACTAAATATTTGTATTATCGTCCAAGGTTATTTAAGAGTTGAGAATGTTTTGGAAAGTGGACTAGATAATTGTATTAGAATTCTTACTAGCATGATTGTTTTGTCGCATTAGAAATTAGATTTTTGATAATAACATGTATCAAACCCAACTCTTAATTGGCCTAATTCATATAAAGGGTGACTTAGTCATTCGTAAGATTGTGAAGGGCGTAATTGGAATTTCCAATCACACTTTTAACCATCCAAAATACATGCAGTCCACCCACTTCTATTTACTATTTATTAAATAAAAGAAATGGAAAAAATAATTAGAAATAGAAGAGAGGGAGGGGAGAAAGGTGAAGAAAATAAAAAGAAGAAAGAAAAAAAAAAGAAGAAGGAAACTACTAAACCCTTCATCTTGCATGTCTTTCCCCAACTCTCCCACACCATTTCCTACCTCATAAACACAATTTCATCAAATACTAGAGACAATGAAGAGATAAAAAGAATAGGAAAAGAGTATATGAAGAAATGGAATGGAAGATAGATAATCAAGCCTGGGTAAGGTTCATCCATGCATGGAGGGAGGAAACAAGAAGAAGGCGATACAAAAGGAAAAAGAAAGAAATAGAGATGGATTAAGGAAAGACACGAAGTTCAAAGCTATATGGTTCAAATGGAGAATAGAGGCTAGAGTATTTCAATCTCTTCAAGTTATTTGAGTTAACATATAACCCCCTACTAAAACTTATCTAGGGTGTGTTAGGGGTTTAACTTCATTTTGAGAATGATTAAGTAAATAACTTTCTATTTGCATTCTTAAGTTTTAGTTAAAATCTTGTTTGTGATGTGTTAGTTGAAAGTGTTATGCTAAATTTTGTTTAATAGAATGCATGTTATGGTGATTTTGAGTTGTGTCTTGTATGTTTTGTGTATTGAATTTAAGTGTTGTGCTTTGGATATATGTTAATGTGAGTTTCTTATAACTTTTCCATAACTTGATTGATGATTCAAAGTGGATTTGAGAATTAGAATGGGGAAGAATAATGTTGAAACTCATAAAACATAAGTCTGCATCCTATCAAATTCGCTTAGAGAATTTAAATTGGCTAAGCAAATTTGCTAGTATGGAAATGGGTTCCAATCTGTTTCAGATTCCCTGAGTGAATCTTATTTTCTCTAAGTGAATTTTACTCTATCATGGACTACATTTTAAGTATTTTCTTGAATGGTAACTATATTATCCATTTTAATAATTGAAATACGAGTTTAGTTCTATTAATGTACGAGCGAGTTTAAGAATTACTGATGAGAGGACTTTTCCATTATTTACACATTGGCATGGGTAGAAAATATCTTTAAATTTTTTATAATTTCTGTAATACTGAGTTATAATAACTCACATTTTGTTGGGCTGGTGTTTTCCAAGTATTAACATTGAAGAATTGGATAGTATATCCGAATTTCTCCTAAGTTATTTAATGTAGAGTGAAGTTGCGATACCGGAGAACAATCAGAGTCTTAGATTAGGATTTCTTTTGTTTAATTTTATTATTTTCACTCTTGTATCCATATTTAGATCGTTGTATTAATTACTTACTTTTCTATTCTAATTAAGTTTTAAATTTGTATTTTTATGTTCTAAAACTTTTATTTTTCTTGAAAATCATTTGAAATTTTAAAGGTTACTATATTTTGTTAAAAATCTTATAGAAATAATAAGGGGTTACAGTAAATATTGGGTATATAAGAGAGGAGCCATACATACCTAATGCCTTAAGGTTTTGGATGGATGTTGTAAGACCCTTAGTTTTAATTTGTAGTTTTTGAATTTGGATTTATTTGGTATTGAATTTCTGAGACTTTTTAGCCAATTTTATTGGTATTTTGTGTGTTAAATGTCAAAAATATCTTTTTGGAGCCCCGCTTAAAATTATTCGTCGATGAATAGTTTAGTTTAATTACGATAAATCTTTTGTCAAAAGTAAAATTTTCTAAGATGCAGCGTTTTTTAGAAAAATTCATCTGCCGATTGAATTGCAGCGAGAGTAGATATTTTTCTGAAAAAGTGGTTTGAGAAGTGATGTGATGTGACGGGGATAATGATGATTTTTATAAAATATCTAAATATCTAGATTTTTTTATAGATATTTGTTATATATATATATAAAGAAAGAAAGAAAGGAAACATTTCTCCCTGTAGCCAGCCGTGCCTTCATCATTTTCTTCTTCTCCTTCTCTATATCCTTACAACAAGCAAAGTGTTTGTTTCTTTTTTAAACTCAAACACAAACCTCCATTTTTCTTCAACTTCTAAGCTCCCTTTCAAGAAGTGATAGAAGGGAAAGTTACTCATTTCCACGCTGCGGTGCTAGTGAGCTAGTTTTCGAAGCGACAACGTGAGCAAATTTTTCGAAGCGACAACGTGAGCAAATTTTGCAATTAAGACCTTATATGTGAATTTGTGGAAAATAAGTTTGATGTGTTTGAGGTATATTTGTGGAATAATGAATTTAATTCGACTTGTGAGGGAATTAGTAGAATTTGAATTTGATGTGTTTGAGGTGTGGTTTGTGGTGATTCATGTTTAGTGTAATTGATGTGTTCATAATTAATATTATGAATTTTTTAGATGTGTTTTATGTGTGGATTTTTTGAAAAAATGAATTGATATGATTTGGTGAATTATGGATTGAATTTGAAAATATGTTTGAATATGCTCTATATTGAATTTGAAAAATCATTAATGTTAAATGAGTATTAAAAAAGGGGAATCATTTAATATCCGCATTTACTTAATGATTGTTGTGAAAAGAGTTAGAGTATGTTCATGCATTTCATAGTACTTGGTGACCGCGATGGGACCATAGTGATACTGATGACCGTGATGGACCACGAGATGATGCCATGTGATATGCTGATTCATTTTATCCTTGTAGGGAATTTCGTGTCGTGTAGATTCGTGATAGACTACACTGTTGAGACAAAATCTCAATTTAATGTTTTGATGAAAACAAACAAAAAGTTAATTAAGAATTCTAATTATGATTCTAAGTGTTTTGGTATTTAATATGTGCATTTAAGTGTGTTAAACAAGATAAGTATCAAACATCACAAGTCAAATCAAAGGAAACAACTCAAAAGATTGATCCTTAAAGAATGAAGATTGACAAAAGATTGATCTTTTAAGGACAAAGATCAATCTGTATATTCTGCTAAAAATACAGAGAACAATCTTCACAGTAGATAATCAATCTCCACATAATTGATCAATCCTGGAAGCCACATTCAACTTATACTCATTCCAGAATTTGAAGAATCAAGTCATGCTTTAATAAAGGCATAATACAAAGATCATTCTTCATATAAAACAAGTGCAAGTACAAGGCTACAAGTAGTGAAGTACACTAATGATTTGAACCATCCAAAAGCCTGCACACACAACTGAAAAGGACATAATCAAGGCTGACATACTGACACGGATCATAGGGAACAAGCTGTCTCATCACAGACCAAAAGATCAATCATGGATCAATCTTTTTTATCATACTCAAGTGTCTCAATTCCTTTTCTTATAGCTTGCTGTTTTGTTTTAATTTCTGTGTTGTAATCATTCACAATAGATGTCCATCCACATAATATATTTCTCAAACAAGAGTTGAGTAAATATCAAATTCAAAATAGCCTCAAAATCACTACTTTGTAACTCAAGGTTGCTTTGTCAAATCTTAAGTAAGTTGCAAAATCCTTTCACGTTTGAAAGACAGCTTGTTAAAGTCTTTACAAACAGTAAGGTAGAAATCCTTTCTAGGTAGAAGGGTAGGAATTGTGTAAAGATCAAGATTGATCCATGAAAACCAAGAAGGATCTTGGTTTGAACACTTAGTGAAAAATCTCACGATTGTGAGGACTGGACGTAACCCGGATTGGGTGAACCAGGATATATCCTTGTGTGATCTCTCTATCTGTATCTCTATTTATTTTATGCTTTACAATCAGATTTCATTTTGGTAAAATTGATCTTGTTGTTTTAAAGATTGATCTTCTGCAAACTTAAGATTGATCTTCTACAAAGTAAAGATTGATCTTCATCACTGTAAAGATCAATCTTAACCTGAGATCTTATTTTTAAAGCAGAATTTTTTAAAAAGGGACAATTATAATTCAAACCCCCTTCCTTATAATTGATATTTTTACTTCATACACATTTTTGTAAATCGTATTCACCCGTGATAGGTGGCACATCGGTAAATAGTACTGGTTTGTGATAGGCATAACATTTACGATTTATGATTTTTTAGTAAATTGTGCTGACCTGTGATAGGTGACACATCAGTAAATAGTACTAGTCTGTGATAGGCGGTATATTTACGATTTACCCTTTTTAGTAAATTGTGTTGACCTGTGATAGGTGGCACCTCGTTAATTAGTATTGATATGTGAAAGACGGTACAATTATGATTTACGTCCATTTGTGGAGGATTTTGGTTGGAATTCCAGAATCATGCATTTTGGCATATACGCATTGCATTAGGATGTTTGGCACGTGAGTCATGTTTGATATATTGTGATAATTGTATATACATACTCGGTTGTTGTTTGTGATTATGCTGTAATTGATGAGTGTGATTGATTGACTTTGTGTTGTAAGTGTTGAATGATTTTGAAACGTTTTCAAAATTGAAAAGCTGCATTTTTCACAGTTGTATCCGAATACAACATGATTGTATTCGAATACGACCTGATAATTTTTACTACGGACTTATGATTTCTCATTTGTATTCGTATACGACAGGACTATATTCGAATATGACATGATGATTTTTGCTATTGACTTGTGAATTAGCACTGTATTCGAATACGAGAGTGTTGTATTCGAATATGACGGTGCAGTTTTGTTAAAAACTTCATTTTTCAACTTTGATTATGCGTGTTTGGCATATGAAAACCCTTTCAAGGTGTATACTAAGTTGAAAGGTTATTTTGTGCATTTAACATTTAAATGCTATGTGGTATTTGTTAATTTTGGTTGGTGACTTTTACAATTATTGTGGAAATTTGCGTTTTGTCCTCAGATGAGAACCAATATCGTCCTACCGATTAGTACCCTAGAGATGGAAAGGTAGTTAGACATACTTGACTGAAGCTGTGTCAGAAGGATCTTGTGGGAATCGTGGAGATCACCCGGGTTGTATAGTTTTTATAGCATGATTAGATTAGATGGTTGTATAGGGGATAGATGCCTTTCTTTTGTGATTGTATTTATTTCAATTTGGAAGATTGTACCTATACCTTATATTGTCAGCTTTACTTTTATGTTGATGGGTCCATGTTCCACTTTTGATGTGACGTGGCGAATGTTGAGATTCTTGGGGCAATGCTTTTATGCAGGTGTCTGCCGAGAATATCCCAGGAGTTTGAGCTATGTCTGATAGGTCTCATATCCCTGGTGTATTTTTCTGTTTAAATACTTTGAATTTTTGTTTCAGAAACTATTTCCGTTGCTTATAAATATTGTTGACTTTCGTCGTTGTATTACAATTAAAATATTTTATCCAACATAAGATAAATATAAATAAAAAATGATATGTTTCTCCAGTATTATCTGTCACTAACACTTATTATTATTTATTAGATTATATTTATTTTATTTTATCGCCCTACTAATTGTAATTCTAAATTATTAATACCAGTAAATTAAATTTAAATTTCTAATTACTTTACTTGCATAGCACAAAGTGAAAGCATTTAAACTAAATTTGAACATCAAAAATGTTGAATCAATATTTGTAAAGAGGCGCAAATACTTGAAGAAACTCAAAATAACCAAGTCCAGTACTTCCATACATCACCAAAGTACCCTGGTCTCTCCTTCCAAGGTCCAACAGCCGCTTTCCATCGATATTCATTAACCAATCTCTTTCGACCAAACAACCACCTGATGCAATATAATGAAAAATACAATTCCAAAATGTTATTTGATCAATAATTAGATTGCTTATGCACAAACTAGAAGAGCGAACTGGAAAATGAGATTGCAAATGATGCTTACTGAAACTACAATATGTACTACAGAATTTAAAGATTGTAAAAAGTAGATACATCATCTCAGTACATCAAAACTCAAATTTCACTAAAATCAACTCTCTTGTCAAGAAGAGGAGAGGAAAATCAAGAAAACCATTCTTTAAAAACTAAATAAATGTAAATTGAGGATTGTGACGTATATGTGAAACCAAGTATTTACAAACTATTACAATTAAAATGCATATTCTGCTTTCACATTCCTATCCATTTTTCTATCTTTATAAGTGAGCATACCAGTACCATATACAACATATGCAAAACTAGAACACGTAACACAGAACAAAAATAACCAAGTAAATAGATTGCATGATAGATATAAGTTATTAAACACTAAAAGCTGCAAAACGATTCAATATCTCATTGCATGGTTATAGGTCTGTACATAGATATGTATGCATTTTGTGTGTTCAGATGTTATAGAAGTGGAATTCCACATAAGCCGATATTCAAATGATATTTCATGATAATTTCAATTTTATATCAAGCAATCAAATCACAGTTCCATAAAATTTTTTCCTTCCAAGTAAATACTTCTTTGATTCAGGTTCCAATGAAACAGCTCTAACTTGAATTGTCTATGATCATTGTTGTAACAAAAATAAAAAATAAAAAAAATCTGCCCAAGCTATGGTAAATAACAATTATCACTCGATCCATTACTAGTAACCATAAGTGATTTGGACAATTCAAAGAGAAAGAAGAATGAAAATAAAAAGAGTAACACTCTTCACATCACAAAAATGTGAAGTGAATTCCAACCGGACGATTATTTGAAGCATCTAAAAAATATCTTTTGTATATACATACATAGAGAGAGAGAGAGAGCAAAACTATAGCATCAAAATTAAAGCTATAGCAACGTAATTAAGAAATAAGAGCTGAAAAAATGCTAATTTAAAAGCAGCAGTAACTCACATCTTGAGCCATTTGGCTCACTATATCTGCAAAATTTTATGCTACTTTCTCAGCAGAAGCTTTATCTAAGAACATCACAGAATTTAATGCTACTTTACACTTCCGAAATGGTAATTCACCCCGAATCTAAAAACACAACCCATAACAAAAAATCAGTCCATTATCTCTAACACGAAGAAATCATCATAACATTGAATCCTCGCCCAAATTACACAAATTTATAATAAAAATACACAATATGAAAGTTGCAACACAAACTATCTATATAAACACTTCATAGAGATATTCCCTCTCCACCAACAAAAAAAAGAAGCGCCAAGAGGATCCTGAAATTTCTTCCCTTTGCACTATCCAAATAAATAAATTATTAAAAAGGAAATTAAAATACTGTCGCAACAAAAATGATAGAAGAAACCAAAACTGAATAAATACTATCATAAACTTACGGCCCAACAATATTTGTATAAAAAAATACACAGAATGCCAAGACTATATTTGTATAAAAAAAACATTTATAAATAATAACTACAAGACAAGATTAGACAAAATAAACTTACGGCCCAGCTAAACAACACACAATATGCCACGTGAACATCCAAGTCTTAAACATCACGTTAAATATTTTTCCTTTTATGCAAACAACATCTTGATAAAGAATAGAGGTTAATGTAATAAAATGGCCAATACAAAATTCAAGCTTGTACTACCAGTAAGTCATTTGCTAAGGTCAAAAAAGGAATCTTAAAATATGGTATTCAATATTGATAACTATCTCACGCAACTGTGAATGAGAAAGTAAAGGTTGTTTAACACGCATCTCTAAACAAAGTTAGTTTAACAGATCAAAATACTAACCACATAAACAACTACTAAAACTAACCTTATTCGTTCTAACTCCATGTTTTCATATATTTTACTGTCGTAGGGAAGACTAGGCACTTCTTCTGTTCAGCAACAGCTACACCAAAACAAAATACCAGAATGAGTAGCCAAACAAGTCTCAAACACTAATCGGAAACAATCATACATAAGCAACTTATACAATGACCTCATTGTTTCTAACAATAATTTTGAATTTAAAAGAATCAGCCAAAGAGATGGCATTTTCATCCCAACATAAGAATGCTTTGTCAAAAATAAAAGGCCAGTGTGTATATTCAACAACCTTAGCCATAAAAGAATCATCCATAGAATGAACTCGTGGAGCACCACCATACCTCCAGATAATGCAATATCTTTACCAACTGCCAAGTAACTCTTAACTACCTGAAGAGGACACAAAATATTAGCAAAAATAATAAAAGCACAATGATGAACAATCTGAAATAAAACAAGAGATATTACTTCGGTTGAACGGCACTCGTTCTTAGAGTCATTACTTATGTTGACATCGAGAGAGTGCTTTGGTTTTCTGAGAGAAATTATAAGAAATTAAGAATCCCTAAAAAATAAACATACATAATTGGTGATAGATGCAATTGAAGAAATTGAAATTAAAAACCTATAAAATGTTGAACAACCTGAAATACAAATGGGGTCGATTTTACGATCGTGATTGAAGTAATGGAAAATTTCTAAAATGAACGACAAATACCACAAAAGAAAGTCGCACAACATTGTAGAATGAATCTCTCCGAGAAGGCGAAGAAACAATGATGCGATCGAAAATCAGTGAAAGTGTTAGGGATGATTCCAATTAGTTATCAAGCTAGAAGTTAGGCTGGAAGTTAGAGATTAGCATTAAGAATTAGTTACTGAATTTCTGTTATTAGTAAGTAGTTACAAATTAGTTAGGAGGTCGTTGAGAATTCATAGGTAGGAGGTTGTTGAGAATTCATAGGTAGGAGGTTGTTGAGAATCTATATAAGAGGTTATTTGGAATGTAAGTAACTCTCATTCAGGATCATTAGCTTATATTATCCCATTGTACTTCCTTCTATCAATTAATATTAGACACTCGAATTCCTTTCATTCAATTAAGAATTCCTGGATTTATTCATCTTACTCTTCGGAATTATTTCCCTAGATTCTTAATTCTTCTTCTTCCCTTTCCCCACTCAAACAACCTTAACAATTGGTATCCAGAGCTAAATTTTTTCAGGGCAATGGCGGATGCAACACGTTCTCAGCTTGCTACTCGTGATTTAGAGGAAAGATTGGAGAACAAAATTTTAGAAAAACTTGAGGCACGATTGGCGGAGTTAGCTGGATCTTTGCAGAAAACCTTGGGTGATTCGATGAAGCTAACAATGGAAGAGCTAATGCAGAAGAATACTGGTGAAGAAACTCCATTTTTGAATAACAGAAATTTTCAGCAAGGTAGAAATCAGCAATCGCAGCAGTTTACAGGTGATCGTTCTTCTTCTGCTTCTTATACAGGGCAAACTAGGCTATCAAGAATAGAATTTCCAAGATTTAATAGTGAGTCTGTTAATGAATGGATTTATCAGTGTGAGACTTTCTTCTTAATCAACAATACTCCTGAAGAGGTTAAGGTCATGTTAGCAATTATGCATCTTGAGGGGAAAGCGTTGAAATGGCATCATGCCTTTACAAAGATATTACGAGCTAACATCATGCCTAATTGGGGAGAGTATGTCCAAATCGTATTAGAAAGATTTGGAGAAGTGCGCAGTGATCCTATGGCCGAGCTGATGCAGTTAAGGCAAAAAGGATCCATAACTGATTACCATGAACAGTTTGATGCAATCATCACTCGATTGCAATTACTTGAGGATTATACCCTCAGCTGTTTTTTAGGGGGACTGAAAACTGATGTGGAGATGATGGTCAGAATGTTCCAACCACAATCAGTTAGAAAAGCCTTTACTTTGGCTAAGCTGTATGAGTCAGCTTCAGTGCAAGGATCACAGTTTGGACCATCCAAACTTAAACCTCAGCCTCTTAACATATCATTGTTAGGACCTAAGCCTCAGATAACACCACTAAATGATGCAGTCAAACCTAAGCCAAAATTTAGCAAGAACTTGACTCCAGCATTTATGAATGAAAGAAGGGCCAAAGGTTTATGTTATTTTTGTGATGAGCCATTCTCTGCAGAACATAGCTTGACTCACAAGAAATTACAGTTACAACTCATGGAAATTGATGATGAGCCTGAAGGGGATGAGAACCAAGAAGTCAGTCAAGTAGAGACTGTAACTAATCAGTTTGAAGAAGCTCAGATATCTGTTAGTGCATTGACTGGTGTATCCAATTTCAAAACTATGAGAGTAACTGGTAGATACAACAAGAAACCCATTCACATCCTTATTGATAGTGGAAGCACTCATAACTTCCTAGATGTGCGAATGGCTACAAACATTGGTTGCAAAATTGAATCACTTAAGCCATTAACTGTAACTGTGGCAGATGGCAATAAGGTACAGATTTCTTCATGTGTAAGGAATTTCAAGTGGACACTGCAGCATACTACCTTCACTTCTGATGTGATGTTACTGCCATTAGGATGTTGTGATGTAGTATTGGGCATTGAATGGCTAGTGACATTGGGAGATATCACTTGGAATTTCGAATATCAGTTGAGAAAGAATTAGTGGTATATGATTGTTATTGATATTATGAAGTTTTGTTATCAAGAGATAATATCAAGTTGTTATAAGAAGAAGAGAATGAAAGCAATTTATATAGTTTCTAGAAAAACAACACATGAATCGATTTGGCCAATCGATTCATTAAAGTCATATAGCACCCTAATCGATTGATCCAATCGATTTCGCGAATCTTATTTTTCTTGAATCTTGAAACTGCATAACCTAATCGATTTAGCTAATCGATTATTTTAAATGAGTTCTTCAACGTTTGATGAATGTATATAATTGAATCAATTGTCATAATCGACTTGAAGTGTTTTGTTCAAACAACGAGATCAAAACAATCGATGTACTTAATCGATTCAACCATTTCAGTCATCTATGTTTCTAAAACTTTTTGTACCAATCGATTTGGTCAATCGATTTCACTGGTTCCAGGGACACAGTGATTTCATAAATCGATTTACCTAACCGATTGTGGACTTTAAGTCTGAAGCACATTTCATCAGTTGGTTCATTCAATCGATTTACCAAGTCGATTGATGCCAACATTTATTTCAAAAGAAGTATATAAGTCGATTGTGCTAATCGACTGTGTATGTTCCAGACCAAGGTTATTTTGAAACTTGTTTTAGTAAATCGATTTGCCTAATCGATTTATTAAACATTGGTTTGGCTCTGGGACATTCACAATCTAATGTGTCAATCGATGTAGACAAACAAAAATAAAGAAGTGATTGGATTAATCGATTTGCCAAATCAATTTGCTTGCAAGACATGCCACTGACTTGCTCATTTTAATTTCAGTAAATGTACCAATCGATTTGTCTAATCGATGTAAACAATCAGTTCAGTCTTGGTGATTTAAACAATCGATTTGCCTAATCAATTTGTGGCAAACTGGCTCTCTGACTTGCACAATTTATTTTCTAATAAGTGTACCAATCGATTTGGCTAATCGATTGATAACCTGTTAGATTTTTCAGAAGATGTGCAAATCGAATTTGCCAATCGATTGGTTAATCCCAGACTGCATAATATCATTCAACCCTGTTACAGAATTGATTTTACTAATCGATTTGCTTATGGATCTTCAAGCTTTTGTTGATTTCTTGAGTTCCAAGCAATTGTCTCAAGTTTGTAGGATTGAATTGTTGTTCCTAAAATTTTTCTCAGTTTACAATGTTAGATTTATTTCAAGCTGTATGTTTGTCAATAATATCAAAAACGAACATATGTCTAACAATCTCCCCCTTTTGATTTAAGTGACAAACATGCAATTTTAACTTGAGAAACATTTCAAAGGAAAAACATTGTAATAATAACAGTTTAGTGAAGCTCCCCTTAAATGCAATTTGCATGTAGTGAAATAAGGGTTAGAGCATCAGACAATAACAGAACGTATCAGAGCAATGTGCATATGGTATCAAAGCTTACTACTGATATCAGAATTGTTAGAAGGTATATAAAAAACTGTTAAGTAGCATAAAGTTAGTACAAGTTATAATTTCTCTCCCCCTTTGTCAATTAAGGCAAAAAGAGGTAAAAGAGAGAAGTTTGCTCCCCCTGAGTTGGTAGCAAACCTGAATACTGCTATACAATGAAACTTGAAAAGATTAGTAACAAGAGTAGTAAATACAGTATGATTATAAACTTAGTTAAAAACAGTTTGGATTAGATCAATAAACAGAAACAGATTATGGCGCGCACTAGAAAATATGAAAATGAAATGCAGCAGTCAATATGATCAATATGCTCAAAAAGTTATATTCATTAATCAATAGTCAAGTACATCCAACTAATTTTTCACAAAAAGAAGAGCAAAACCGAAAAACAAAACAACTAAGAAACCTAAAGTCCTAAACATCTAGAGTTTGTTGGTCCTCATTATTATTTGGGGATGAGGCTGAGACCACTGTATTAACCTCAGCAGGTGTCTCCTCATCATGAGTTGCAGCAGCATCTAAGTGTGTTGGAGCTGGTTCTTCAGCCGCTTGTCTTCCAATTTCAGCAACATCGCTGAAGGACAACTTGATGCCCAGATGTTCCTGAATAGCTGCCACGTCTTGTGCAATCTGGTTCTGATCGAATTGAATCATCTGGATTGCAGCCTCCATTCTCTCATTCAATGCCTCCATCCTGGTGTTGTGAGCCGCTTGAGCTGCCATAAATTCAAGCAATTTGGTGAGCACCTCAGATTCTGCTGAAATTGACTCTACAGCTGGTGGTTCAACACTTTGCTGGGTTTGTTCAGCATTGGCTTGAGGTCGCTTCCAAACGCCATTCACTTTGCGCAGCTGCATTTGGTTCACGATGGATTCACCAAATGTCAGAATGGTCTTGGACATTTCTTCACCCTTGAGAGATACCTTGAAGTGGGTGAGAATCTTTGTGACCAACTGTGGATACGGAAGCACCAGCTTTCCTTGAGCTGCTTCCAGCATGTGTCGAAGAACGATCCATGCCCAGCTCATCTTGAGCTCTTTGCACAGACCCCACAGTAGCACAATGTCCAGCCGTTGGACAACCGCGTGATTTCCAGAACGCGGGACAAGCATCCGGGTGAGTGCATACATCAGCATACGTTGCTGAACCTTCATCTGGCCTATTGGAAGTGAAACAGATTCCACAAATCCTTCAACCATAAGGTCTTGCACGGCTGTTTGCCTATCCAGAGACTCTTCCCATCCGTCGTCAGCAGCGTCGGCTTCATTGCTGCCATCAATCGAGTTTCCGAAGTAAGGAAGTCCCGACAGGTTCGAGAATTCTTCAAAAGACATAGAAATTTTCTTTCCTTTCACCATGGCTTTGAAGCCTATATCCGTCATTTTGAACATAGAGTAGAATGTGCGAATCAGGTTCGGATAAGCGTCAAGTGAGCAGGACAAGAAATCTTCCAATCCATGAAATCTGAGATGGTTTTGAAACGTAAAACCATCGCTGCCAAAGTAGTTGAAATCTAGAACACGTGCTTCGTGAATCTTTCGTTTGACGAATGCCGGTGGAAGCTTTAATTCCTCAGCTTGCTTGTGTTGAGGAGCAGTAGTCTTCTGTTGTGGAGTTGCCTTCTTGTGAGGTGTAGTCTTCTTCTGAGGTGTTGAAGACGCACCCTTTTTCTTCTGCTTCTTTTGCGATATCTCCTTCATCGCATCAGCTAACAACTTTTCAGTTGGAGCCTCTTTCCTTTTCTTTGGTTTTCCTTGCTCTACGGCAATACCTTTGCCTTTGTCTTGAGCAGCAATCTTGTGTGTAGGAATTGGAACCCTTTTGGAAAGAGTGGGTGGTGGAGATGGAGTCCTCCCACTTGAAGAAGAAGAAGGAGAAAGTGAAGGAGTTCTAGGTTGAGTTTGTTTTACACGTGCCATTTTGGAATGTGTGATCTTGAAAAACAAAGATAAATCAGAGAAGGATGATTATGTGGGTTGAAAGCAGAAAAACAGAGAAGATTTGAGTGAGTTTGCAGAGAGTTTGAGTGTGAAATCGATTTGAGGTAGTGAAGGGAAATGGGTGGAATCGATTGTCATTGTTCCTTTTATAGAAGCAGATGCATCAATCGATTGGTCCAATCGATTAGATGACCGTTACTGGGGAAGTCCAATCATCAGAGCCGTTAGATTCTGCAACGGCTAGTAAAAAAACGTAACGGTAACAATGTCAATCGATTTCCCCAATCGATTCCTTTAGTTACTCAATTGATTTCCCTAATCGATTTCGTATCAACTCAGCAGCTTTCATACCAGTTCAGAACTAAATCCATCTCAGAATCGATTTCCCAGATCGATTCTTTAAAAAGAAAAACACAAACTAAATCTATCAATCGATTTCCCAAATCGATTTCGAGCTTGTTCAGAAAACTTTCATATCAGTCCAGAAGTTACCTTGTCTCAACATCGATTATCCAAATCGATTCTTTAAATAAAAATTCACACTTATTTAAGACAATCAATTTCCCAAATCGATTTAACTGGGAGAGTAAGAACATCTGAAGCTTCCTGGGGATAGCCAATCGATTTCCCAAATCGATTTCGCGTGCAAACTTTGAGAAAATAGACATATTATGGGTCAAGTCGATTAGGGCAATCGATTTTATAAAAACATTTTCCTGTGTATCCACAGGACAATCGATTTACCCAGTCGATTAGACACATAATTCAAATCTGACTAGGATCTATAATGCCCAATTTCATCCTAATGTGATGGAAGCTATCCTTTGGCAATGCTTTGGTGAAGATGTCTGCTAACTGTTCAGTTGTGTTGACGTACTCTAACTTGATGTTCCCACACTGAAACTGATCTCGAATGAAATGATGCCGAATCTCGATATGTTTGGTCCGGAAATGCATAATTGGGTTCTTAGTGATACTGATCGCACTTGTGTTGTCGCACAAGATAGGAACAGTTCCTAAGTTCACACCAAAATCTAACAGATGCTGTTTCATCCACATGATCTGAGCACAGCAACTTCCAGCTGCAATGTACTCAGCTTCAGCTGTTGACAAAGCAATACTGGTTTGCTTCTTGCTGAACCAAGATACAAGTGAATTACCTAGCAAATGACAAGTACCAGAGGTACTTTTCCTATCAAGTTTGCATCCTGCAAAGTCTGAATCCGAATACCCAACCAAAGAACAAGTTGATCCCTTAGGATACCATAATCCAAGGCTCCTAGTCCCAACTAAATACATGAAAATCCTCTTGACTGCACTAAGGTGAGACTCTTTAGGATTGGATTGATATCTCGCACACAAGCAAACACTGAACATAATGTCAGGCCTGCTTGCTATGAGATAGAGCAATGATCATATCATGCCTCTATACCTTGTAACATCCACTGGTTTACCCATTTCATCTCTATCTAGAAGGTTTCCTTGCCTCATTGGAGTATCAATGGGCTTGAAGCTATCAAAGGAGAATTTCTTTATCAAATCATTACAATATTTTGTTTGACTAATGAAGATACCTTTCTTGCTTTGGTTAATTTGAAATCCCAAAAAGTATGATAGTTCTCCCATCATTGACATTTCAAATTGACCTTTCATTAAATTTTCAAAATTTTTGCACAACTTATCATTTGTAGATCAAAAGATTATGTCATCAACATAAACTTGGACCAGCAAGATATCTTTGTCATTAGTTTGTATGAAAAGTGTCTTGTCCACATTTCCTCTCAAAAAGTTTTGTGAAATGAGGAAATTGCTAAGTTTCTCATACCAAGCTCTAGGAGCTTGTTTCAATCCATAGAGGGCTTTTGTTAGCTTGTACACATGATTTGGAAATTCTGGATTTTCAAAGCCAGGTGTTTGGCTAACAAAAACTTCCTCTTGGATCTCACCATTGAGAAAGGCACTTTTCACATCCATTTGATAAAGCTTAAAGTCCATTATACAAGCATAAGCAAGGAGTATTCTAATGGCTTCTAGTCTAGCTACAGGGGCATAGGTTTCATCAAAATCTATTCCCTCCTCTTGGTTGTAACCCTTGGCTACTAACCTAGCTTTTTTTCTAGTTATAACACCATTCTCATCTAGCTTGTTCCTAAACACCCATCTAGTTCCTATGATGTGCTGGTTTTCTGGTTTAGGTACTAGCTGCCACACCTTGTTTCTCTCAAATTGGTTTAACTCCTCTTGCATAGCAAGTATCCACTCACTATTTAGTAAGGCTTCCTTAATGTTATTAGGCTCAATCTGAGATACAAAGGCTGTAAGGTTACAAAAGTGACTAAGGTTCCTTCTAGTTGCCACTCCTTTAGAGATGTCACCTATGATGTTGTCTATGGGATGGTTTCTATTGAACTTCCACTCCTTAGGTAACTCATCTATTCTAATAGGTTCAACACAGTCACTGTTTGTTGGAGGTGTAGGTTCCTTTGGTTCTAAAGGTTAAGATTCTATAACTTCATCCAAAGAAGCATCAACAATAGAAGGAGTGTTGTTCAAGTTTTCTTTGAAAAGTTCATCAAATTTCACATGAACTGACTCTTCTATTGTTTTTGTTCTCTTGTTATAGATTCTATAGGCTTTGCTAGTTTGGGAATAACCTAGAAAGATACCCTCATCTGCCTTGGGATCAAACTTGCCTAGGTGTTCTTTACCATTGTTCAAAACAAAAAACTTGCAACCAAACACTCTAAAGTAGGAAATATTAGGCTTTCTACCCTTGAACAACTCATAAGGAGTTTTCCTAAGTATAGGCCTAATCAACACCCTGTTGATAACATGTGTGGCAGTGTTAATCGCATCAGCCCAGAAATACTTGGGAGTATTTGAATCTTTCAGCATGGTCCTAGCCAACTCCTCTAAAGACCTATTCTTCCTCTCCACTACACCATTTTGCTGTGGTGTCCTAGGGGCTGAAAACATGTGATGTATGCCATTCTCTTCACAGTAAGTATCAAAAGAATCATTTTGGAATTCACCTCCATGATCACTTTTGATGGACATAATTTTCTGACTTGTTTCATTTTGAACTAAATTTGCGAACTTTTTGAAAACAGAAAAAGTGTCACTTTTATGAGTCAGAAAGTAGGTCCAAGTGAATCTAGAATAGTCATCGATTAACACAAATCCATACAAGTTACCTCCAAAACTTCTCACTTGGGATGGTCCAAACAAATCCATGTGGATAAGTTGCAAAACCCTATTGGTTTTGACCATATCTATTGGGGGAAAAGAAGACTTGACAAGATTACTTTTCTCACAAGAATCACACAGCCTATTCTTAGAAAACTTTCTATTGGGAAGACCTATGACTAACTGCTTGCTAACAAGTCTATTCAAATGATCAATATGAATGTGTGCAATGCGTTTATGCCATAACCATGTTTCATCAGCATTTGATAATAAGCAACAAACAGAATTAGCAGGCATAGTAGTTAAGTCTAACATGTAAATATCATTAACTCTATTGCCTACCAGTTTCATGCTTTTATCAAGTTCATACTCAATAATGCAGGAAAGTGGCGAAAAACTCACTTGAAAACCTATATCACACAGTTGACTTATGCTTAGAAGATTGTGCTTCAATCCTTCTACGTATAAGACATTTTTGATGATAACAGTTGATTCGCTGCCTATGTCACCATTTCCGCAGATCTTACCCTTATTGTTGTCACCGTATTTGACAAATCCATCTTCTTTTAGGCTTAGGGACAGGAACATAGATTTGTCCCCTGTCATTTGCTTTGAGCATCCTCTATCAAGATACCATTGGTGTTTAGTGGATCTCAAGCATACCTGCAATAAGATCAGAATTTAAATTTAGGTCCCCAATGCAAATTGGGTCCTGGGGGGTCAATTTTAACATCTTGTGTCTTAATCTTCCAAATTTGTTTACATCCTCTATTGGCAAGTCTTTTAAATTTGCAATTGTAAACAAAATGTCCTTTTCTACAACAGAAATGACAAGTGACAGCAGAGGATGCATACTGTTTTGGTTTGACAAAGACATTATGCATGTGACTAGACTTAGCAAATTTCTGGTGATGTTTAACATTACCATATCCTATGCCATGTTTAGTCATATTCTGATTTGCATGCATTTTGTGGTTAAAACCAAGTCCAGATTTTATATTGACATTTCTCTGGTTGTAAGAATATCATTCAGTTTATCCTTGCTACTAGAGAATTTCAATAAATCAGACTTCAATAATGCAACAGAATTCTCAAGATCAATGCATTTGGCAGATTTATCATGTGAGTCCTTTTTTAATTGTTCACATAAGTCCTCAATCTTTCTATAATCAGTTTTCATTTGATCATGCAACATACATTGTTGTTCAAGCATTTTCTTAGTGCTAAATAACTGCTTAACAGATTTAACATATTCAGCATGCAGTTCATTAAATGCATCTTGCAGTTCATCAAAAGAAGGATTATATTGAGAGCTTACCTCACTTTCTGATTCAGAATCCGTGTTAGCCATGAGGCACAGATTGCTTCTTCAGTTTCGGAAGATGTGGAGGATTCTTCATTGTCATTCCATGCGATATATGCTTTTTTTGTTTTTCTGAGCTGGTTCCTTGCCTTTAGTTTTGGAATTTCTGTTTTTGTTCTGCAGCTTGTAACAATCAGCCTTTATATGACCAAGTTTTCCACATTCATAGCATGTGACTGTTTTACTGTCGTTGTTCTTCGAGCTGGATTGTTTTCTGAATTTACTGTCTTTCTTTTTCAGAAATTTCTTAAATTTCTTGACAAGTAACCCCAGTTCAAGTTCCTCATCATCCTCACTGCTTGATTCATCTGAGCTGGTCTCATGTTCAGATTTAGACTGATGTGTTTGGGCTTTCAACGACAATCCTTTACGTTTCCTATCAACTTGCTCAGCTTCATTGAGTCTATGTAGGTCCATCTCATGCTCCCTCAGTTTTCCAAACAATGTAGCTATTGTCATGCTTCCTAGATCCTTAGATTCTGCAATGGCAGTGATTTTTGGCTGCCATTCCCTAGTCAAACACCTCATCACCTTGCTAATTTGCTGATCATTATCAATCTCCTTGCCTAAGGCATTTAGGTTGTTGAATATGTGCATGAACCGGGTCTGCATGTCGTTTACTGATTCTTCTTTCTTCATGCTAAACAATTCGTACTCGTGCATGAGAGTATTTATCTGAGCTCTCTTTACGTCTGTGGTTCCTTCATGCGTCTGCTAAAGTGTATCCCACATTTGTTTTGCTGTTTTGCAATTTGAGACTCTGAAGAATTCATCATGACTCAAGGCAACAGTTATAATATTCTTAGCTTTGGCGTTGTACCCAACTTTCTTTTTGTCATCCTCAGACCAGTCACTTTTTGGCTTTAGGATTGCTGATTCACCAGTACCTGCTATGGTTGGCACAAAAGGTCCATTTTCTATTGCATCTAAAATGTTAATACCACTAGCTTCAAGAAAAATTAACATGCGTTGTTTCCAATACATGTATGTGGCCCCGTTAAAGGCAGGAGGCCTAGCTAATGATGCACCCTCTCCTAGGAAATCAGAGGTCATGATTTTTTATGAGAGTTACTCTAACAAAAATAGGCTCTTGATGCCAATTGATGGTATATGTAACCTCTGTTTGATAGAAAAATATGCGGAAGAATGCCTATTTTAACAAATATGCGCAGCAGTTTAACAAATTCTAAATTTATTAAACACAACATTAAACAAGGTCCCTAATAAGCAATTCTAATGAATGTCAAACTATATATGGAGAAATGCATCAGAAACAATTATTATTCAAGATGTTGATTTTCATGCAATCATGTTAAGACAATCAATCATGTAAATTCACTTAACACAGAATCTTTATCATGCATTCAATCAATATCAAAAACGTAATAATTGCAGAAATTTAAACGAGATAAGGGAAAGAAAAGTATACGCAGATTTTTATACTAGTTCAGCCTTCTTGTGACGACTTACATTCAGTCCTAAGATCCAACTGGATTTTAGCCTTTCATATAGAACTTCTTAGAATCAGTTTACAGATTTTATACAGCGCCTCGCACCAATCTTAAACTATTCTACCTGTTCTATCTTTCCCTCCCTGAATTCCCAAGTTTAAGTCCCATAAACTTGACCAAGAATTCAGTCAAGCGTCTTCTTGTTGACAGCTCTCAACCTCGAAGAACACCACCAGTAACAACTGGATTTTCTCAAAGAAATTTGGTTACAGAAAATGATTTACAGAAATTGAAACAGATCAATTTTACAAAGTTCTTGATCTTCCTTCTTCTCAAAGCAATCTTTCTCAATTCAGTCTTTTTCAATCCTTGTTGATCACAAATGTAGATTGTTCATGGCTGAAAAAGATGTTCAAAGTAATATCATTTGAGAAAGAATTAGTGGTATATGATTGTTATCGATATTATGAAGTTTTGTTATCAAGAGATAATATCAAGTTGTTATAAGAAGAAGAGAATGAAAGCAGTTTATATAGTTTCAGGAAAAACAACACATGAATCGATTTGGCCAATCGATTATTAAAGTCATATAGCACCCTAATCGATTGATCCAATCGATTTCGCGAATCTTGTTTTTCTTGAATCTTGAAACTGCATAACCTAATCGATTTAGCTAATCGATTATTTTAAATGAGTTCTTCAGACTTTGATGAATGTATATAATTGAATCGAGTGTCATAATCGACTTGAAGTGTTTTTTTCAAACAACGAGATCAAAACAATCGATGTAGTTAATCGATTCAACCATTTCAATCATCTCTGTTTCTAAAACTTTTTGTACCAATCGATTTGGTCAATCGATTTCACTGGTTCCAGGGACACAGTGATTTCATAAATCGATTTACCTAACCGATTGTGGACTTTAAGTCTGAAGCACATTTCATCAGTTGGTTAATTCAATCAATTTACCAAGTCGATTGATGCCAACATTTGTTTCAAAAGAAGTATATAAGTCGATTGTGCTAATCGACTGTGTATGTTCCAGACTAAGGTTATTTTGAAACTTGTTTTAGTAAATCGATTTGCCTAATCGATTTATTAAACATTGGTTTGGCTCTAGGACATTCACAATCGATTGTGTCAATCGATGTAGACAAACAAAAATAAAGAAGTGATTGGATTAATCGATTTGCCAAATCGATTTGCTTGCAAGACATGCCACTGACTTGCTCATTTTAATTTCAGTAAATGTACCAATCGATTTGTTTAATCGATGTAAACAATCAGTTCAGTCTTGGTGATTTAAACAATCGATTTGCCTAATCGATTTGTAACAAACTGGCTCTCTGACTTGCATAATTTATTTTCTAATTAGTGTACCAATCAATTTGGCTAATCGATTGATAACCTGTTTGATTTTTCAGAAGATGTGGAAATTGATTTTGCCAATCGATGGGTTAATCCCTGACTGCATAATATCATTCAACCTTGTTACATAATCGATTTTACTAATCGATTTGCTTATGGATCTTCAAGCTTTTGTTGATTTCTTGAGTTCCAAGCAGTTGTCTCAAGTTTGTAGGATTGAATTGTTGTTCCTGAAATTTTTCTCAGTTTGCAATGTTAGATTTATTTCAAGCTGTATGTTTGTCAATAATATCAAAAACGAACATATGTCTAACATTTTTTTCATTGCAGACTACTTTTGTTCTTGATGAAGGACGAAAGAGTTATGTTTTGAGAGTTATTGGGAAGATCAATCGGGGATTTAGATCTCATCTCTCAAATTTCTATCTAAAAGATAGAGAAGGAAACACAAATGCTGAAGCTCCAAAAATATATAAACATTATATATCAAACGATGAATGGAGTGCATTTGTTTCTAAACGTTCTGACCCCGCATTTGTCGTAAGTGATTAATTTATTAGCATTTGTGTTTTATTATTCATATTCGTAGCGTATTTTAAATTTTTACACAATTGCTATTTTTTTTATATAGAATATTAGTAAGGAAAATTGCGAACGGGCAAGCAATCCAACCCACCCATACAAAAAATCATGTATGGGATATGCACGCCTTGATCAACAACTTGTAAGTAATTAAACATCACTTTTATATAATGAAGTAATTTGTATTATAAAATATAGTGTGTAACTAATTTGTATTATTTTGTTTATGATCTTAACAAATAGCGAAAAGACACCCAAGTCGATCAACCCTTGGGTCTTCATATATTATGGAAGGAAGCGCGTGTTAATAAAGACGGAGTGGTTGATAATGAAAATGTCAAAAAAGTAGTAGAACTTTGTGTAAGTATATTATCACTTTAATATTTTTTAATATTGTATTTATCACTTGAATACTTTTTAATATTGTATTTTAAAAATGCTATTGAACTTATCTTTTTAATGTTACATGTATTTTAGGAGATTATCGAACAAAGTTCTGAAAAGCAGGAGGGCAACAAGGATACTTGCAGGGACATTCTTGGTAAAGTGTTTAATGTCCCTGAGTATTCCGGTCGGGTTAGGGGGAAAGGATTTGGCGTAACTCCCAAAACCTATTTTCCTCAAGAGAAGCGCCAAAAACCTTCCAACGAGGAAGTATTAGAGAAGTTCAAAATACTTACAGAGCAAGTGGCACTTTTGGTGAATACGAACAAAGACAAGCAACTCCTGAATCAGCTCCATCATGAAATACAAATGGAGAGTGAAACCGCGAGTTGCAACGTCGGTCTCAAAAGTATTCCCGAGGTAATTAATTACTTACTTGCTTATGTAATTACTTATGTATTAAACAAACTTATATATTAACCGTACTTATGTTTTAACTATTGATTTAGGGTGTCACTCCATGTGTCCTATACTTGTCCTCGCCTACTCATCGGATGGTGGGAAAAGGAAAATTGTACAATACTTCGGGAGAAGTATTGCACAATACTCCAATCCCTGCGGGCCATGTCAAAGTATCGCCTGTTGTTTCTTTCGAACCTACTGCACCGTTGCCGATATTGGACAACGATGAAGATATGCAGTTATTGGGCGACGCTATTGGTAGTTACGTGGCATGGCCTACAAATCTTGTTGCCCTCGATAAGGTATATTTAATTAATTGAAATGTATGTTTAATTGATATGTATATTTAATTGCTGATTTTTTTCCACTCCTAACTTTAATTTCACATTTATATTTAGATGCTGAAAATTAAACCTAAAGGGAATGATAAAAAGATTCCCAGAAACGAATCAGTTACATCTCCCGAAAAGTTTTGTCACATTTATTGCCTAAGGTTTGTCATTTTTTTCAGATTCAATAAACTAACATTTAACCTCATTTTTGTAGATCCAATTAAATAAACCACCCGTACAGCCAAAAAAAGGCAGCAAACCTCAAAAATTGGAGGGTAATATAGCTGCCAAATCACAAAGGCTGGAGGGTAATAAAACTGCCAAACTTGCAGCAAGAAAACTGGATCAGGGAAAATCGATCGCTGCTGCTGCTGCTCCTAAAATAAGTTAGTCATGCCTTGGTAAATACGGGGTGTGTCTTGACATCCAAGTAAAAAGGAACATGGGCAGCAGCGACGATTCGCGCATCGTACCCATGAATGAAGATATATTCGGAGATGAGTATGATGAATTTCTCGAAAAGGAGCACATTTACGAACTTCTCAAACATAAGGAGCTTACTGCTACTATCATGAGCTTGTACATAAGATAAAAATACTTTTAATTGCATTTATTGGTAATTAATTAAATGTATTGGTAATTAATCTAGTTTAAAATTTTCATTGAAAGTTTTTGTATGAGAAGGTCGTGTGCACGAGGAAATAGTCAAATAAATACTCATTCTTGTCTCCGCATAAGATGTCGATGTGGAAACTCGATCCAGACAATGTAAAGAATTACATTGTAGATATGTTATTAGGAAATATAGAAAAGGATAAATTGTTCTTCGCACCATATAATTCAGGATACGTAATTTTATCTTTTTTAATTGTTGAGAATTTAATTTATTAGTTGTGTATAAACAAAATTGCTTAACCAATTTTTTGTTGTTGTAGGGCACATTGGGTGCTATTTGCAATCAATGCAGTCTCTGAAGTTACATACTATTTGGATCCCTTGCATGGCAATTACAACAATCACTCCGAAATAAAGACTATGTTCGACACGTAAGTAATATTCATTTATTTCTTACATATATATATATATAAATAATGTGTTTGTTCATGCTATAATAATGACATTTATTCATTCGATAGTGCCTTAAATGTTTTTCGAGCTCATAGAGGTGTTATAGTGTCGAAGCAAAATTCCAATAACATTACATGGATCCCAATAAAGTGCCCTCGTCAAACAAACAACATCGATTGTGGGTACTACATATTGAGATTCATGAAGGAGATTGTTGACAAGAATAAAACTATTATCCCAGAAACGGTACGGTATTTTCATTATATGATTTTCATATATAAATTATCTATATATTTGATACTAACTTAATGTAATATGTTCAATTTTTATATTGCAGTACTTTGACAATTCCAGTCCATCATATTCAGAGGAAGATCTAATGGAATTAAAGGAAGAATGGTGTGAGTAAGTGCTTGAAATGAAAATTATTTGATTTTCTGGGAAATAGCATGCTGTTGGGCAAGGGATCTGAATATTATATGGTAGCTAGTGCATATTCTGTAAATTTTTTTAGTTATTATATGTATATGATCATAGGACAATATATGAACATGCACATGAATATGTAGTTAATTAGGTTGTAAATTAGGTTCAATGTATATGTAATTAATTAGGTTGTAAATTAGGTTATATATATGTATCTGAATATAGTTAATTAGGTTGTAAATTACAGAGTTACAGGGTTATATATATGTATCTGATTGTGTGAACTGCTTATGGTATTTGAATATGTTTTGTTGTGTTGTGTGAACTGATTGGGGTTGTGTTGTGTGAACTGGTTGTGTTATGTGAACTGATTCTGGTTGTGTTGTGTGAACTGGATCAAAATTATTTTGGATAAAAACATAAAAGACAGCGCTTTCTAAAAAAAATGCCATAAAAAGCTAAAAATTAATTTACAACGTTTTTTAAAAAAAAAACACACATTTTACAGCGCTTTTTTGAAAAAGCGCTGTAAAATGTTCATTGGGTGGACATTTGACAGCGCTTTTTAACAAAAGCGCTGTAAAAGGCACACCAAATATATGAATTACGGGTCTGCATTTTACAGCACTTTTTAAAAAAAGCGTTGTAAAAGGCACACCAAATATATGAATTATGGGTCTACATTTTGCAGCGCTTGTTGAAAAAGCGCTGTAAAAGGCACACCCAGTATATAAATTTTATATGCACATTTTACAGCGCTTGTTCAAATAAGTGCTGTAAAATGTGCATAATAATGCATATTATGTGCGCATTTTACAACGCTTATTTAAAAAAGTGCTGTAAAATATGCATAACAAGCGCGCGCTATATTTACATGATTTATAGCGCTTTTTTAAAAGCGCTGTTGTATCTTTTACAGCGCTCGATTCCACAACGTTTTTTTTTTGAAAAAGCGCTGTAAATGGATTAAAAAAAGCGTTGTAAAATCCTATTTTTGGCGTAGTGAACACATAACATTTAAGTTTTTAAATGCACAAAATAACCTTTCAACTTAGCATGCACCTTAATAGGGTTTCCATATGCTAAGCATTCATAAACAAGGTTGAAAAATGAAGTTTTTAACAAAACAGCACTGATGTATTCGAATACAGCATCTCTGTATTCGAATACAAGGCTGTTTTAACAGTCAGCAGCAAAAACAGCATGTCTGTATTCGACTACAATAGTCGGTATTCGACTACAATAGTCGGTATTCGACTACAATAGTCGGTATTCGACTACACAATAAGTCAGTGGCAAAACTACATGTATGTATTCGAATACAGCTTGCTGTATTTGAATACACATCAGACAGTAGCAGAAAAAAACAAAAAATTCAGCATTTTTCAGCTTTTTAAAGGGTTTCGAAATCAATCAACACTTACACACAAATCGAAACAATCACACTTAGCAATCATAGCACAATCACCATGACAACTTGAGTTTCGAAATGGTTTTGCAATCGATCACACTTACAATTCCAAAACATTCACACATAGCATTTATAGCACAATCACCACGACAACCTGAGTTTCGAAATGGTTTTGCAATCAGTCACACTTTCACACAAATCCAAAACATTAACACTTGGGAATTATAATACAATCACCATGACAACTTGCGTTCAAACACTATACCATAATCTTGAATCAAACACGACTCGCGTGTCAAGCACCCTAATGCAATGCGTAAATGCCAAAATGCATGGACTCGGAATTTCAAACCAAAACCCTCCTCGAAGGGCCGTAAATCATAATTGTACCGCCTATCACAAGCCGAAGTACTAAATTACCGAGGTGCTACCTATCACGGGTCAGCACAATTTACTAAACATGTACAGTCTATCGCAGACCTTACACGACGCGAAAATCCCCTCAAGGATAAGATGAACCAGCAAATCTCATGGAATCATCTCGTGGCCCATCCGGTCACCACGTACTATGAAATGCATGAGCATACTCTAACTCTATCCACAACAATCGTTATGTAAATGCAGATATTAAAAGATTCCCCATTTTTAATACCCGTTTAACTCTAACAATTCGGACGACAATCATTAAGTAAATGCAGATAATAAAAGATTCCCCATTTTTAATACCCATTTAACTCTAACAATTCAGACGACAATCATTAAGTAAATGCATATATTAAAAGATTCCCCATTTGTAATACCCATTTAACTCTTACAATTCGGACAACAATCATTAAGTAAATGCAGATATTAAAAGATTCCCCATTTTTAATACCCATTTAACTCTAACAATTCGACGACAATCATTAAGTAAATGCAGATATTAAAAGATTCCCCATTTTTAATACCCATTTAACTCTAACAATTCGGAAAACAATCATTAAGTAAATGCCGATATTAAAAGATTCCCCATTTTTAAAACCCATTTAACTCTAACAATTCGGACAACAATCATTAAGTAAATGCATATATTAAAAGATTCCCCATTTCTGAAACCCATTTAAATCTAACAAATCTCACGACAAACATTAAGTAAACGTAGATATTAAAAGATTCCCCATTTTTAATACTCGATTAACCTTAATGATTTTCAAATTCCACACAGAACATACTGAGACATATTCTCAAATTCAATCCACAATTCACACCAAATCACATCAATTCATTTTTCCACAAAATCCACACAAACACATCTCAAAATTTATAAATATTAATTATGAACACGTGAAATTTCATTTCCTTAAAACCACACATAAATGAGTTAAATTCATTTCTCACGAAACACTCATCATTATCACCAAAACCCAACTCTAAAATTTCACCCATAAAAGCATTAAATTCATTTCCCCAAATCAACACTTCAAGCCTAACAAATTTCTTTTCCACACAATCACAGATAAGTCCCTAAATACAAACTAAAAGTTTGGAAGGAGCCCTTACCTTAACGATAGCTTTAACGAGCAATTACGGTACCGTGAGTAATTCTGATAAAATCTCCGCTCGCCACGTCGCTTCCAAAGTTAGTTCACTAGCACCGTAGCGTGGAGGTGAACAACTTTCCCTTATATCTCTTCACGAAACGAAGCTTAGATCTAGAAGAAAAGTGAAAGATTGTGTTTGACGGTTTGAAAATCCCTAACACCGTTTTTCTTCGTTTTCGAATCAAATAGGAAGAATGAAGCTTTGAAATGTGTTCTTCCTCATCCACTAAGCCTGGGGTTTCTTTTCTTGAAGCAAAAGAAAGCAAAGAAATCAAAAGAGGAAGGAGAAGAAAGAAAGCTTCGCGAGGCAGGAACCGTTTTGGTTTTTCTTCCTCTGTTTCCTTTTGTTCCTTTTCTTTTCTTCTTTCTAACATATATAATAATATATATACATATACCTATATATATATTTATATTATACTTTAAACTCACCCAAAAAAATATCTAACAACTCTTCCACACATCACTTCACTCACATCTCAAACTATTTTGATAAAAATATATACTATCGTCGCAACTCAATTGACATAAATTTTCAGCAACGAGTGATATTTTTAACACAACTATCCGGTATTAAATTATTCCCAACGTAAATTAATTATTTTCCGACAAATAATTTTAATCCAATTTCCAAAAATATATTTTTGGCATTTAACACACTAAATACCAAAAACTAGGCTAAAAGCCTAAGAAATTCAACACAAAATACCCTAAAATTGTATAATTTAGGATTTAAAATTAATGGTCTTACATAATGTAAAGTGTGGATTGAATTTGATGTGCTGAGGAGTGGTTTATGAACATTAATTTGGCTTTGAAGAATGTGAAAATTCATGGTGATTGATGATTGGATTTGGTGTGAATTTTGTGGAAATTGAATCGATCGAATTTAATGTAAATTGTGGATTGAATTTAATGTGTGGTGGTGAGAAAATATGCTTGAGTATGCTCTGTGTGTAATTGAAAAATCATTAGTGTTAAATGAGTATTAAAAATGGGGAATCTTTTAATATCTGCATTGACTTAATGATTGTTGGGGAAAGAGTTAGAGTATGCTCATGCATTTCATAATACATGGTGACCGCGATGGTGCCATGGTGATAGTGGTGATCGTGATGGGCCACGAGATGATGCCATGTGATTTGTTGGTTCATCTTATCCATACGGGGATTATCACGTCGTGCTGATATGTGAGAGATTGCACTCTAGAACGTGTTGATCTGTGAGTGATTGCACTCTAGAGAATAGTGTAAGGCCTGTGATAGGCGACACTTTAGTAAATTGTGCGGGCCTGTGATGGGTGGCATCTTGATAATTAGTATAAGGCCTGTGATAGGCGATACAATTATGATTTACGCCCCTTTGAGGAGGGTTTTGATTGGAATTCTGGAATTCATGCATTTTTGGAATATACGCATTGCATTAGGGTGTTTGGCACGCGAGTCATGTTTGATATACTGTGATAATTGTATATGTATGCTCAGTTGTGGTTGTGGTTGTGATTGATTGTGAAACCTTTTTAAAAGCTGATTTGTGTTATTTTTGTTGTTTTCTACTATTTTCTGCTGCTTTATTCGACTACAAGAATGTTGTATTCGAACATAGATGTCCTAATTTTGCTACTGACTTCTGAAACAACGCTGTATTCGACTACAAGGATGTTGTAGCCGAATACGACAATGCAGTTTTGTGAAAAACTTCATTTTTCAACTTTGATTATACATGTTTGACTTATGAAAACCCTTTCAAAGAGTATGTTAAGTTGAAAGGTTATTTTGTGCATTTAAAATTTAAATGCTATGTGTTATTTGTTAATTTCGGTTGGTGACCTTTACAATTATTATGGAAATCTGGGATTTTCCCTCATATGAGAATCAGGATCACCCGACCGGTTAGTACCATGGAGATGGGAAGGTAGTTAGGCATATCGGTTTGATGTTGTGTCAAAGGGAATCTTACGGGGTGCGTAGAGATCACCCGGGTTGTATAGCTTTTTGTAGCATGATCGGATTAGAGGATTGTATAGGGTTTAGTTGTCTTTCTTTTGTGGATGTGTTTATTTCAATTTGGAAGACTGTACCTATACCTCATATTGTCAGCTTGACTTTTATTTTGATGGGTCCTTGTACCGCTTTTTAATGAGACGTGGGGAAGTTAAAATTCTTGGGGCAGTGCTTTTGTACAGGTGTTTGCCGAGAATACCTCAGGGGTATGAGCTATGTCTGATAGGTCTCATAGCCCCGGTGCATTTTTCTGTTTAAATACTTTGGATTTGTATCTCAAAAACTATTTCCGCTGCTTGTAAATATTTTTTTACTTTTGTCGTTATGTTATGACTTAAATATTTTATACAAAAGTATTTCTTATTCTTTCGTAATTTCGAAATTCGATTTTAGTTTTGAAAGAAAAAAATGGGTTGTTACAATTGTTAATGGTCAAGAAGATGTAACTTATTCTTTATATGTTTTTCTATGTTAGTTCGAATTGAATTATGATAATTGTTTTTGCTCATTAGTTTATTAGTATAGATCTTGTAGTTTGATGATGATATTTCTTTGCTTGTTACTAATTGTTTGTTACCTTTTGATAGTAAGGTTGAGTAAAAATAAACATATTACTTTATTATATTTTTTTTGGAATTATTTTTAACGGGACAAATTGAGGTATTACAGCTGCCCCTATTTAATTATTTTACTAGAAAACATATGAATATTATCGTGGTAAGAAAATATTAAATATAAGGACATAAATTATGTCTATCAAATTATAAATTGTAAAAGATGTAAAATGAAAAGATTATAATCTTCGATTGGTTACAAAAATAAAAAATAAAAATGGTCGTCTTCGGATTGGTTACTAATGCGTAGATCAACAAGAATGAAAAATGATCGTCTTCGAATTGGCTACCAATGTGTAGATCGACAAAAATTTAAATGATCATCTTCAGATTGGTTACTGAAGTGTAGATCGACAATAATGTAAATGATCGTCTTCGGATTTGCTACCGATGCGTTGATCGACGATGATAGGAAATGCATACCAGAAGCATATGGGTCTAGCTTATAAGGTAAACAAAGAGAGAGAGAGACATGTTTTATAAGATATGAATGATTCATGCCTGTTATGCATTATGCAAATCTATTGAGTATAAATTAGTATAAAAATAAGATACATGGTTCAATGGTTCATTTGAGTATAAGTAAGTTATGCATGATTGATGTCTATAGATAAATTCTTGTTCGTTTCTTTAATTCCACGATCCTTATTATCTTCTACGCCCACAAAATTCAATGAATGAATGGAGATAACAACCGTTTTTGCATGATGACTTTAGTATATCTCGTGTGACTCATTTTTAGAGACGAGACAAAGCATTTTGTCTAAAATGATTATTTTCCTCTTGTTATTTTTCTTTTTGACACCCCTATATAAGTTAAGAACCCATAGAGCTTCAGTGTATATATTTTTCAAATGTCAAAATAATTAAAATATTTTTTATATTTACAAATAAAATATCATTGTTTTTAATGCTAGAACAAACAACCATGAAACTGAATTAACTTAGAAAGAGGGTAATGTATAGCATTGAATGACAAGATTGGAAAATGTATATTAATTATATTGAAAACAATATAATTAAGCTAAGAATTACAATATAGGGATGAGTGTGTTTATGGAATAACAAACGTTAGTCATTCTTGTAATTTAGGACTCTTGTTAGTCCGCTTCCAAGAATAATAATTGCTTCAGTCTGAATCGCTTGATCTTTTGTTTAATCCCTAACTTTTTCATGGACCGCTGTTCCAAGTTTTCAATCCATCAGGATGCTCTAATTTTTGCCTAGGTCGCCTTTTAGGTTCTCAACCTAGCGAGCTTATTTTTTTTATCATTTTTTTTAAGCATAGTATTTTTTGACTACATCTGACTTTATTGGAAGTGGAAGCTCCTCTCCATCCATTTTTGTGAGTATTAAAGTTCCCACAGAGAAAGCTTTTTTCACAACATATGGTCCCTCGTAGTTCGGAGTCTGTTTTCCACGAGAATCCTTTTCTATGAGCAATATTTTTTTAATACTAAGTCCCTTTCTTGAAACTCTCGATGATAGACTTTTTTATCGTATGTTTTTTTAAGTCTTTTTTGATATAACTGGCCATGGTACAAAGCTATCATTATTTTTTCTTCTACGAGATTCAATTGGTCAAATCGTGATTGAACCCACTCCGCCTCTTCTAATTTTGTTTGCATCAAGACTCTGATTAAGGGAATTTCATCTTCAATGGGAAGTGTCGCTTCCATTCCATACACCAATGAGAAAGGAGTTGCCGTTGTTGAGGTGCGAACACAGGTTATATAGCCATGCAATGCAAAGGGAAGCATTTAATTCAAATCCTTATATGTCTCTATCATCTTTTGTATGATCTTCTTGATATTCTTATTTGTTGCTTCTACAGTTCCATTCATTTTCAAACGATATGGCGAATAATTATGGTGCTAAATTTTGAAATTATCACACAACTCTAAGAAACCAACATCAAATTGCTTATTGACCTTTTCTCTAATTTTAAGTGACATATTCGCCCTCATCCTCCTCAACTTTTGTTTAATTGGAGCACATTCAGGTTTGAGCAGCAGCTTGTGTTCAACTATGCTAGTATCTAATCCAGGCATATCCTGATATGACCATGCAAAGACGTACACAAAGTCAAATAAAAGTTTAATCAACTTTTCTCGTTCACTTTCTTTCATAGACATGCCAATATTAATTTCTTTCCTATCATATTAAGTCCCTAAATGGATCACCTCAATAGGTTCTTGATAGGGTTTGATTATCTTAGCTTCATGTTCCGTCAGTCTTTCTAGTTCTGGGGGAGATTCATAATTGTCTTCACAATCCTCATCAGCATGATTAATTAGGTGTTCAAAATTATAAGAATGGCTCTAGCATTATTATTTTCAATAGATTCATTTTCGACTCTGGATTGTTTAAATTCAGAAGAAAAAGGAAAGAAAAAAAAAGAGAAAAATGAATAAAGATTGCCATTTCAAAAAA
>JBBPBR010000004.1:28284511-28303046 GCA_037974775.1 Cicer pinnatifidum | reverse complement strand
AAAAAAAAAAAAAAAAAAAAAAGGAAATGCGTAGAAAGAAGAGAACGCAGAGAACAAAAATGGAAAACAGGAGAAGAGAAAAATAAAATAAAAAAGGAGATCGAGAGGAAGAGGAGTGTAAGACCCATAGTTTTTAAATCCTAAATTATGCAATTTTAGGGTATTTTAGGTTGTATTCGAATACAGACGTCCTATTTTTGCTGCTGACGTATGTGTAGTTGAATACAGAAGGTTGTATTCGAATACATACTTGTTTTTGTTGAGACAAACTCTATATTTAAAGTTTTGATGAAAACAAACAAAGGTTAATTAAGAAAGTTAATCATGATTCTAAAATGTTATGTTAATTTAACTGGTGCTTTTGAGTGAATTTAATTAAGAACCGAATCAAGCAAAGTAAAGGAAACAACAACAAGATCATTATGCATCAAAATAGAGAATGATCTCCAGCTTCAAGAATTGATCATCACAGCATATTGATCAAACCTTTTCTACATTCTTAACAAAGAATATGCCCAGGAAATTCACTCATATCTAATCAGTACATGGCAAGGAACAAGTAGGATTCATCCAAGCTCAAAAGGGATATTTGATCTCAAAATTAAAAGGACTCAAAGATGGACAAAAGTCATGACAGCTTGAAGAACTCCAAAAATTCAAATGTCAAGAAAGCTCAATCAATCTTGACATATGACAAGACAATTACAAAGGAAATCCAGAATAATTAAAACGGGAACACCAGAATGATTATTTAAGCTCAAGAACGTTCATTCTGAGAACCAAGAACGTTTATCGTTCTCCGTCTTCTGCACAGCAGCAGCAGACCTACAACCTGCTCTAATGATACTTTCGCAAACTGTACCTATACCAATATTGTCAGCTTGGCATTTTATTTTGATGGGTTCCACGTACCACTTTTTGATGTGATGTGGGGTGTTAAAAATTCTTGGGGCAGTGCTTTTGTAGAGGTGTTTGCCGAGAATACCCAGGGGTATGAGCTATGTCTGATATGCCTCATAGCCCAGGTGTATTTTGATGTTTGAATACTTTGGATTTTGATTTCAAAAAATATTTCGCTGCTTCTAAATATTTGTTGACTTTGTCGTTATGTTATGACTTAAGTATTTATCCAAAAGTATTTCCTTCTTTATTTCTTCGTGTTTATGAATTCGTGTTAAAAAAAAAACACTCGCGCTGTTAAAAATCGGGGTGTTACAATTGTGGTATCAGAGCTATGGATTGGATTTCTTTGAGGCTGTGGAGTTTTTGGTTATAGATTGTAGGTCAACCTGTAGGTTGAAATTTGGTATATGATCATGCGTCGGGGTAATTTGTCTGAGTTGTCAGATTAGGGGTAGTTATTATGTGTTGATATAGTCGGAAGTTAGTCTTGGAATTATTTGAAGTGGTGTTAAAACTCTTCTTGATGATGGTTTTAAAGGAAAACCATGCCGCCAAGAAGGAATGACGCTCCAAGAGTCAATGTCAATGGGGATGACCAAATGGCGGAAGCTATGAATAACATGGTTGCTTTTGTTGCTGCCCAAACTATCGCAAAGACTCGACGGGATCTAGAAAAGAGGGAAAGAGAGATTTGTGCTTTTGAGTCAAGAGGATTAGAAGATTTTCGTCGTTACCATCCTCCAAAGTTCAAGGGTGGTGAGAACTCAAAAAAAGCTTATTAGTGGATTCAAGAAGTGGAAAAGATCTTCGAGATGATGGATTGTAAGGCAGAGTTGAAGATGATGAGTATGGATGGATTAACATTAGACTAATAAGGGATTTTAAGTAAAGATCTAAGTGGAAGATTTTTGTTAAGAAAAGTATTAGATGTTTTCCTTATAGATCTCAGGATGAGACTGGATGAAGTTGGATAATGTCAAAGAGATGTGAACATCATGGAATTGTTAAGAAGACGAGGCTTCCTTTTGGAATAGCATTTTGGTGTTTAGGTGTCCAGGAAGAGGCTTGTGTTGAAGTTAAGGGGCACTGCACATTAGGGGTGAATACTACTTTGGTTAGATATAGTAGACTTTGAGGAATAGTCGATACCTTGAAGGGTAAGGTCGAACATTCGAGTTAAACTAGATTCGTGACTCAGATTATTAAGTATGAATCTCATGACGATTATAGGAGTGAGGATATATATTTCTTCAATAAGTAACAAATCTCTGTGTGGATTAGGAGATGGTAAGTATGGATAATGATATTGGATGAAACTATAAACACATAAGTGTGACTTTTGAGTGATGTTCAGAAAAACATAAGGAGTTGAGATTTGATGTACTGAATCGCGTGTTACTATTAAGTGGAATTGAAAGTACATAGTATGAGAATACTTTGAGATTCTAGTAATATAAGTTTTGAGAGTCTATTAAAGGATGGAAATTACTAGGAGAATGTTAATATTTTGATAGGTCGGAGGGATTATTCAAGATTTGATTTGGGACCCTAAGATGGTTGATTTTTAAGTTGATGATTTAAAATCCACAAGGTTGGATGGAGGACCAAGTAATGCCTAAAACATTCATAATTGAGGTAGGCATGGGATAAATAGTTCAAGTTATGGATGAGAGTGTTTGAAGAACTACTAAAAATGTTATGATTAGAAGAGTTTTAATTAGTGAGATTACTAAGACGATTAGATTCAATGATGAAAAAGACATGGTATTGTATCTTAAGATGAAATGAATGAAATTAGACAGTGTGATGAGTATTTGGAGATTTCGAGGATTAAATTTTAGAATATTATTCAATGATAGAAAGTGAAAATGAAGAAATGTAACAAATGATTTATTGTTTAGTTGTTGGTCTTGGGAAGTCAAGCAATAAGATTTCAAATGAGTGTGTAAGTGACTAGATGGATGATGAAAGGTATGTGGGTCTTTGAGATATTTTACTACAAAATTTATGAGGATGAAGTTAGAGATAATTATTTCTTAGGAAATGCTTATGGGGAACGTTTGAGAAATAATTCTTTAGGACGTTTGATTGTTAGGATTCTTTCAGTTTGTATTTCGGTGAAGGTTGAGAAGGAATAAGAATCCAGCGAGTGAACCAAATTTTGGAAAATGTGCCAAGAAAACTTGTTGGAGCAGCACATAGAAATGTAGCTTAATTATGACAACTAAAGATTCAGGAAAGGAATTATCTCACCTATAATTCATACATTATTATTATAAAGGTATGCCAATGATATAAATGAATTAATTGAGTGCATGTCATGGGGGTTGTTATTGTGTTTGTCAATCAAAGGAGTTAAATGTTTGTTTGGTAGGAAATAATTGAGCATGAAATGAAAAAGTTTAGTGGGAATTAGTAAGGCTTGATTTATTGGAATCACTATAATGAAGAAAGACGAATTATGATGGCAGATGAGCTAAGCAAATAAAGGACTCTAGATGTTGACCATAGGGACGGTTGAATGACGGTAGAGGTGAAAAGTGTTTGAGATATATTTTAGATGTAGAATATTTCGTAAGAAGCGTGAAAATTAGGAGGAATTAAGATTTTGTTTGAATTGTTGAAGGAATTCTTAATGATCAGGATGATATGCTTCTTCGAAGGAAGAAAAGTTTAATAGTAAGAGGAAAGACAAGAAAATCCAGTTAGGTTGGATGAAATTTTGGGATATGGCGCACGGTGGTGTGTACCAATTGTGGTTGTCAAAGAAGAGAACAATTTTTGGGAAAAGACATACAAGAGTAAGCTAACTAATGATTTCGAGATAATGAAGAGATAATCATCGAGCTGCAAAGAAAGGACGTGGCGAAGTTGAGAAGTGTCAGAATGAATGTTGGCAGTGGATGTAGAAAAATCATTTTTGGGTTTGTTCAGAATTGCGAAGTATGTAGGAAATTGATTAGTGAAGCGTTAATTGGAGGTGTTAGGCATGAGACCAGTGTAGGTCTTAATCAGTGAATGGAATTCAAGTTGGATTTTGTTGGAAACGTGACTCTTGAAATGAAGTACTAAACTGAAAGGAAGTTTGTGTGTCCTAAGTAGTATGTTCTTTGGCATGGTTTCGAAAATATTTGAGGAAGCTTGGATCACCATGCAAATGTGGGGATAGAATTATTAAAGTTATAATTGGAATAACATACTGATAAGAACACTACAGTTTGACGTAGTTGTACGACTAAAGAAAAATCGAGAATTTGTGGACAATGGAGAAATTTAGGAGTTCTCGGATGTAGTGATTGTTTTGTGCTCAATGTGTTGGTGTCATACTTAGTGTTTCGGTTTGATACCAAATGGATGTTTTGTACCAAGTGGATGCAAATAAGGCTATGTGACATAGCTATGGGAAATTGTACTTCGTTGACAGGATCAAAGTTATAGGAAAATAAGGGAAACTCAGTGGACTTTGAGAAGATTTTTGACCGCTTGTACATTAGGATAACCTCAAGTGTAAGTCGCAAGGAGAGCTATTACAGTTCGGTTAAGATAGTCTGAGCCACCATCATGGTTGTTGGCTATTTATTGACAAATTGAGGGACTGATCATCCTTAATCTCTTGTTCATAGTAGACAAAATCATGTTGAACGCAACGGACGAGCCTTATCGACTATGGATGTGTGAGAGTTATTAAGCACCCTATGAAAAGGGGTAGACAACACTTTCTTCAAGAAGGCCGGGTGAAACAAGTTGCGACTTGTATGTTGAATTTGAGTACAAACCTAGTGTGGATTGTTACTCGTACTTTAAGTTTCGAGGACGAAACTAATTTTAGGGGGGGTAGTAATGTAAGACCCACAGTTTTTAAATCCTAAATTATGCTTTTATGGGTGAAATTTTAGAGTTGGGTTTTTTGTGATATTAATGAGTGTTTTGTGGAAAATGAATTTAACTCATTTATGTGTGGTTTTGAGGAAATGAAATTTGATGTGTTTGAGTGGTGGGTTGTGATGATTTTTGTTTGTCGTGTTTGACGTATTCATCATTAATATTATAAATTTTGAGATGTGTTTGTGTGGATTTTGTGGAATAATGAATTGATGTAATTTGGTGTGGATTGTGGATTGAATTTGAGAATATGTTTGAGTGTGCTCTGTGTGGAATTTGAAAATCATTAGAGTTAAATGAGTATTAAAAATGGGGAATCTTTTAATATCTGCATTTACTTAATGATTGTCGTGGATAGAGTCAGAGTATGCTCATGCATTTCATAGTACATGGCGACTGGATGGGCCATGGTAATAGTGGTGACCGGATGGGCCACGAGATGATTCCATGTGATTTGTTGGTTCATCTTATCCTTGCGGGGATTGTTGCGTCGTGTAAGGTCTACGATAGACTGCACATTTTTGGTAAATCATGCTGACCCGTGATAGGTGGCACCTCGGTAAATAGTACTTCGACCTGTGATAGGCGGTACATTTACGATTTACGCTTTTAGTAAATCATGTTGTCCCGTGATAGGTAGCACCTTGGTAATTTAGTACTTCGGCCTGTGATAGGCGGTACAATTATAATTTGTGGCCCTTCGAGGAGGGTTTTGGTTTCGAATTCCGAGTCCATGCATTTTGGCATATACACATTGCATTAGAGTGCTTGGCACGTGAGTCATGTTTGATTCAAGAGTGTGATTGATTGCAAAACATTTTCAAAACTCAAATTGTCATGGTGATTGTGCTATAATTGCTAAGTGTGAATGTTTTGGATTTGTGTGTAAGTGTGATTGATTGGAAAACCTTTTCGAAACTCAAGTTGTCATGGTGATTGTGCTATAATTGCTAAATGTGATTGTTTGGATTTGTGTGTAACTGTTGATTGATTTCGAAACCCTTTTAAAAGCTGAATTTTGTTGTTTTTCTGTTGTTTTCTGATGTGTATTCGAATACAAAAGGTTGTATTCGAATACATACATCCTCTTTTTGCTGCTGACTTATGTGTAGTCGAATACAAAAGGCTTTATTCGAATACATACATGTTATTTTTGCTGCTGACTTATGTGTAGTCGAATACAGAAGGTTGTATTCAAATATAGACATGTTGTTTTTGCTGCTGACTTATGAAACAGCCTTGTATTCGAATACATAGATGTTGTATTGGAATACAACAGTGCAATTTTGTTAAAAACTTCATTTTTCAACTTTGTTTATGCATGTCTAGCATATGGAAACCCTTTCAAGGTGCATGCTAAGTTGAAAGGTTATTTTGTGCATTTAAAAAACGTAAATGTTATGTGTTAGTTGCTAATTTCGGTTGGTGACCCTTTACAACCATTGGGGAAATATGGGATTCGCCCTCAGATGAGAATCATGATCTTCCCACCGGTTAGTGCCCTGTGGATGGGAATGTAGTTGGACACACTTGACTGGAGCTATGTTAGGAGGATCTTGCGAGGCGCGTGAAGATCATCCGGGACGTATAGTTTTTTGTTGAATGATCAAATTACGTTGACGTATAGGGACTAGATGTCTTTCTTTTTGGGTTGTGTTTATTTTATTTTGAAAGACTGTACCTATACCAATATTGTCAGCTTGACATTTTATTTTGATGGGTTCCACGTACCACTTTTTGATGTGATGTGGAGAGTTAAAATTCATGACACAAGATTCAGTCCCAGTTTTTATATTGTTTTCGCAATAAAAAGAAACAAAATTTGCTAAGTATAGAAACATGCAATTCATCTTTCTGATTGAGTATAAAAGTAGTGAAGATAATGACTTTTTAAGACAAAAGAAGAAAAAGGAAATAAGCTGAAAAACAGGAAAGGGTGAGCAGCAGTAGAGTTCAATTTTCGTTTTCTATTTTAGAGAACATGTAACTCATCTTTTTGTTAATTTGAGTATAGAATTAGTGAAAATAATAACCTTTTTAAGATAAAGGAAAAAAACTGAAATGAAGGAATGAGTTATAAAGCTTAAAGTACAATCTTTGTCTTTATTTTATTATGTTTTTGGGCTGTAAAATATTTGTTAAGTTAAACAAAAAGAAAGATATTCACACAATACACAGAAGTGTGTAATATTTATACTATTTTTTATTTTTATAATATTCTTTGTTTATTCAATTGATTAATTTCTTAATGTTGATAAGAACATGTCTTTGTCCATTATATTTGTAAACAAGAAATGACAATATTAGCTTATGATAGTCAAATAAAAAATATGTTGAATTACCAACCAAAATTAGATGGAAATAAAATGAAAGTAGTCTCTGATGATATAGTGTTGGATACTGACACAAATACGTTAATTTAGAGACCAATTTTAATTTTATTTTTATTTCTAATTTTCGTTGGTAATTCGACTTTTTCTATATTGTTAATGTTCAAGAAGATGTAATTTATTATTCATATATTTTTCTATGTTAATTCGAATTGATTGGAATTGAATTCTGATAATTGTTTTCGCACATTAGTTTATCTGTATAGATCTTGTATTTTGATGATGATATTTGTTTGCTTGTTACTACTTGCTGGTTACCTTTTGATAGTAAGGTTGAGTAAAAATAAACATAATACTTTATTATATTTTTTTGGAATTATTTTAACGAGATATAATTGAGGTATAACAATTATAATAAAGTTTTATATATAAAAAAAAGTATAATAAAGCTGGATGGACATATATAAAACAAATCTTTTATTATTTCCTTGAATTTTATATTAATATTTATTCTCTTATTATTTATACTAATCTTATAATTAAAAAATATGTTCTCTTTACGAAGGATAAAAATAGGTGCACAAGATTATTTTTTTTTCATACTTTTATAGCAAAATTTCACAACATGCCAAATTAATATGCAAGTAAAATCACAAGGGGGCGAAAATGATAATAAAGACTAAATTTGTATAAAGTTGTTGGACAATACTAAACAACTCAATGGGCAAGTAAAAAACATTTAGAAGCCACATTCTTTCATCCAAGTTAAAACCCATACTCCGCGATAATTACTGGTAATCAAGTATAAAAATTAGACCAATAATGGTAGATTTATTGATCATATCGCAAGAAGCTTAAATGGAAGGAAATTATGATTCATATCAGCCTTCATTGAAACAAACACTACGCGAAAAATGACATTTAACAGCGCCCCTTTTAAAGCGCTTGCTAAACACAAGCGTTGTTGTAAATATATTTTAAAAATAACGGAGCCTTTTACAGCGCTTTTGTTGACAAGCGTTGTTGTAGGTCATATAACGTTTGCGCATAATGTTATAAGGCTTTTACAACGCTTGTCAAAAAAGCACTATAAAATGAAGCGCTTTCGCGTATTATTTACAGCGCTTTTTTCACAAGCGTTGTAAAATCATGCGCTTTCAAATATTTGAACTACCTAATACAGCGCTTTTTTCACAAGCGCTGTAAAATACATGCGATTTCATTGAATTTAACTACCTATTACAACGCTGTTTTCACAAGCGCTGTAAAATACATCTTTCAAATAATTATATATGTTGGAAACCCTCATATCCTCTACATCTTTCAAATAATTATATACGTTGGGAACCCTAATATCCTCTACGTACTGTGCGGCCATCTACGTTGTCTCAGGTATTTTTTAATTTGTTTTTGTCAAAAAATCTTTAGTTTTTTAATAATTGAAAACTAAAAATTGTTATATATATATATATATATTAAATCTCTTCTACACATGATCTGTTAGTTTTGAAATTGTCAAAAATTGTCAAAAACTCATACCACATGATCTGTTCTGTTTTGAAATTGTTAGTTGATATTGGTTTCTTTTTGAAATTTGTTGATATTTTTTGAAAGCTTATTATTTTTGTAACTGCATTTATATAGGTCATATAATATGGATAGGAAATGGATGTCAGCCAATCGATTGTCAAAAGAGTACAAAATTGGAGTGAAGGAGTTTGTTGAGTTTGCAATGAAGAATGCAAAAGATCCAAATAGAGTAGTTTGTCCTTGTTTAAAATGTTGTTATGGAAAACGTGTTAGAGAAGATGAATTAGAAGGACATCTAGTATGTAATGGAATTGATCAAAGCTACACATGTTGGATAAGACATCGTGAGAAAAAAAAAAGGAAACATTAATTTTGAGAATAGTTCGACATATGCTTCAACTGACTTCGATACAGATACATATGAGCCGGACCGAGTTGATGAGATCGCAAAAACAGTTGAAGAAGATCTTCGAGATTGTCCTAAAATGTTTGAAAGTTTATTGAGTGATGCAGAGAAAGAATTATATAATGGTTGTACTAAATTCACAAGACTGTCGGCGATATTAAAGTTGTACAACTTAAAAGCGAGTAATGGATGGTCTGATAAAAGCTTCACAAAATTATTAACACTCGTAAAAGATATGTTGCCAGATGATAATGAACTTCCCAATCGAACCTACGAGGCTAAACGTGTGACACCCTAAATCCCAAAATAATATATATAATAATTTATATCATATTCCTATAAAATTTGCAGCGGATAAATAAAATTATATTTTCAAGAAAATAAAAACTTTTGTAACTAATTTAGGATATCACGTTTCTCAAAGTACACATGCAACAAATCAAATTTTATTACTTAAATAAAACAATTTAATCTCAATGAACTTGATTTAAGTATAATTACTTGATTTAATTCTAAAAACTTACTAGTACTTTCAAGGTTTTCATACAAAAATTTGATTCAAATTAAATAAGTAAAATACAAATTAAAACCCTTATTCTCGGTATCACCTATCAGAGCGGGGTTCCTCCCAAACTTGAACTTCAAGACTCATTAACCTGTAATAACTGCGATTTTGCAAACGCAGGGCCCAGCCAGTCAAACACAAACAACGAAGGAGGTGAGTTTTGAAATCATGTTAATAGTATAATATGAGTAAGAAGAACACGCAAACAATCATAATAGAACCGTATCATAATCACTTTACGATATATCAAAATATTTAATTAAATAGTATCATACTATAACATCAAAGTCACTCAAGTAAAATAATCATCTCATTATAATATGCATCAAATCATCTAATTAATATTACCTTTGAAACACATCAATCACAACAAAACAATCACAAGGAAATGCAATGCTATGCATGAGCTTAGACTCTACTTCACAATGTGGTACCATTCTAACTCTGAAGTACTTGGTTAGGAGGCCATGATACTATGCCACCATCCCGGTGGACGGACAATTCAAATTGGCCCTGTCCTCATAGATCCCCTCAACTCAACCCGAGACATATATACGTGACAGTCGAGGTAAACGTGTGTTGCATGGTAACTCCCGACATTTGGAGTGCTACCTCCAAGTCACCTAGGAATTCCCCACCGGAATACCTCCAAGGTCTAACAATCTTGTCTTAAGGCTCGACAGCAGACCCCCACGATCAGGCTCATTCAGTTGTACTTCCCCATAATCACTAGGCTTGTCAGACCCTACCTATATGATGACAAAATAATCTCCACTTCACAAATTCACAATATTTATTTTCTCCCCCCGTTAGCTTAGACTACTCCATTAAGAGCACCATATTTAAGAATCATCACTATCTCATCAAGTATGGGGTACTTCAATATTTTCATCACAATTTTATAATATCATTAATCATAAATAATCATGATCATCGTATAAACTCATCACAATTTTATAACATCACTATCATCAATCAAAAATCATCATTTTCATCACGTAAGCATATATCAAACCATGCATCCATATTTTATTATCACATCACATAATTTCATCTAAGCAAACATGTACACATAATTTCATTCAACATCCAACATCACAATAATAACAAATATCAACTACCACACAAGTATCGAAAATTAAATCAATCAACACGTTATAAAAATTTCTATTTCACATTTTAATCTCACAATTCTCATATTTCAAATTAATCAATTTATCTCTCAAAAGGCTACTGCCGTACGTAGCAAGCCCCGGATGAATTGTTGGGAAATACGGTTTCCTCGTTCATCTCACAATATATTATACTCATGAATTCAAACGCTCTCTCACCCCTTACGTTATTTCGATGCTTTCAGACACAAGTACAATTCTACGAGCAAACAATATTTGTTCTTTGACTTTTTGTCCTTCAATCAAACTAACACGACAATTTATGGGTAAACGTCAAAAATAAATTATGAGAAAATAGTCTAAAGACTGATTTCGAAATTCGGTCAAAGAAAATTACCAGAAATCAGAAAACCAATCAGTGAATAATATAGCCACTTTTTCAGACGGTCATTTTGGCGTTGGTTTCACTAAAATCGGACTTACGGTGAAGGAGAACGGTGCAAAATAAGGATTTCTGTAAACGGAGAAATCGGGTATTTTAGGGAGAAATTTGGGTTATTAAAAATCTGAAAAATTGTATTTAATTGAATAGATAAATGAGTAAAACAACATACTGAAATTTGGACGAAAATAGAGAAAGTGTTCTGGGATAGTTATGGATCGCCGATGTCAAACGATACGATTATTGTTGGTTTCGTCTTGATTTTAGTGGTGCTGACCGTAAGCTTCCTTGTTTGTTCTTTTATTTTGTTTTATTAACAATTTAAATCATTTACACACATGGGTCAAGCCCATTAGACTCCTTTTAGGTTTTACTATTACTATTTTATTTTATTAAAAATAAAAAACACAATTTCATTAATAAAACATTATTAATATTTCAAAACTAATAATTTATAAAATACCTTTAAAATAAATTAATAACCAAAACTCTCATATTCTAATTAATCACTATAATTACACTTATTTTTCCAAATACTTACGTTAAATTACTACGTTAGAAAATATTTAAAACTACAAAATAAATAAATATATAAAATCAACACTTTATATGAATTACTATTTCAAAATAAACAAATATAAAATCATGATGCCATAACAAGTATATAAAAATAAAGAGAATAAAACACAATAGTACCACTATCTCAAGATAATTATTTTTAAAATGAATAATTAAAATTAAATATATTTAAAATTAAATAAATATAATTAAGTACACATTTAATATTAGTTAAACGCAAAAAGAATGTTAATTTAATTGGGTGCACGTTTATACACGTAAAATGACATAAAATCTTATTCTTCAAAATATTACACTAAAATACTATTACTTTAAAAAAAATATATATAGCATAATAATATAAAATATTTATTATTTATATCGTTCGTTTAATATAATGTGTATCAAACTAGCACATCATAGAAAACATTCGTATAACAAAAATTACTAACAAAATTTATCAACGTATATTCTAAAATAATTTTAACATCAAATTAATTATTTAAATTCCTATATAATTAATAAAATAATTTATTATCAAATTTAGGGTGTTACAAAACAGATTTTGTATTCTATTGGCATGAGTTACGAAAGGATTCATGTGTGTCCTAACGATTGCATTTTATTTCGAAATGAATATGAATTACTTAAGGCGTGTCCAAAATGCAATGTCGCTCGATATAAGAAGAAATAATCTACTCCAGCAAAAGTCGTGTGGTATTTTCCTATAATACCAAGATTTATGCGCATGTATCGCAGTGAAGAAGATTCAAAACACTTGACATGGCATGCAGATGAAAGAATTAGAGATGGAATGTTTCGACACCCTGCAGATTCCCCACAATTGGCAAAAATTAATCACGAGTAACCTGAATTCGGGATAGAGTCAAGAAATCTAAGACTTGCACTTTCTACTGATGGAATGAATCCACATGGTCTTCAAAGCATCTCACACAACACGTGGCCTTTGATTTTGGTAATATATAACCTACCTCCATGGTTATGTATGAAATGTAAGTTTATGATGTTGTCTCTGTTAATTTCTGGACCCAAACAACTGGGGAATGATATCGACGTATACTTGACTCCTCTAATCGAAGATTTAAAACGTATGTGGGAGACAGGTGTGGAAGTTTATGATGGGTATAAGAAAGAATGTTTCAATTTGAGGGCTATGTTGTTCGGCACAATTAATGATTTTCCAGCATATGGTAATTTATCAGGATATAGCATTAAAGGTCAGTGTGCATGTCCTATATGTGAAGAGAGTACAAATTGGATGCGGTTGAAACATTGTAAGAAGAATGTATTTCTTGGACATCATAGATTTTTACCTTATAGTCATCAGTATCGTGGGTGGAGAAATGCATTTAATGGAAAATCAGAGGAAGGTAAAACTCCTTTAGCACCGATTGGATATCAAATACTTGAAAAAGTACAAGGTTTGACCAATAAATTTGGCAAACCTTTTGCAGGAGAGCTGGTCAAAACTGGGTGGAAGAAAAAGTCAATTTTCTTTGAATTTCCATATTGGAAGTCATTGTATATAAGACATTTCCTTGATGTGATGCATATTGAAAAAAATGTATTTGATAGTGTTATTGGTACATTACTCAATGTTCCAGGAAAGTATAAAGATGGCATCAACGCAAGATTGGACTTGGTCGATATGGGAATAAGAAATGAATTGGCTCCAGTAAAGAAAGGAAATCGCACATATCTACCTCCAGCCGCTCATACTCTATCTAGAAAGGAAAAAATTGTTTTATGTAAATTTCTACACGAAGTTAAAGTTCCAGAAGGATACTCTTCAAACATTAAAAATTTGGTTTGTATGAAAGACCTCAAGTTAAAAGGTTTGAAGACCCATGATTGTCATATTCTAATGGAGCATTTGCTACCAATAGGTATACGTTCCATTTTACCTGAAAAAGTTCGACTAGCATTAACTAGATTATGTTTCTTCTTCAGGGAAATTTGTAGTAAAGTGATCGACCCTCAGAAATTACCGACATTGAAATGTATTTCCCACCATCGTTTTTTGATATAATGGTTCACCTTACTGTTCATCTGGTTAAGGAGACACAACTTTGTGGGCCAGCTTATATGAGATGGATGTATCCGATAGAATGATATATGAAAATATTAAAAGGGTACGTAAAAAGTAGAAGTCGACCAGAAGGTTGTATTGCTGAACGATACATTGTTGAAGAGGCTGCTGAATTTTGTACTGAATATATGTCCAATGTTGAATCCATAGGGCTTCCCATGTCTCGTCATTCGGAAAGAATATCAGGAGAAGGGATAATTGGAAGGAGACTAGTAACTATATCAAGGACAGAATGGGAGCAGACACAATTGTATGTTCTGCACAATGATGATGAGGTTCAACCGTATGTTACAATACACATAGATCAGTTATCTCGTTTGAACATGAATAGGAATCAAAATTGGATAACTCGAGAGCAAAATCGAAGTTTTATAACATGGTTAAAAAATCACATAAAGTCAAAATTTTGATATAGACCTCAGATCAATTTCACAGAGATTGTGGTGGCTAGCAAATGGTCCGAGCTTACATGTATTTTCTTACACTGGTTATGTTATTAACGGCTACACATTTTATACCAAAGAACATGATGATCAGACCACTATGCAAAATAGTGAAGTCACTCTCGTAGCTGAAGCGAAGCATGTCTCAAGTGCAAAAGGCAAAAACCCAATATATGCAAATCTATCATATTTTGGGGTTATCGAGCGCATATGGGAGTTAGACTATACAATGTTTCGTGTTCCCATATTTGGTTGCAAGTGGGTCGATAATAATAATGGCGTTCGGATTGATGAGTCATGATTCTTGCTTGTCGATTTTAATAGGGTGGGATACAAAGACGAGCCTTTTATTTTAGCGTCGCAAGCTCAACAAGTGTTTTATGTCAATGATCCTTCTGATGATAAATGGTATGTTGTCCTATCGACCAATAAAATAAGTGATGATAACAATAATGATGAAGATGTTGGTAATGATCTTTTACTTGCAACATCACAACAACCACATGAAATTGATTCAACTAATGATGGTTTATATCTTAGAGATGATCATGATGAGGGGATTTGGATTAATCCATCGTTTCGTATTGTAAATGGACAAACAAATGTGAATTCCACCAGGAAAAGAAGAAGGGCATCTTAATGTACATGCATGTAATCTGAATTATTGTGATAAATATGCATGTAATCTGAATTGAGTGTTTTATACTAAGTTCTGATTAATTTATTTTCTGATTAATTTATTTTCTACTTATATTTAGCTTGATTTGAGTGTTTTATAATAAGTTCATGTAACAATTAATGAGTATTTTATATTTAGCTTGATTTACATGAACTGAACTGAATATTTAGCTTGATTTACATGAACTGAATATAAATTAGTCTCTTTTGCTTCTGCTGCTACTGGTTATGATAATGCCACCTATATAATGTAAATTAAGTGCCATCAAAAGGAACAATCATCTAATATCTGAGTTATTGGGACAAGTCAAGTCGATTGGCAAATCGATTGGAATAAATGTCTGAGTTACAGTCATCCAATATTGAACCCAAATAAAACAAACACAAAAATAACATACTGAGGCCTTTTACAGCGCTTTATTTAAAAAGCGCTGTAAAAGGCCCTTTTAAAAATAAAATAAAGGGCCTTTTACCGCGCTTACATTAAAAAGCGCTGTAAAAGGCCCTTTTAAAAATAAAATTGAGAGACATTTTACAGCGCTTAAGCGCTGTAAAAGACTCTTGTAAAAGAACCTTTTAAAAGCGCTTACATTTACGAAGTTCACTTAATTCAGATTCGAACCGAGGCCTTCCAAGTGTGAATTCTAAGTCAATCATAGTGTTCCAACGTGTCAATAGAGGCTTACCCCACCCAAAAAAAAAAAAGATCTAGGGGTTAACGCTCAAGAGTAACTAATATTAAAGGAAAAATTAAATATATGATATTAAATAATTGAATGTTGAATACTGTTCCAATATAATTTATGGATTTCAAAAATGTACATCTTAATAATACTACCTCCTTTCCTTTTTATAAGCACTTGTTTTTTTCACCTTTATAAAGAAAAGCTAGTAGAGTAGTTAATGTGTTCATGTGTTAATATTCATAATATAACTTTAATGTATTCAACAATAATTTTTATATTCTAAAAAAAATTAATAATATTAATTAAAGTTATAATTTAAAGAATAAAATAAATGTACCTAATAAATTCTTTTGTCATGGGACAGAAGTAGAAGAACTATTTAAAGAATAACATTCATCAGACACCTAACAGGACCTTATCTAACAGGATTTTCTTCAAACACCTTGTACGCATCATGGGAATCCCCAAAAACACAAAAATAACATAAAAAAAAAAACAATAAGGCCTTTTACAGCGCTCTTTTAAAAAAGAGCTATAAAAGGATGTAAAAAAAACATTCATATAACATAATAAAAAAAGGAGGTCTATTACAGCGCTTGTTCAGATAAGCGCTGTAAAAAACTCTTTTAAAAATAAAATAAAGAGACCTTTTACAGCGCTCTTTTAAAAAAGCGCTGTAAAAAGCTTTAAAAAAACATTATATAACATAATAAAACAATGAGGCCTTTTACAACGCTTATTGGGGAAACACGCTGTAAAAGAGCCTTTTAAAAAATTAAATAATGACGCCTTTTAGAGCGCTTTTTTAAAAAGCGTTGTAAAAGGGTTATAAAAAAGCGCTGTAGAAGGGTTATATATATAACAGTAACCGCTTCAGTTTCCTCTTCATTACGTAAACTTCACTATCATCTCAACCTTCATCGTTCTTCTCTTCTTTTGCAAACCCTATAATCCCGTCCATTACGAACTGCATTTCCACGATCATCTCCTTCATTTCGAACCTTATTTCCACCCAAGATCATCTCTCCCATTGCACACAATATATTTTCATTGAAATACATAACCCTCATTACGTATTTCTTCAAACCGTTTTTCTGTGAACCTTATTTCTGTGAACTTTCTGCGAACCCTCTTTTCTTCGCATTTCATCTTTCTTCGAACCATTATTCATGTATTGATGTTATTAATTTTTTGTAATCATTAAAATACATGTTGAGCTTGTTTAAGATATACTGATACATGTTGAGCTTGTTTATAATAATGCATGATGCATGTTGAGCTTGTTGATGTTATACTAAACTGCATGTTGAACTTGTTGTAGTTAAATGGATACAAACAAAGATTTAGAATGTCAAAATGAAGAATTTGGCACCTCTAAGACTTATGAAAATGAAGTCAAACATGGTGCAACTATCATGCAAAAAGTCATTAAAGCAAGGAGTAATGACATTAAATTTGAGGTATACTATACTCTGTTTGCTGTGTATTTTTTATCTTTTTTTAATAGCATGTGTAACACCCCAATTTCTCATTACTTACTTTAAATAGTATAACGATACAATATTATATTTTATTTTTATTTTTATATATGAGTGTTAATATGTGTTCTAATCTCTTTAGGTGTGTCTATGTGTTTGCCTTAGCAATTGATTTAAATCATTGATTTTAATTGTATGTAACTTAATAAAATAATATATATATATATATATATATATATATATATATATGTATATATATATATATATTTAAATAAAATACTATAAGGAGTGAAATTGTGTTGCTATATTAATTTATTGTTTAGCACTAATAGAGTGAGTTATTAATAATAATAATAATAATAATAATAATAATAATAATAATAATAATAATAATAATAATAATAATAATAATAATAATAATAATAATAATAATGAGAATGGACATGGCCATGAAAAGCCCATGTTTTCTAGCAGGCCTTGATCACAAACCCTACCTTACTAACATATATATATAGAAGTCATAGGCTATTAGATGAAAATCTTGCCGGCTTTCCATTCCAAGCGCACTTTCCATTCCAAGCAGAGTGTTGTGCTTTCCATTTCCAAGCACAGTGTCGTGCTTTCCATTTCCAACCACAAAGCACATACATTAATAATTGCCAAAAACAAAGCCATATACATTGCTAAATTCCAAAAAAGAAGAAAAGAAGGATTTGTTGTTGTTTATTGCCTCCAGCCTTGTTTCATTAACCAAATATCAGGTACACTTTCCCAATTCTAACAATTATTTTAAAATAAGGCACTTATATCAATATAGGGCTTTTGATCAAAGCATGGTAATGTTGGATAGTATGTATGCAGTCCTAGTTATTATATCGAAATATACGAGTACATAGCATATATGCCGTTATTTCAATTTTCGGTAACATCAGTTTTATAATCAGATCATTGTAACACTAAGTATGTGTTCTTTATTCTAATTTTTAGGATTAGACATACCACTGAACTATGACTGAGTATATATACTTAATTTACTTATTTATTTATTATTTATTTTATTATTTATTTATTCATTATTTAATTATTAAAATTACTTATCTATTTATTAACTTATTATTTATTTATTTATTTACCATTTATTTTATTATTTATTTACTCAATAACTTATTTATTTATTATTTATTTTGTTATTTATTTATTTAATTATTATTTAATTATTATTTATTTATTAATTATTTATTTATTAATTATTTATTAATTTACGTATTTATCCATTAGTAAATTTTTATTAATTCATTTTATTATATATTTATTTATTTACTTATTTATTTATTTATTTATCATTTATTTTCTTATTTATTTATTCATTGACTTATTTATTTATTTATTATTTATTTTGTTATCTATTTATT
>JBBPBR010000004.1:28256569-28276818 GCA_037974775.1 Cicer pinnatifidum | reverse complement strand
GTTTATTTATTTTATTATTTATTTATTCATTTACTTATTTACATATTTATTTATTATTTATTTATTTATTTACTTATTTATTTATTTATTTATTTATTATTTATTATTTATTTTATCATTTATTTTATTATTTATTTATTTATTCAGTTACTTATTTAATTATTTATTTTATTATTTGTTTATTTATTTATTCATTTATTTATTTACTTCTTAACGTATTTACATATTTATTTATTATTCATTTACTTATTTATTTATTTTATTTATTATTTTATTATTTATTCATTTACTTATTTGTTTATTTATTATTTATTTTATTTACTTATCTGTTTATTTATTATTTATTTTGTTGTTTATTTATTTCTTTATTTTTTTCATTTATCCATAGTAATTAGTTTATTTGTATTTGGCGGTTGTGTGGCGATAATTCCGTGCGGACTATTAGAGACGACGACCGACAAAGAAACGACCCGTTAGCAGATCAGATTCATTGGACGAAATCTTCAGTCGAGGTAAGGGGTGGGATGAGGTTCGATTTTATGAGTATAAAATAACGTGAGATGAACGGAAAATGCTGAAATTCCCAAATGTTCATTCGGGGCTTACTACGTATGGTTGAGCCTTATTGAGTAATAATAATTAATTAATAATATATGAATGGTAATAGGGAGGACTAAAATATAATTTAGAAACCTATAGAATTGTGTGAATTAATTTATATTAAGATTGTGTGTTATTTGATTTTATGAAACATATACTAATTGTTATTGTATGAATGATATGTATTTGAGTGTTCTTGTCTACTTGATTGAAATTCTGATATTACTTGAAAGTGCACCTAATTGATTCCTTATTATGTGATTGATGAGACTGGACTATGTATTGTGAGTAGTGTAAATCAAATATTGGGATTTTATGTGATTGACTGATATAACTATATATATATATATAATGATGAATATTGTGATGTCAAACTGAAACTTATTGAATTGTGATGATCGAGTAAGTCTGAGGTATGTATTGTAGATTTTGGAGTTAGGATTATTTTGTCATCATATAGGGAGGGTTTGACAAACCTAGTGATTCGGGGAAGTACAACTGAATGAGCCTGATCGTGGAGGGCTACAGTCGAACTGTAAGGTAAGACTGATAGACCTTGGGGGTACACCTAGTGGGGAATTCCTAAGTGGATTAGTGGGTTATTCCCTAAGGTCGGGACCTACCGTGCAACACAAGAGTACCCTGACTGTCGCGTATATGTGTCTCGGGTTGAGTTGAGGGGATCTATGAGGACTTGGCCATTCATGAATTGTCCATCCACTCTTGTAGTGGCATAGTATCAGGCCTCCTAACCAAGTACTTCAGAGTAGAATGGTACCAAATGATGAAGTATAGAGTATAGGACATGCATAGCATTTCATTATTTTGATTGTCTTATTATGAATTGATTTGATAAGTCGTTGGTATTATACACTTGACTGTTTTTGGAGATTGTGATAATTTGATTGTTTGCGTGTTCTCCTCGTGTATTTTATACTGTTACATAATTTCGATACTCACCCCTCGTTGTTTGTGTTTGGCGTTTGCGACGGACGCAGACGAGCTGTAAGTTGCAGGTGATGACTAATCCCATCAGAGAGGCGGAAGCCGTCATGTCTTGGAGACTCTATTCATATGCATTGTATTGATGTTATTTGGAGTATTTTTATTTTGGGAATTCCCGCTCTGATAGTGACATCGGGTGGGGACTTTATTTACACTGAATTTAAAACATAAGTACGTGTACTTCAAAAAGGATTTTGTTGTTTGACATTAAGATTTCGATTTCATTATGTTTGATGGAAATTTTGAATTTATGTGACATGTTTATGATTACGTGATATTCTTTACCTTAAAAAAAAAATTATTTGGGGTTTAGGGTGTCACAGCATGTACTTACTATATGAGTTTGTTAGGTTGGCTGGAATGAGAGTGGTCAGCCAATTGACCCCAACAGCTCTATGTTTGTAAGCTATATTGGGGCTGTTGTTCGTCAAAATGTCCCAATTACAATTGACGATTAGAGAGATAAGGCGTTGAAGGATGCCAAAGATATTATATGGAATGACATTCAAGTAAATTTTTTGATCCACTCTTTTGTCATTTATAATTTTTTTCGTTGAAATACTTTACTTATAATTTTTTTCATTGCAGACGACTTTTGTTCTTGATGAGGGACGAAAGTCTTATGTTTTGAGAGTTGCTGGGAAGATCCATCGTGGATTTAGATCCCATCTCTCAAATTTCTATCTAAAAGATAAAGAAGGAAACACAAGTGCTGAACCTCCAAAAATATATCCACATTATATATCAAACGATGAATGGAGAGCATTTGTTTCCAAACATTCTGACCCCGCGTTTGTCGTAAGTGTTTAATTTATTAGCATTTGTGTTTTATTATTCATATTCGTAGCGTATTTTTAATTTTTACACAATTGCTATTTTTTTTTATATAGAATATTAGTAAGGAAAATCCCGAACGGGCAAGCAATCCGACGCACCCATACAAAAAATCACGTATGGGATATGCACGTCTAGAGCAAAGACTTGTAAGTAATTAAACATCACTTTTATATAATGAGGGAATTTGTATTATAAACTATAGTGTGTAACTAATTTGTATTATTTTGTTTATGATCTTAACGAATAGCGACAAGACACCCAACCCGATCAACCATTGGGTCGTCATATATTGTGGAAGGAAGCTCGTGTAAATAAAGACGGGGTGGTTGATAATGAAAATGTCAAAAAAATAGTAGAACTTTGTGTAAGTATATAATCACTTTAATATTTTTTAATATTGTATTTATCACTTGAATACTTTTTAATATTGTATTTTAAAAATGCTATTGAACTTATCTTTTTAATGTTACATGTATTTTAGGAGACCATCGAACAAAGTTCTGAAAATGAAGAGGGCCACAAGGCTAGTTGCAGGGACATTCTGGGTAAAGTTTTTAGTGTTCCTGAGTATTCCGGTCGAGTTAGGGGAAAGGATTTGGCGTAACTCCCAAAAGCTTTTTTCCTCAAGAGAAGCGCCAAAAACCTTCCAACGAGGAAGTATTAGAGAAGCTCAGAATCCTATTAGAGCAAGTGGCACTCTTGGTGAATACGAATAAAGACAAGCAACTTCCGGATCAGCTCCAACGTGAAATACAAATGGAGAGTGAAACCGCGTGTTGCAACGTCGGTTTGAAAAGTATTCCCGAGGTAATTAATTACTTACTTGCTTATGTAATTACTTATGTATTAAACAATATTATATATTAACTGTACTTATGTTTTAACTATTGATTTAGGGTGTCACTTCATGTGTCCTATACTTGTCGTCGCCTACTCAACGGAAGGTGGGAAAAGGAAAATTGTACAATACTTCGGGAGAAGTATTGCACAATACTCTGATCCCTGCGGGCCATGTTAAAGCATCGTCTACTGTTGCTTTCGAACCAACTGCACCGTTGCCCATACCGGACAACGATTGAGATATGCAGTTATTAGGCGACACTATTGGTAGTTACGTGGCATGGCCCGCAAACCTTGTTTCCCTCGAAAAAAGGATTCCCAGAAACGAAACAGTTCATCTCCTGAAAAGGTTTGTCACATTTATTGCATAAGGTTTGTCATTTTTTCAGATTCAATAAACTAACATTTTACCTCATTTTTGTAGGTCCAAATAAATAAACCAGCCGTACAGCCAATAAAAGGCAGCAAACCTCAAAAATTGGAGGTTAATAGAGCTGCCAAATCACAAAGGCTGCCGGGTAATAAAGCTGCCAAACTTGCAGCAAGAAAAAAACTGGATCGGGGAAAATCGGTCGCCGTTGATGCTGCACCTAATAAAAGTCAGCCATGCCTTGGTAAATACGGGGCGTGTCTTGACATCGAAATAAAAAGGAATATGGGCAGCAGCGACGATTCGCGCATTGTACACATGAATAAAGATATAATCGGAGATGAGTATGTTGAATATCTCGAAAAGGAGCACATATACGAACTTCTCGAACATAAGGAGCTCGGTGCTACTGTAATGAGCTTGTACATAAGGTAAAAAAATACTTTTAATTGCATTTATTGGTAATTAATTAAATGTATTGGAAATTAATCTAGTTTAAAATTTTTATTGAAGGTTTTTGTATGAGAAGGTCGTGTGCACGAGGAAATTGTCAAATAAATACTCATTCTTGTCTCCGCATAAGATGTCGATGTGGAAACTCGATCCAGACAATGTAAAGAAATACATTGTAGATATGTTTTTGGGAAATATAAAAAATGATAAATTGTTCTTCGCACCATATAATTCAGGGTACGTAATTTTATCTTTTTTAATTGATGAGAATTTAATTTATTAGTTGTGTATAAACAAAATTGCTTAACCAATTTTTTGTTGTTGTAGGGCACAATGGCAATTACAACAATCACTCCGAAATAAAGACTATGCTCGACACGTAAGTAATATTCATTTATTTCTTACATATATATATAAATAATGTGTTTGTTCATGCTATAATAATCACATTTATTCATTCGATAGTGCCTTAAAAGTTTTTCGAGCTCAAAGAGGTGCTACAGTGTCGAAGCAAAAGTCTAATAACATTACATGGATCCCAATAAAGTGCCCTCGTCAAACAAACAACATCGACTGTGGGTACTACGTATTGAGATTCATGAAGGAGATTGTTGACAAGAATAAAACTATTATTCCAGAAACGGTACGGTATTTTGATTATATGATTTTCATATATAAATTATCTATATATTTGATACTAACTTAATATAATATGTTAAATTTTTATATTGCAGTACTTTGACAATTCCAGTCCATCATATTCTGAGCAAGTTCTGATGGAATTAAAGGAAGAATGGTGTGAGTATGTGCTTGAAATGAAAATAATTTGATTTTCTTGGAAATAGCATGCTGCTGGGCAAGGGATCTGAATATTGGTAGCTAGTGCATATTCTGTATATTTTTTTAGTTATCATATGTATATGATCATAGGACAATATATAAACATGCATATGAATATGTTGTAAATTAGGTTCAATGTATATGTAGTTAATTAGGTTGTAAATTACTGTTTTACAGGGTAATATATATGTATCTGATTGTGTGAACTGCTTATTGTAAATTACAGTGTTACAGGGTTATATATATGTATCTGGTTGTGTTGTGTTGTGTGAACTGGTTCAAAATAATTTTGGATAAAAAGATAAAAGACAGCGCTTTATAAAAAAAATGCCATAAAAAGCTAAAAAGCGCTTTTCAAATATATATAGGGCTTTAAAAAAAAACACATTTTACAGCGCTTTTTTTAAAAAGCGCTGTAAAAGGTACACCAAAATATGAATTATGGGTATGCCTTTTACAGCGCTTTTTACAAAAAGCGATGTAAAAGGTACACCAAATATATGAATTATGGGTCTGCTTTTTACAGCGCTTTTCTCAAAAAGCGCTGTAAAAGGTACACCAAATATATGAATTATGGGTCTTCCTTTTACAGCGCTTATTTTAAAAAGCGATGTAAAATCCACACCTAGTATATGAATTTTATACGCAAATTTTACAGCGCTTGTTTTAAAAAGCTCTGTAAAATGTGCATAACAAGCGCGCGTTATATTTACATGATTTATAGCGCTTTTTATAAGTGTTGTTGTATCTTTTACAGCGCTCGATTCCACAGCGCTTTTTGTTTTGAAAAAACGCTGTAAAAGGCTTAAAAAAAGCGTTGTGAAAGGCTATTTTTGGCGTAGTGAAATAAAATTTCATGTGAAAAAATATATAAAAAACTTTACAACTTTTTTCGAATTTTAATAAAAAATGAACAAAAACACTTATAGTATGTACCGCAAACATCGTTGGAAGGTACCACAAAGAAAGACGTTTTTCAATAGATATTTCATTGTATGTTAGGTTGCAACCCATGAGATTAATGATCTGCAAATGATTATCAACAAATTATAAATGGTCTATTAAATATTTTACTAAATATAAATAACACTTTACGAGTTATTGTTGGTAAACCCTAAATAGCATTATGCTCAACAATCCATGCCAATTACATGATGAATAACCAAAGGCGGAAGCGTACCTGTGGGAATTGCCATGGATGAAATCCTGGGATGATGATGATAGAGCCAATGGGTTGGGTGATCTTCCTCAGCAAAACACCCTGAAGACCTTACTCTCTTGATGGGGATAGAGAGAACCAGAGAGTTTTCTCTTTTAGGGTTTTTGTGAAACTGAATAGTCTTGTTGTGTTTGCCTTGGGGACCATTACCCCTATATATAACTATTATTAGTTATATACCAAATTGCAGTATTTCCAATTCAGCCCCTCATTAAATTAGAAAGTGTCTGGTATCTACACTATTAATTTTCATAACTAACTATTATGCTCTTTAGCCATAAACTATTATATATTATTTGACCCTTAGTTTATTGGCTAATTATATAATGACCCTAACACACTTTATTAATTAATTACATATGTGACCCATAAATCTTACAATCTCCCACTGGTTACACATGTATCCTTAGGAGTGTGTTAGACTTTATGACGTCAAAAATGTCATTATAATTACCTTGAGTATAATCCAAATTGTCCCGTCCATTAATCATATCAGCACATGGAACCAAAGAGGCTTTCGTCATAATAAGCATAACTAAACCCATCAATGATCACCCGTACTGACACAACTAAATGACATAGACCCATTATGAAAAGTGTAGCATAAAAATTACATGAAGTTGGTCAACGCATGTCAATTTTCAATTGGTCCTACTTTACCGAATGAGATCATACCATAACTTAAATGTACAAAGTAACCAAAACTGAATACTTTAAACTTTATTTCTGATCAGAAAATCCAAATACAATGTATTTGTGCTTTGCAATTAAACATAGAACAAAAATTGCATAATGGACGAAACTCCCACTAAAATCAAGATTCCTCAAACTGTAGCACACCCATGTGAGCAGTATGCTCATGAAAGACCTTGGGTGGTAGACCTTTAGTGAGCGGATCTGCAATCATGGAGTTTGTCCTTAAGTGTTCTATGGATATCTGTCCACTTTGTACCTTCTCTTTAACAACTAGGAACTTAATGTCAATGTGCTTTGACTTGGTTGAGCTCCTATTATTGTTAGAATACAGGACTGCTGATCTATTGTCACAATACAACTTGAGTGGTCTTTCAATCCCTATAACTATTTGCACCCCGTGACAAAATTTCTCAGCCAAATGCCCTGGTCAGATGCCTCATGAATTGCTACGAATTCTGCTGCCATGGTTGATGAAGCAGTAAGACCTTGCTTGGCACTACGCTAAGAAACTGCTCCACCAGCTAACAGAAAGACATAGCCTGAAGTTGATCTTAAGCTGTCTTGGCATCCTGCAAAATCCGAGTCAGAGTACCCAGTGATCTCTAACTGGTCTGACCTCCTATATGTGAGCATGTAGTTTCTTGTTCTCTTTAAATATCTCATGACCCTCTTGGCTGCTTTCCAATGGTCAAGACCTGGATTGCTTAAATATCTGCCTAAAATCCCTACTATGAACGCTATGTCTGGACGCGTACATACTTGGGCATACATAAGACTCCCTACAGCTGAAGCATAAGGGATCTTTTGCATTTCTCGAATTTCCAAACTTCCCTTATGGCACTGTTTGAGACTAAACTTGTCTCCCTTAGCAACTGGGGTGTCCCCTGGTTTGCAATCCTGTAACCCAAACCTTTTGAGAACCTTATCGATATAGCTCTTTTGTGACAATCCAAGAATACCTCGAGATTTGTCTCGGTGTATCTGAATTCCTAATACAAAAGAGGCGTCACCAAGATCTTTCATCTCAAAATGCTTTGATAGAAATTTCATGGTTTCGTGCAACATGCCTACATCGTTAGTGGCAAGCAGTATGTCATCAACATATAAGACCAGGAAAATATGTCTGCTCCCACTGAACTTATGATACACACAATCATCAACTGTATTCATCTCAAAACCAAATGAGAGAATTACTTGATGAAATTTATGGTACCATTGACGAGAAGCTTGTTTTAGCCCATAAATGGATTTTCTTAGTTTGCACACCATATTCTTTGGGTCTCCCAACACAAAGTTTTCTGGCTGCACCATATAGATCGTCTCATCAATGTCGCCATTGAGAAACGCTGTCTTTACATCCATTTGATGAAGCTCCAAATCAAAGTGAGCAACGAGAGCCATGATTATTCTTAAAGAGTCCTTCGATGAAACCGGAGAGAAAGTCTCTTTATAATCAATCCCTTCCTTTTGAGTATAGCCCTTAGCTACAAGACGTGCCTTATATCTCTCCACATTACCATTGGAATCCTTCTTGGTTTTAAAAATCCATTTGCAACCAATGGGTTTCACTCCTTCAGGTAATGGGATAAGTTCCCAAACTAAATTGTCTTGCATAAACTTATACTCCTCATTCATTGCTTCGATCCACTTATCTAAATGGGAATCTTGCATGACTTGACGAAAGTTGATCGGGTCGTCTTCCGTCTTGCCAACATTTTCCTCTACCTCATTGATAAATACTACATAATCATCCGAAATAACATTTTTCCTTTCTCTAGTGGATCTCCGCAATGGAGCTGGCTCTTGAGGCACTTGTTCTTGAGGATCTTGAATTTGATCTGGATTTTGTTCTTCCTGAACAACCAGATCATCTTGAGTTTGTTCAATAATGGGAAAGTCAACTGGTGGAAGAATCAGTTCTGGAATTGTTACCGATTCTTCCTCAAAGACAAAATCTTTAACCTTAATCTTTCCCCCAAACTCAATATCCTCAAAGAACGTCGTCGTTCCCGTCTCAAAAATTGTTCTCAAATTAGGATCATAAAATTTATAGCCCCTTGATTTTTCTGAGTACCCTATAAAATAGCTGCTAATTGTTCGGGGTTCAAATTTCTTTTCATTCGGCCTATAAGGCCTTGCCTCAGCTGGTCATCCCCAAACATGAAGGTGCTTCAGACTAGGCTTACGCCCAATCCAAAGCTCATAAGGTGTTTTAGCCGCTGCCTTAGTTGGTACTCTATTAAGAATGTATGCTGTTGTTTTTAATGCCTCTCCCCCAGAGTGACTCTGGCAAGGTGGAATGACAAATCATACTCCTTACCATATCCTTAAGAGTCCTGTTTCGTCTTTCAGCTACACCATTCTTGTTGGGTGACCCCGACATAGTGTATTGTGGGACGATTCCACATTCCTCTAGGTATTTGGCAAATGGTCCCGGACGTTGTTCACCTGAACCGTCATATATGCCGTAGTATTCACCACCACGATCAGATTTGACCTTTTTAATTCTTTTATTAAGTTGATTCTCAACTTCTGCCTTAAAGGATTTGAACACGTCTATTGATTGGGACTTTTCGTGAATTAGGTAAAGGTAGGCATATCTAGAATAATCGTCTATGAACGATATAAAATACTGTTGATCATTCCAAGAAGGAGTTAGAAATGGCCCACAAATGTCCGTATGTATCAATTCTAAGACGTCTGTAGCTCTATATGCGCCTAATTTCTTATCTTTAGTCTGTTTTCCTTTAATGCATGCTACACAAACATTAAAGTCTGTGAAGTCAATGGAATCTAAAATTCCATCTGACACAAGTCGTTCAACTCTGTTTCTAGAGATGTGACCTAGACGCTTGTGCCAAAGCACTCCTGAATTGAAATTGTCAATTTTTCGCTTAGTACCACGTGATTCCACACTCAAGGTTTCATTATAGTTAGCCACAGTTTCCAACAAATAAAGATTATCATAACCAGAAAGTAAACTGGTTCCAACAACATTCTAATTTAAAGACAAAGTAAATTCTTTATTCCCGAATGAACAATAATATCCTGATTTGTCCAAATAAGAAATAGAGACCAAATTCTGTCTAAATGACGGTACAACAAAAGTGTCTTCTAAAATCAAATAATGACCGGAACTTAATAATAATCTAAATTTTCCTATGGCTTCAACTTCTACCTTCTTCCCATCTCCTACATAGATGCATCTTTCAATATCACTAGGCTTTCGGAAGTTCAGGAAACCCTGCATTGAAACACTGATGTTAGTAGTTGCACCAGAGTCTAACCACCAAGTGTTTCTAGGTACTGAAGCTAAATTAACCTCAGAACAGACCAAAGACAGAATCATACCTTTCTTAACACGCCAAGCGTGATATTTGGCACAATCCTTCTTCACGTGTCTAGGACTTCTGCAGAAGAAGCAGTTGTTATCCTTAGTCTGCTTCTTTTGTTCTGGACCCTTAGCAGCAGCTTTGTTCTTGGGCTCCTCAATTCTTTTCCTTTTGCCCTTGTCTTTAGAGATGCTAGTAAAGTGAGCACTTTCAGTCCTATCTTGCTTCAGCCTGTCCTCTTCTTGCACACATAATGAAATGAGCTCATTAAGAGTCCATTTCTCCTTTTGACAATTATAAGTCACCTTAAACTGACTGAATTGCGCAAGAAGAGACAACAATACTAAATGAATGAGTAAGTCATCTGACAACTCATGCTTTAGTCCTTTAAGCTTAGAAGCAATGTTGGACATCATCATAATGTGCTCTCTTATATTTCCCTTGCCTTGATACTTCATGGAAATTAAATTCTGAAGCAAAGAACTTGTTTCAGCCTTATCACTTTTTTCAAAGCGTTTTTCCATCTCAGCAAGGAAATTTTTAGCTGTAACTACCTCATCCGAAACAGCACCTCTAAAGACCTCAGGAATCCACGCTTTATGATCATGAGACTTATGCGATTTGAGCGATCCCATTTCTCATACTCTAATTTTTCCGCAGAAGAACTAGAGTCCTGAGGAGTAGGGGGTCGATCAATTCTTAATGCAAGGTCTAGATCCATGCAGCCAAGAACAATCAGAATGTTCTCTTCCCATTCCTTAAAATTTGTTCCATTAAGGACAGGAATAGAACTCAAATTTGCAGATATGGAAGCAATAGATGCTGTGAATTAAATAAAGAACGAAACTTAGAAACTCACATTATAAGAAAATAAATCAATAAATAAATACATATGTTCAAATCATGGAATTTAACCCATCTCAAGATACCCAGTGCACCATTGGTGTCAAGTCTTTGGACAGTAACACCAACTGCTAGTGGTACTCTTGTTGCAACGATCAACTATTGACAATAAGACATGTCAAACAATAAACCTTCCTTTGGGCTGATTTACTGCTCACATGTATACCAAATAATTGTCACACATTTATCATTGCAGGTGTACATGTAATTCTGCCAAATATTAACCTTCCTTTGGGCCGGTCAATACCCGCATGAATAAACATATACACATCCATTTGACACTCTTTACGAGCAATTTAGACAAGAGAGGTCACTTTGGCGACGTCAAGTTTCAATTAACTCATTCAAAATGTCAAACTTGACTTGAACATATATTCATTATATCCAAATAAAACAATATTTTTTTAAAAAAAAATATTGTTCACTAATATAACCTGTTGTTTCATTAGTATTTGATAATTTTGTTTCATAAAAAATGATAATTATCAAAAAAAATAAAATAAAAAATAACACGCATATAATATGTATTCGCTCATTTGTCGTCTGTGATAAATCAATCGATTGGCAAAATCGATTTGCACATTTCAAAAAATCAAGCATGCTATCAATCGATTAGGCAAATCGATTGGTACATTTATTAGAAAATAAATTGTGCAAGTCAGAGAGCCAGTTAGCCTTAAATCAATTAGGCAAATCGATTGTTTAAATCACAAAGACTAAACTGATTGCTTAAATCGATTAGGCAAATCGATTGTTTAAATCACAAGGACTAAACTGATTGCTTAAATCGATTAGGCAAATCGATTGGCATATTTACTGAAATTAAATTGTCCAAGTCAGTAGCATGCCTTGCAAGCTAATCGATTTGCCAAATCGATTGATCCAATCACAACTTTAATTTTATTGTTTAAATCGATTGACTCAATCGATTGTGAAAGTCACAGAGCCAAACTAGTAATTAATAAATCGATTGGGCAAATCGATTTAACAAAATAAGTTTCAAATTGAACTTGGCCTGGGACATATACAATCGATTGACACAATCGATTAGTTTCTTTTGAAATAAGTTCGGTGTTAATCGATTTGGTAAATCGATTGAATGAAGCAAACTGTGACATACACGATGAAACAATAAGCCATGGCCATAAAAACAAAATATTGAACAGAATTTCATGGCATTGTTCACGATTCATTAATTGTTCCAATCATCCAAAACCATCAACACAGAAATTATAACCGAAGAGAAAAAGAATTTGGATTCCATAATATATATATATATATATATATATATCCAAATTCCCAAATTTCAAACCCTAAGATTTCAATCATGTCAAAATTCCCAAATTGAATCCTAAAACAAGGACAATAACCGAATTTCATCATGAATTAAACATGGAAGGCTCTGATACCAATTATTGGTAAACCCTAAATAGCATTATGCTCAACGATCCATGCCAATTACATGATGAATAATCAAAGGCGGAAGCGTACCTGTGGTAATTGCCATGGATGAAATCCTGGGATGATGATGATAGAGCCAATGGGTTGGGTGATCTTCCTCAGCAAAACACCCTAAAGACCTTACTCTCTTGATGGGGATAGAGAGAACCAGAGAGTTTTCTCTTTTAGGGTTTTTGTGAAACTGAATAGTCTTGTTGTGTTTGCCTTGGGGACCATTACCCCTATATATAACTATTATTAGTTATATCCCAAATTGCAGTATTTCCAATTCAGCCCCTCATTAAATTAGAAACTGTCTGGTATCTACACTATTAATTTTCATAACTAACTATTATGCTCTTTAGCCATAAACTATTATATATTATTTGACCCTTAATTTATTGGCTAATTATATAATGACTCTAACACACTTTATTAATTAATTACATATATGACCCATAAATCTTACAGTTATATCTTGTCTGACCTCAAGAGGTCAACATGACAATTAGGCATCAAGGTCTTCATTATTTTCATGTCTCCGACAATTCCAAATTTGCATTTTGCCAAAACTTCATCTCTCTGTGTAAGTGTCATTAGCACATATTGATGATGGAAATAAATAAATATACAAATTAAATTAAATTAAAACACATACCGATACTAACTTCCATCATCAGAAATAAAATGGTCTAAATGAAAAATATTAGGAAACCATTGCAAAATAAACAAACTAGTGAACCATATTAATATAAACACATGAACTTGTACAATATAATATTGTGAATCTTACCAAAAAGGGATATCTGTTATAATATAAAAATCATGTTTATATTATTTTCTTAAATAATTATAAAAATATACTAAAAATAATAAATTCCAACCACAAAATGCAAATAAATATAAAATATATTCTAAAATAATTTTGGTAAATGTACAAAAAGCAATTGTTTCAAACTAATACATTTTAAAAATTTATTGTCGGTAAGTGTTATTATTAATTATTATTATTATTATTATTATTATTATTATTATTATTATTATTATTATTATTATTATTATTATTATTATTATTATTATTGCAGGTGCAAATAAACAAGAACAATAGGACCAAAATGGTAATTAGACAATTTAATATTTGTTAACGATAATTGAGAACGAAAAAGCATCGAAATTGTTCCTTTTGGCTAAACGTACATTCCATGCATCGATATTATAAAATGTAACAAATATATAGGCTTTTAATAATTTTCTCAGCGCACTTTTAGCGAGTTCTAAATACTTGTGAATTACATAGCAGAAATTAATGATTAAAACTAGCGAAATTTAATTAATTACCTCTGGTATGAGAACATCGCTGTCAATTCCTTCCAGTTCAGTTGGGATCATTGGCGGATAATTTAGATAAAAGTCATCTTCATGCGAAAATAGATGTGTTTATGTTGTGGCTGTCGTTGGAGTTGGAGGAGGTGTCGCGTAATGCTCAACAAAACCTAGAATATGACAACTTTCTTTGTTTCAGGAATGATTAAAATATTGAATTTTTGTATAGTTTTTTAAACAAGATGAAATGATACTGTTAAAATAATATACGGAGACACTGTTAGTTAGTTAGATTCAATTATAACTAATTAATTTTAAGAATGTCTAAATTTCAACTATAATATTTAACGATAGACTTCTTAACTAACTATAACTAACACTGTCTTAACTAAATTCAGTTACAACTAACTAACTCTAAATTGTTACCGATTTTGGACGATGGGTAGAAAAGGAAAGAGAAAAAATAATGTATACTACTTTGTACATAGTGCAAAAATAGTTACTAGTGGGAGTGTGTACAGTTTTTTTAAGAAAAAATGGACAATTATTATTTTATAGAAAGACTAAAAAGAACAATTATGTTAAATAACTGCCCACTCCATCACGGACCGACCTGGGTAAAAAAAATTGTTTTGCTATACTAAAAAAAAACAATTTTGCTTCCAACACCCCTCATTTTACTTCCCACACCCCTCAATTTTTTTTTAACCACAAAATACCCAAATTGCCCTTTCTATTAATTCAATTAACCACTCCACCTTCATCTTCATTACCTTCATCTTCAACTTCAACCAACTTCAACCTTCTTGATTATTCTTCAATATTCTTCAACCATCTTCAATCATTTTGATACATTTGATGTTCAATAAACTGGAATCACTTTGAACATCTTCATCATTTTCATCATTCTCATCGTTATAGTGATTCAAATCAAGTAGATATGTATTTTGAAACTGATTTTTTTTTCCAGATCTGAGTTTCGTACGTGAACTCAATTCACGTACCCTCACGTGAACTTAATTCACGTAGTTGATAAGAATCCAAAAAATTTCAATTTACGTGAATCTAATTCACGTACACCTACGTGAATTAAGATTGCGCAAGGTAATGGAGGTTGTATGTTGATGTAACATACGTGAACTGAGAATACGTAGGCGTACGTGAACTCAATTCACGTAGCTGACAAGTGAATTGAATTCACGTGAACATACGTGAACTAAGTTCACGTAAAAAAGGAAAAAAAATTCAAATTATACATACGTGAACTGAGTTCACGTAGGGTCCCTAAATTTGAAATCACGTAAGTGATACATGAACTGAGTTCACGTAGGCCAATATTTTAGTTTTTTGAATATTTTTAGTTTGGTTAATTTAGGTAACTAAATTATTCTATTTTTTATAAACTATTTAAACTACTTTACTCTTAATTTAGGAGAATAAATTATGCATAGCACATGAATAATAATTAGTGGGGATGGTGCCAATGATGAATGAAATAGGAAGTTGAACAAAAAAAATATTATTCTCATAAAGATGTTGAAATAATCATGGAGGCCAATATAAATAATCAGTGCAGTTCTGTAAACACACAATATAATTCTCTAACACATAAAAATGAAAATTAAATGCAATAAAAGATATTAAAATTAAATAAATGTATTTTAGACGTTTCAATATGCATATGCATAACTCATTAACTAGTCAGTACAAATATTTACACACAAAGAAAGAATTAAATGCATTTATGAAAATTAAATATAATATTTTGCATTAAATAAAATTGATTTTATAAAATTTGAAATTAGAAACTTTGAGCAAACACTTCTATACACACCAAAAAATGGGAATTCATTACAATAATATGCATAAAGTAAAGATATTACAAAATTAAAAAATAAAATATTTAACCGAACAATTTATGTCTAAATAAAGGATTCCCATTCACTTAGAAAATAAACAAAAAATATCAAATAACAACAATTCTCTACACAAAATATGAAAAATTAGAATTTATTACACCTCCATTAATAGATATTTTAATTCACAACAAGAATTAATGGATTTTGTGAGGGCCAAAAGCCCTCACAAAGGGCAAAAAACAGCCACAAAGGTGGCTTTTGTGAGGGCCAAAGGCAGCCACAAATAAGCTGGTCACAAAATTTTGTGAGGGCTTTGGCAGCCACAAAGGAGAGGATTTTGTGAGGGCTTTTGCAGCCACAAAGGAGAGGATTTTGTGAGGGCTTTTGCAGCCACAAAATTCACGCTGACTGGATTTTGTGAGGGCTTTTGGCCGCCACAAAATCTTGCTGACTGGATTTTGTGAGGGCTTTTGGCCGCCACAAAATCTTGCTGACTGGACCTTTGTGAGGGCTTTTGGCCGCCACAAAATCTTGCTGACTGGACATTTGTGAGGGCTTTTGGCCGCCACAAAAGCCAACGTAAAATATAAATTAATTTTTATTTCAATAATTATAATTAATATAATTAATATATTTAATATATTCTATATTTAATATAATTAATATAATTAATATTATATATAATAAATTAATATAATTATAATTAATATATTTATAAATTAATATTAAAATTTAAATTATAATTAAATTAAATTTGAAATATAATGTAATAATAAATTAAATTTAATATATATATATAATAAACTAATCTTAATTTAATTAAAAATTTAAAATAAATTATTTAAATTAAAAATAAAGATTAATAATTAAATTTTTTAAATAATAAAATATTAATTATAAAATATTTAAATTAATAAAAATATATTTAAATTATTAATAATAAAATATTTAAATATTTAAATTAATAATTATAATTAAACATTAATTTAAATTAATGTAAATTATAAATAAATTATAATTTAAATTAAAATTAAATTAAAATTTAAATAAAATTAAAATTAAATATTAAAATTAAATATTAAAATTAAAATAAATATTATATATATATAAAAACATATTATTAATAATAATTAAAGCTAGCTATAGCAATCATGATAAAATCAAATAAAACATGCATTCCAAAATTATCAATTAATGTCTTACAAACCCAAAATTAACAAATAATGTCTTACAAAGTGGAAATTAATTAAACACACATTAATAATGTCATACAACCCAAAAATAAATTATGAAATTCTTCAAATGATCACATCAATCCTCATAATAATTCGTCTGATCAGCTCCACTCCCACCATCATTATTTCCTGCATTCATACCCGACGAAAGAAGTCCTTCAAAAGTATTATGCATTTGTGTTGGAGGAGACATCATGCTTTGAAATTGAATTTCATCTTCTATGGCACCACCAGTAGTCGAAGGAGGAGCCCTAGCTGGATGAGGTTGATTTAAATCTGGTCTGATCAACCCAGCTGTTGGCATAGTCGGTCGGTATGCAGTTTGATAATCTGGTTGAGGTTGAGGAAGTTGATGTGAAGATGATGGAGCATATTGATAATTATGAAAATATTGTTGTTGCTGAAACATTGGCGGCTGTTGTTGTTGGAAGGCAGAGTTCGATGGATCCTGTTGCTGTTGTTGTTGGAAAGTTGGAGGCGGTTGATGCTGCTGGGAGTATTGGGAGTAACTCTGTTGCTGCTGGAAAATTGGTTGTTGGTGCAAGTATGGAGGCCGAGGCGGGATCTGCTGATGAAAGACAGGAGGAAATGAAAATTGTTGTTGTTGAAATTGTTGCTGCTGAAACTGCTGCTGCTGCTCTTGAAACCTCTGTTTCCATTCCTCATTCAGTTTATCAATTGCGGCTTGTATAAGCTGTTGTGTCCTTTCTTCTTGCTCACTTGCCCATTGCTCCTTTAACTGATCAAGATTATCTATTGGCACCGGACGATGAGATCGATCCGTACTAGCATAAGAAGAAGACGTCTCAGTCTGAATATAGCCGGTTGGACCTTTCACAAAGGTTGATGATAAAGTACCGGCTCCCAGCACACGCCCTTTGTACTTGCCACCACTGATGGTCATAAAACTTGCAGTCTCATATTGTTTCCGCTGATCTGGAGTAGCTCGCATAGCAGGAGGAAGAGTAGCTTGATGATCATCCCATTCTTTCATGACATTTTCAAGTTGTTCCTATATTAAAAATCAAAAAATAAAAAATTAAATTAGTTAATAAGTAATATATAATAATTTAAAGGTATATATATAATAATCAATATATAATAATTACCTGAATCGTTTTTGATAACGAATCAGTATACTCATTTGTTTGAGGATTAACATGAAGATAGCGATGTATCTCAGCCTGAGTGACCTCCCTTCCAAGTTGCTTTTCCTAAAATATATATTAAAATAATGTCAAGTTTATGGTGAAATGTGATGATTAATTGAATAAAAATTAATAGATATATATATTATAAATAAATAATTAATTACCATATAATATTTAATTTCTCCAGCAGACATGGAACCTCCCTTATGAGTACTAGTACCCCTCTCAGATGCTCTATTAATCTTTGCTTTTTCTCTCTTCTGTTTGTAAGCATCTGTGTTCCACTTACTCCACAGAGCAGTCCAAACATTTTCACCAATCCAATTAGGTCGTTTTTCTTCGCCCTTATTACGTGCGTAAGACAACATAGATGAGAGACGCTTTGAAAAGCGATGGTCAAATGAAGCCATAACTGCAGCATCATGCTCTCTTTTCCAAGTACATTTAGTCTGTTGTTTGTTTAAATTTAATTAATATTAAAAATATAATTCAATTAAGCAATCAAATACGTATATATATATATAATTAATTAATTAGTACTTAAATAAAATAATGTAATCACTTACTTTGAAACAATGTAGAAACTGATCAATTTCCCTAAATTGAGGTGTCTTATCCTCTTTAATCTCACCCCAAGACAACCATGGCTTTTTGTATTTCTCTTGTATGACTTCAGCAATTGCCTTTGCAGATGGTTTAAAAGGAAGATATCTTCAAAATTTACATGCAAATTAAATATAAAAATTAATTAATAAAATAATATAACATGATATGCAATAATAAAATATTTAACAATCATAGTTTACATACCCATCTCCTTCTGGAATTATGACAATGCGGTTGTAGCAATCAACACATCCGGGTTCCATTATTTCATCTAACGTATAAGGCTCTACTGGGACCTCCGGATATACAGGAATAGCTCCACCACTAGTACCAATGGTCGGCATCGGCATGAGAGATGGGTCATTAACAACACGTGGTCTATCAATTTTTTTCTTACCACGTGATGTTCTGGATATTCCTTGTATTGCCGCCGTTGCTGGTCCTCCTGATCCTCCTGAACCTCCTGATCCTCCTACTCCCACTGAAGCCATGTCTATATATATATATATATATATATATATACATCCATATCCATACATATATATATAATAAAACATATGTGTGTATGTACAATTAACATAAGATTAATTAATTATATGTAAATAATAATGAAATAAAGGAATATACATAAATAAATAAATAAATACAATACATAAATTTTAACACTCACATAAATAAAGAAATATATAATATTATACATATCGATATCCATACAAATATATATATATATATAATGCCTAATTAATTAATTGTCTTCGTTTGGGTCATCTAATAATTCATCATCAGTATATTCATTTGATGAGTCAATATTGCCTTCTTCGTTCTCTAATTCATCTATTTCTTGTTCATCAACTTCTTCTCCAATGTGTGACTCATGACAAAGTTGACTAATAGTCTCATCTCCAATCACATGATCCAAATTTGACATTTCATCCATTTGAAATGCAACTTCTTCATTTTGACCTGCTTCAACTTCTTCTATTCCACTCGTTGGTCTTGTTTTGATTGCAGCACACCAACCTTGTTTGCTTCTGACAGTTGATGGATAAGGAACATAATACACTTGTCTTACATTATGGGCCATGGCAAATGGATCAAACTGTGGATATCTTTTGCTCATTCGAATGTCTACAGTATTGGATATGAAATTGATTTTAGTTCCTCTGCTAGATGGATCAAACCACTTACAATAAAACAACACCACTTTTTTCGCATAATCTAGGAATGTGTAGTCAATTTCATAAATATGCTCAATTATGCCATAGAAATCTTCTACTACACCACTATCAGAGACACTCTTCATGCAAACTCCACTGTTAATTGTTTCTTTTCCTTCAGTCCAAGATTCAGTGTGAAATTTGTATCCATTGATGTAGTAGGTGTGCCATTCTTTGAAACTTCTACTCGGGCCCATAGATAAGTGCCTTAAGTGGATGTTGATAGGAGTTTGTTCTTCCAGATGCACTTGTTGTTGAAACCATGATGGGAAATTTGAATGTATATCATCAGATGATTGTCCCGTATTTAAAAATGCCCTGAT
>JBBPBR010000004.1:28241451-28256293 GCA_037974775.1 Cicer pinnatifidum | reverse complement strand
AAAATCCCTACCAGCATGATGACCAGACAAGCAAAAAACTGATAAAGCATGTGGATGACGTATAACACTATCAGTAGCGTTTCTTCCGTTAACTGGTGACAATGTTTCATTGTTGAAATAATGAGAACAAAAGTGTGTTGTTTCACGGTGTAGGTAAGATGAACAAATTGATCCCTCAACTCTAGCTTTGTTTTTCACCGACCGTTTTGAATAACCCATGAACCTATAATATACAAAGAGATGTATATAAGTTGAAGTATATTGAAATTAATTAAAGAGATGTGTATATATATATCACCTTTCAAATGGATACATCCATCTATACTGAACTGGTCCACCAAGCCTAGCTTCACTTGCAAGATGCACTGAGAGATGCTCCATCGAATCAAAAAACCCAGGAGGAAATACTTTCTCCAACTTACATAGAATGATCGGAATATCATTTTCCATCTTGATCAGATCTTTATCAATGAGTGTTGAAGAACACAAATTCTTGAAATATTGACTCACTTCAATAAGTGGGTTCAATACATGTGTCGGTAAAGCACTAAAGGCAATAGGAAGTAAACACTCTAAAAATATATGACAATCATGACTTTTCATCCCATGCATCCTCCCATTTTCCACATCAGAACATCTTGCCAAATTCGAACAATAACCGTCAGGCTTCTTCAGCTCTTTGATCCAACGATAAACAGATTTGGCTTCATCATTAGATAAAGTGTAATTCGCACGAGGTTTTAGGGTCTTGCCGTTTTGTTCCACCAACAACAAATCTGGTCGTCTGCAATATATACCTATGTCTTTTCTAGCTTTGTCGTTATCTTTTGTTTTCCCTTTCACATTCATCACAGTATTAAAGATGTTGTCGAAGAAATTTTTCTCAATATGCATAACATCGAGATTATGTCTCAAAAGATTATCTTTCCAATACGGTAGATCCCAAAAAATACATCTTTTTGTCCAATTATGCCATTGTCCGTAACCTTGTGGTTTACAAGCCACACCATTAACAACATGTACCTTTGGCATATCTTTTACTTTATTCCAAACTTGTTCTGATGTCAATTTCATCGGGGGTCCTAGTTGTTCTGCATATCCCTTCATAAATGCAGCTTTGTTCCTTCTAAATGCATGATCAGCAGGTAAAAACCTACGATGCAAGTCAAACCACGATGCCTTCCCACCAAATTTTAAAGTAAATGCTTTCGTATCTTCCATACAAATAGGACAAGCTAGTTTACCATGGGTGCCCCATCCTGACAACATCCCATAAGCGGGGAAATCATTAATGGTCCACATCAATGCAGCTCTCATCATAAAATTTTCTCTCCGAGCAATATCATATGTCAAGACACCATTCCACAACCTCTTCAAATCGTCAATCAAAGGTTGCAAATAAATATCAATACCAGTTGTAGGATTAGAAGGACCTGGTATCACAGCAGCTAAGAACATATATGGTTTAGACATGCACATATCAGGAGGAAGATTGTAAGGAGTAACAATAACCGGCCAACAAGAATAAGGAGTAGACGATGCTTGTATGTAAGGCGTAAATCCATCTGAGGATAATCCAAGTCTTACATTGCGTGGATCTGACGCAAAATCAGGATGTATTTGATCAAAGTGTTTCCATGCCTGACCATCAGAAGGATGTCGCAACTCGCCTGAATTTCTTCTATTCTCATAATGCCACGTCATCTTTCCTGCAGTTTGTATTGATGCAAACAATCTTTGCAATCTTGATACAATAGGGAGGTAAAACATTGCTTTCCTTGGAATTGATTTTCCCCTACTTACCCTTGAGTTATTCCTTTGTTGATACCTTGGTTCTTGACAAAACTTGCATTCAACTAAGTTTGCATCATTCATACCAAATTCATTGTCATAATACAACATGCAACCTTTAACACAACAATCAATCCTCTTGACACCTAATCCTAACTTTGACACTAACCGTTTCGCATCGTAATAACTTTGCGGCAAACCATCTCTCACAGGTGTTGCGTCTAGCATCATTTTAGTCATCAAATCCAAAGCTAAATCAGGAACATGAAATTGAGACTTTAGACCTAACAGTCTAATACACATTGATAACTTTGAGTTTGAAGAACCTTCAAACAATGGTGTATTTGTCTCTTTCAAAAGACCATAAAATCTCTGAGCTTCTTCATTGGGAAGTCCATCGGTATCATCATATTGATCTTCATTGAATGACAAATTAACCCCAACAGCATCCGAGATCATATCATTCATCGCCTCAAAGTGTTGATTGTTATAATAATCTATACCTAACATGTTAGTACTACTTGAAGGACCTATGTTATAATTCTCCAAATATGTACTAGTATTAGGCGCGACCGGAGACTCTTCTCCATGATTAGTCCAAATCCAGTAGTTAGGCATAAATCCGTCTGCATACAAATGCACTCTTATTTCATCTTCACTTTTAAACCGTCTACATCGACATAAACAACATGGACACCTCATTCCCCCTTCATCTTGGACAATTTTTTGCACTCTCGCAAAATTGAGAAACTCTTCGACCTTGTTAGCAAAACGTTGTTTAAGACCCTTTCTTCCGGGAAAATTCCTATCGTACATCCAACTACAGTCTAAATCCATAGTTGCTATATATATATATATATATATATATATATATATATATATATATATCGATATTTTATATATTAATTGCTTTATTTTTCAAAAGCATTAATATAAATTTTGACATATTTATATGTCAATTAGGGGAGCATGCATTTGCACACAATACAATATATTATTATCAATACAATAATAAAATATATACCAAATACAATAATAAAATATATATCAATACTAACAAAAAAATAATAATTAAATAAACATTATATATATATATATATTAATTTGTCAACAATATCATAAATTATAAATAATATAATAACATATTAATACTTATAACAAAAAATAATAATTAATATGATAAATTTTAATAATATTTTTTAAAAATCAATAACTTTGATATATATGTCAATTAATTAGGGGATTATATATTAATAAATTTTCAAACAATATAATAAATTATTAATCAAGACTATATCATTATACAAACCTATATAAAATTTTAAATGATGTTTTTTTAAAAATCAACACTAATAATCAAGACTTATTTAAAACAAAAAATAATAATATCATCAATTTTAATAATGTTTTTTTAAATAATAATTATATTAAAACTAATATATTTTAACCGTGGTTTGAAACTTTAATTTATCATATATTAATATGTAAACAACATCATTACTATTTTTTTAAAAATAAATATATAAAACTAATTTAAATATATATATTACTAATCTATATTTTAAAAATAATATATATATATATATATATATAAATATATATATATATATACTAATCTAAATTTAAAATATATAAAATACTAACTTGAATGCCGAGTAGCGTCTGACTTCAAGCTTCCACTCACGTACGATGCTTGCAAGTCTTCGAAATAATTAACAAGCACTATAAAAATAAAAATCAATAACATTAATTAGTTATATCATATTAAAAAATTAAATTATAAATTAATTACATATATAATATAAATTAATTAAATACATAGTATAAATTAAACTTACCAAATTTATATGATGAGTAATTTGTAGAGAGAAGGAGGAGAGAATAGTAAGATATAAGTGTTAGAGAGAAGTTGTATTGTGAAAATGAAGTAGGAAGATGGGAGAAATATATATAGGATCTGCATTGGGCCTTTGTGGCGGCCTAGCCCGTCAGAAAAGCCAACGGTACACTCCATTTGTGGCGGCCTTGCCCGTCAGAAATGCAACGGCTAGCAAGGAATTTGTGGCGGCCTTTGCCGCCAGTAATGCCAACGGATATGTCCAGTTGTGACGGCCTGAGCGGCCAGAAAATCCAGCTGGATTTACGCGTGATTTGTGGCGGCCTTTGCAGCCAGAAAAGTACACGTGCCAAATCCTTTGTGGCGGCATAGGCCGCCACAAATACCCTGGTCCCATCAGAACTTTGTGACGGATCTGGCCCTCACAAATTCATTTTTTGTGGCTGTAAAAGCCCTCACAAAATCCAGTTAAATATTTAAAAATTTGTGAGGGCTTTTTCAGCCACAAAAGATGATCAATTTCAATTTTAGCCTTTGTGAGGGCTTTTTCGGTCACAAATTTGTGAGAGTTTTATTCGGCCACAAAATATTTATAAAGTTGGCCACAAAATAGAGAAATTCTTGTAGTGATTTTTTTGAAATCATAATTTGAACTTAGTTCACGTACGTGAACTCCTTTAAAAAACATTGTTCCTACGTGAACTCCTTGCCATTTTTTCCTTCATACGTGAACTTAGTTCACGTACGTGAACTGCTTCTCAATTTTTCCCAACCTACGTGAACTGAGTTCACGTCCACATACGTTAATTGAGTTCACGTAGAGCATTTCAGTTCACTTAAGAAAGCAGATTCAGAATACGTGAACTTAGTTCTCGTTCATCATTTCACGGTTCACGTTCTCACTTCATTTCAACAGAAAACCCAGAAAACCCATAAACCCATAAACCCAGAAAACTCATAAACCCCTAAACCCAGAAAACACTCCTAAACCCAGAAAATGAAGAATGTAAATTGAAGAATGGTGCTTAAAATGATTGAAAAATGTAAATTGTTGAAGATGAAGGAAATGAAGATGTAAGGTTGAAGGAGATGAAGATGTAAGGTTGAAGGAGATGAAGGTGTAAGGTTGAAGGAGATGAAGGAGATGAAGGTGGGTTGAAGGAGATGAATTTAGAAATGTGGTGTTTAATTGAATAAAGAGGCAAGGGCAATTTAGGTGTTTTGAATTTTAAAAAAAATTTAGGGGTGTGGGAAGTAATATGAGGGGTGTGGGAAACAAAATAAAAAAAAAAAATCTATTGTGACTCAACTTTTAGTGATATCTCTTTATTAGTCATTATAGTTATTTTTATCTATTATAATACACTGTGTTAGCTTAAAAAAAACTAAAATATTCACATCTAAAAAATATTTATTTTTCCTCCTTGTTTTCCATTTCCATCTCAGAAATTTTTTCGCATTCTGTTTCTTCTCATTGTATTTCTTTCTCAATTTTTCTTCTCAAAAGGTCTTCCCAATTTCAACTCCCTATTTCATCTTAGAAATTATTAAAGTTTTTCCCGATTTCAATTCTCGTTAGCTTTTTACGATTTCTTCATTGATTATCGTTTTTCATTTGAAGAAGCTTTTCCAGATTTCTTTATCATTTTTTCGATTCCATCTTCAATCAATTCCTTCTATTTTTGATTCAAACTCAATGATTTCTTCATTGATTCTCGTTTTTAAAATTCAACAATTTTCGATTAAAGATTCAAACTCAGCTATTCACAAGTAAGTGAAAATTGTTTTTCCTCTATTAGCAATTTGAATTGGTTGAATGATTTGATTGATTTTAGTTTCTTATATTGTAAAACTGATTTAGAGTTCTTCTATTTTCATATTCAGATAAAAGATAGTGTTCTTCTATTTTCAAATTAAACCTGCTTTTTGATTTGTATGGTTTCATATGTTTGGATTCCTGGTATGTAATGAAATAAAGTTAAACAATTATTCATTATGTCAAACTTAGACTTGCAGCACATTATATGCCTTTAATCACACACTATGAAAGGCTGGGGTTCTAAATTTTCTGCACGAACTTTTGCAAGCAAGTGCAATATTATCTCTGGATCGGATGTATCAAATTTAACACCTTTAGGTAGAAATTCTCGATAGTGCATTGCATCAATTGGTGAAAATTTTGATAAGCCAATTTAAAAGGATAAAAGGGGTTTATGGTGGCAATTACTTTAAGTAATATTGGTTCTTTCTATTTTTGAATGGTTGAATTTTACTACAATTGTTAGCAATTTGATGTGCCACAAATTTAAATATTACCCTCAATGGTTGTATCAAGCAAAGCTGTATAAGATACTGCAAGGAGGAAGTAAACTTCTATCTTTGGTGAATTTGTGTATTTTGGAACTCTTTATTTATCATTGACTTCATATTACTCACTTGGTTTAAATGTTTTTGGTTGGCTATCTTTTATTTATTTATATTAGCAGTGAGAGTAATAAGTTGTGATGTAACTAACTGGGTTTTTTGAACTGAGTGAAGACGGAAATGGAGCATTTACAAAGGGCACTGAAGGATTGTAATTTAACAGTTTCTACCGTTCTAGGAAAGGGTCGTTCTCTCCTTACTACTAGGGATTTTAACCTAGGTTTTTCTCTCGAACATTATTGTAGTAGTAATTGAATGGAAATTGAAATACTAATGTAGAAGAATTTGCTGTAGACAACTAAAAACAATGTTAACTAAGGCTGTATTGCAGGGGAAGTGATTATTAGTGAAGAGGCTTATGTTTGTGTTCCAAATAACAATAACTCATCCCACAAAAGGTGTGATGGATGTTTTACGCCGACACATGCACACTAATGATAATTTGAAAAATCGAAGTAATTGAATGTAACTACATGTTTTTGCGTCGTGTTGGACACTGACACACGTCAGACAACGAAAACACTACTTTACAGTGCTACGTAGTTTCCAATACTAATGTAAACTCGAAAATGTTTTACAGTTCTCATGGTTAAAATTATCAGGTAAAGCACTGGAAGAACTAAGATATTCTCTCTACAATGAGCTCCGAACATCGGAAGGAGCCAAGCGCCAACAACAAAGATATTGTGGACCAGTGGTGGCATTATCTATCAACTTCATGGTTGCAGTTGGAATCATCATGGCAAACAAATTGGTATGTAACATTTACTTCTTCTGCTGCATGAATTTTATCATCATTATTATTATGACATGTTAGGAAGGTTGAAACTGAAATAGCCCTCTTGAATTTGATAAAACTTTGTTGCTGACAGGTGATGGGAAGAGTTGGCTTCAACTTCCCAATTTTCCTTACATTTGTTCATTACATCACTGCATGGGTTCTCCTTGCATTTTTTAAAGCACTCTCAGTGGTTCCTGTGTCTCCTCCATCTAAAACAACTCCATTCTCTTCTATATTTGCACTTGGTGCTGTTATGGCTTTTGCTTCTGGCCTTGCAAACACCAACCTCAAGTATAACAGGTGCATGCTCTTGCTCTAACATATCAATCATAAAAGTTTTGGAACTTCCTTTCATGTTGCTGACAGTTAAGTTCATGTAGTGTTGGTTTCTATCAAATGGCTAAGATTGTTGTTACCCCAACAATTGTTCTGGCAGAGTTCATACTTTATAGAAAACCCATTTCTTCAAAAAAGGTTAAAAAATAAACTTTTTCCTTTCTTTTGTTTCTGTCTCTTTTATAAAAAACTATTCCATCCAACCCTTTAATTTTTTCTGTATTGATCATGTCATTGGAATACAATGATGTAGGTTTTGGCTTTGGCTGCTGTATCAGCTGGTGTAGCAGTTGCTACTGTGTCAGATTTAGAGTTCAATTTATTCGGTGCTATAGTTGCCATTATATGGATAGTACCAAGTGCCATAAATAAAATTTTATGGTCTACTTTGTAGCAGCAAGGAAATTGGGATCAACAACTGTTATATGTACTGATAGAACTGGTACTTTGACACGGACATGAAAGTCCTTAGCTAAATTGAAGGATTAAAGATGTCCATTCTATTATGCTCAATTTCAATTTTCAACACCAACTTCCTTCAAGTACAATTTTCTGAAGATCCACAAATTAATGAAGTTTTACAAGTTGTAGCTAAACAAGTATAATTTGTGTCAAATGATAATTGATAACTCATGACTATTTTAATTATGTCACAAACATTTTGATTTTTGGTGGTTCTATTGAACAGGTGAATGGAGACAACATTGGGTAGGGTTTTGGGTTCCATATTTTGTTATTCGAAACTCACTTGTGATCAGGTTCTCTCTCTTTACTTGATTTTGATTTATCATCAAAATTTTGATTTTTCTTATTAAACGAGTTAATATTGTTGTGATCTACTAAGGCTAATTTTGTAAAACATGCTAACTTGATGTCTTAAATAGGGACTTATAAACATTTTCAGAATAATATTTAGCATATTCGATTACCGCACTAGAATCTTCTAAAGCTAATTTTGTAAAATGTGCTAACTTGATGTCTTAAATAGGGACTTATAAACATTTTCAGAATAATATTTAGCATATTCGATTGCTGCACTAGAATCTACTAAGGCTAATCTTGTAAAAATGCTAACTTGATGTCTTAAATAGGGACTTATAAACATCTTCATCTTCAGAATAATATTTAGCATATTCGATTGGAAAGTAATGATAAGATTTTTGGAAGAATTTTCTTTGATCTTAATATGGGATAAGATTGATATTGGCTCCCATTTGATTTATATTTTAGCAATCCTTGTTGCCTATGTGAATTATATTGATCTTGTTTTCTCATACATTCTGCAATGATTGACTTGTGTTATGGTTTGCAGTGATTGCTAATGACCTTTCTAAGCAGTTGTGCTTGAAAATGTTTCCTCCATTATCTAGAGTTGCTTGTGTTGCTGAACTGAATCAGCATAGAGTAAAGGAACACCCCGAGGTTGGATCGAGCAACTCTATGGAATGGTTAATTAGCTCTACAGAAAGATAATAGAGTCTATGGTTATCTTGCTAGATGCTGCATATCTCCTGTTGCTATGGATTGCATAGCTAAGGCCATTGGTGCTTCTAGCACTGATAATATCCCTCAGGAGAGCATTGATCACACTCTAGAGGAAAGAGACAACATTGCTGGTAGATTTTCCTATTGGTGAAGTAATGGACAAATTAATCCCAATGTTCCTAAGACATTAACATACCAGTTGGGCTCTCAAATATGTGTTATTAAGGAAATCAATATTCAGCCTTTCCAAGGTGCTATTTGAAATATTCGCAAATTCGATCCATGTCTATGCTTTTCAGTTAACTTGTTTGTTAACTGTACAGCTCACTTTCAGATGGGGTCACCTATATATTCAGCACAATCTGTTAGGTTTAAAATGGGTCATGCGAAAGCCTCTCTAGATTCTCTAGCTGATGAAATATTTGTATGGACCTATACATCACCGGAGTTTCCAATGGCTCAGGTTTGTAACTTCTTATTTCATAGCAAGTTTCTGTACATGTTTTACATTGAATAATTTGTTGCATTGATTTCCTGATGCTTGACACGAAAAAGTAGATATGCTTTGCTATTAAAGGATGCCCCGCTATAAATATTGCAAGTGAATTGAAAAATAAATTTGTTGGATGATTAAAAAATGTATGAAGCTCCAAAGTAGAATTACCTAGCCTAAAGTTGCTAAGAAAATAAAATGAAAGTGGCATGACGGAAAAATAACTCCAATGTTTAATTTGGCTTGAGTAGCCCTCTACTCATGTTTTTGACAGTGAGAACTAAGAACTGTTTTATATGCTTGATTTTTGAAATCGATTTCATGTGAACAGGAAAACCTGCTACGTACAGACGTTCTATCTTCCAGAACCTATACTCTGTATTGGCGACATCTTGCAGGTTGAGCTTTTGGGAAGGGTACAGAGGCAAGAAATGGATGGCTTATTATACATTTGGTATGTTCCATAATTACCAAACTTGAGTGTTGATGTTTTATTAAAATTGATGGCAGAGTAGTCATAACAGCCTAAATAAATTAATAATAAACTTCGTTTTAACATCAGATGTGTATTTCAAATAGCATAAATTTAATTTAATAAATAATAATACGTATTAGTGACAGACAATATCGTAGAAATAGATTAATTTTTTATTTATATTTTTTAAGGTTTTAGTGACAGACAATACTGTACGAATAACTCAATTCTTTATTTATATTTATCTAGTTTTTAGTGACAGTCATTATTGTAGGTAGAAATCAAAAACATGTAGTGACAATCCTCAGAACATGCAGTGACAGTCCTCAAAGTGTAGCAGGACCCCTTAAAGTTGACAATATATTTGAGTGTCACTCAAAGTATTATTGACCTTTACCTACAGTTTTTAACTTTTAGTGACAAATTTCGGTGTCACGATATGTCAATTTTTTTTAGTGTATAATATATATTCTATATGGGGGAGGATTCTTCTATGAGTCACATCTAATACCTCACTTTAACCTTCCTTGGTGTGTTTGAAATTTTTAAATTAAAAAATTATAATAATTGGTAAACTAAAATAGTTAAAAAGCATCTTTTGTACTTAAATAATTGGTAAACTAAAGTAAAAATTCGTTGATTTTTTAGTAGATAATTAATAATTTTAGTATTAGAATGTGTGAGACGGTGGTTATAGTCTCTAAATTTATTAAAATTATATATACGCCATAAATGGCTCTTCAAACTAGTTGACTTATCCGACCTCTTTTATGAACTAAATTGACCCAAAAAAATTATAGTTGAGGACAACACTAATTAACTTTTGACATTCCTTTTGCAGAAGCACTAGAGCAGATGCCGACATATGCAAAGTTCATGAAGGAAATTTTGTCAAAAAAAAAAAGAAAAATCGGTAGTGAAACAGTGATGCTTATCGAAGGGTGTAGTGCTATACTACAGAGGAAGCTGCCACCTAAGCTCAAGGATCCTGGAAGCTTCTCAATCCCGTGTGCTAATGGAAATAGAACTTTTGGGAAGGCTCTATGTGATCTTGGGGCTAGTGTAAGTCTTATGCCCCTTTCAATATACAAAAATTGGGCATTGGAAAAGTCAAAGACACCCAACTGATGTTACAGTTTGCGGATCGCTCAATGAAACACCCCTATGGAGTGGTGGAAGATGTGTTGGTTAAAGTCGACAAGTTCATTTTTCTAGTGGATTCCGTGGTACTAGACATGGATGAGGATATTGACATTCCTTTGATTTTGGGAAGACCGTTCTTAGCAACAGGGCGAGCTATGATTGATTTGGTAGATGGCACCTTAACCTTAAAAGTAAATGAAGAAACTATCACTTTTAACATTTTAAAAGCCATGGAACATTCAAAAGAAAGAGAAGGGTGCAATCGAATCGAGATCTTAGATGCGATATTCAACGAAGAAATGAAGCATCAAGCACTCAGTTTGCCATTAGAAAGAGTGTTATGCCTACCCCCAAGACGTTGTTAAAGAAAGTGAAAATCCAAAGGTGGAAGAGGTCTTGGCCATGTTAGAAGCATCACCATCCTACTCCCCCCGTTTTCCTACTAGAAGGGAGGAGTTGAAAGGGAATGAAGACAAGCCCTCAGAGAAAAAGACACCACTGATTAAACTCAAATAGTTGCCTCCTCACTTGAAATATGTATCTCTTGGTGAGAAGGATGATGTGTTCTTCCTGTCATACATGCCACCTTGACAATAGTTGAGACGTCAAACTAATGACTTTAAAGAAGCGCTTCGTGGGAGATAACCCACAGGTAGAGGTGACTTTTAATTTTTTTGTAATCTTATTTTTGTTATTTGAATTTGTTTCTTTCTAATTGTGTGTAAACATAAACTATGATGAAAAATTATTAACAACATGCATTTGGTCTTAAGTTTTCTGTTTGTGATTTTGAAATTTAAACTCTATTTCGTTGCCCATATCATTGCTCAATTCGATAAGTTTCACTAATGCATGCATTGTTGATTACTCCTTGGTTGTCGAAGTCTAACTCGCATTTAAAAAAAACACTAAATAAATTTTGTAGTGGCATGGTTGGCATCATTTAGATAGTTCATACTATTTCTTATTATCCTAGTTTTGAGCTTTTGGGCCTAAACACTTTAATTCTTTGTTGTGTGATTATCCAGACATGTGTTATCCCTTCATAACTTGCACTAATTCTAACTTGCATCACTTGTAATTTATGCATACACTGAGGCAATTTTGTTTGGTCGCTTTAGCCTTTCCAACTACCCTATGAAAATTTTACCCTTTGTTAGCCCCTTTGAGTCTTGCCCTTTTATTTCGGTTACTAGCCACATTACAAGCCAAATACCTTACTTTAATTAAATCACCTTATTTGGAGTTAGATATGAAAAAAAGTTTTGTCTTGACAAAGTTTCAAGTTTGGGGTTGCTCATGGGATAGCAACCTTTTAAGTTTGGGATGGTGATTCTCACAAAAAAAAAAAAAGAAGAAAAAAAAATCAGTTTGTGTACTTTGATAAATAAGATATTCTTGGTTCTTTTATCAATGTTTGAGAATCTCTAGAATGAAAAGGTGAAGAAAATTAAAATAAAAAATGGTAGAATAATTTGGAAACGTATGCCTAACTCCAAGTAGTAAAGCCTACTATCCCAAAATATCCAACCCTGACCTATGCCCCATTACAACCCGAAAGTTCTCCAAAAATGTATGTGTGAAGAGATCATAACCCTTTCTATGTGTGAATTTTTTCAAGCCTATGGTAGCGTGATGCATGTTCTCGGATTTGAGTAATAAAATCATAACCCTTTCTAAACACTTGAGAGAAATTTTGGTGAGATTGTGTGAAGAGAGAGTTGAATTTGAAAAATGAATACAAAAGTGTACAAATTTTGTTGTTTTTTGTAAGCAACCATGGAGCGTAATGAATGTTTTGTAGTAGCTGGAACTTTGAAAATTGAGTTTGATTTGATTCTAAAAATTGAGTTTAAGTTTGCGTTTAACTGCACCAAATCTGAAATTAATTGTTCCTTGGGGACAAGCAATAGATTAAGTTTGGGGTTGTGATGACTCTTCATCGTATGCATATTTTTTTATTGTTTTTAGTCTTATTTATCTTTTATTCATTAGTTAATTTAAGAATTTATTTAATATATTTTTTTAATTTTATTTCTTTGATTTAATGAAAAGTTTATGTTCTTATTTCCTTGATTAAGTAGAGATTTTTTGGAGTTTTGTGTTGTTACTTTCTTTTAGTGCAGTGCTGAATTTTGGTGAGAAATCAACATGACCTATGTGGAGTATTTCAGCCATATCTGGAGTTGTAGATGTCCAATTGGAGTCAAACCAAGTTCAAATGAAAGTTAATATCTATATAGCTACAACTTTCATGAAGACGTCGAAACTCAATTCAGACTCTAAAGAGGTGTATAATGCAGAAAACATCAACCATAAGAAGTTGTGCGCCTGAAGCGCAACAGTTCCGCCTGGGCGCATTTCCAGCATTTTGCCACTGCCAGGACGCGCCTGAAGCGCAAATGATGCGCCTGGGACGCGCGACGTGCATCAGCATTCATAAAACGCAAGTTTTCACTATTAAGGCTTCTTTTTTACCATTGGGAAGTGTGGAGACTTGTGCCCTAGCATAGAAACTCAAATACATTCGTTTCTAACATCATTGGAACAGTTTTATCAATAATCATTCACGAATCATTCTTGTAATTCTTCTTTAATCCTTATCTTTTGTATCTCTGTCATGAATAACTAAACCCTATTTGTTAGGGATGAGTGTAACCAGATGAAACCCTTATTTTTCTAATTTGATTTCTAGTTATATGAATGAGTTTATTGAATTATTTTTCTCATTTATGTGCTTAATGCTTTTTATTGCTTGATCAACATTAAAATATTCTACGATTTGTATTTTGAAAGGAAAGTGGACTTTACGAATGCTTGAGATGAGAAATTCATAAATTGGTAGTCTAGGGATAGAAACAGGTCATGAAACCAATTAAATTAGTTGCAAAGGCAATAGTTTAACAAGAGAATTCATGTAGGGTAATGCTTAATTCTAATCTTAAATCTACTAAGGAATTAGGGGTTACTTTGGAATTAAAGGTTTTTTCGCTAAGATATTAGAGTAAGAATAATAAAGAGAATTCAGTAATAATTCAATAAAGGAATTCAGTAACTATGATCAAATTAGACACCAATGTTGGATTTGAAGTGAAACTCATCCCTGACATTTTTCTCATTATAAAAAATCGATTTTACTATTGTTGTTAATTTCAAATATTATTTCAATCAATTTGGGAACTTTTTGTTCAATTTCAGTAAGTAAATATAATTCGATAGTAAAACACAATCCTTAAGTTCGACACTCGGTACTACCGTTTTATTATTACTTGCAACGATCCAGTACACTTGTTGAAACGTTATCAATCTCACCCCATTAATTTTATTTCCATGGTAGTTAGAGGAACTTGAGACGGGTTTAGCATCAAAGGAATAGTTCTAGACTGGCTATCATTTAAATTTCATGTACTTACTTTTATTTTATGTTGTAATCAGACAATTGTGGTTTATTTCTAAATGTAATATATTAAGAATCTATTGAAAAATTGTAAACTATAATTGAAAAATGTAGTTTTCAGTTGAATTTGGTGATTCTAAATTATTATTCATTATTGTTGCCTCTGTTTTTATTAAGGTGTATGGATCCAATTATCATGTTTTAGATATTTGGTTTTAGGTCTTACAGTTCTAATTATTAATATTTAAATTATTAATATAAATATATTATTCCCATTAATATTATTATTTTAAATGTAATATAAACAAATTACACACATTATATTATAGTAATAAAATATAACGTTAGATTAAACAGTTGTATTGTTGAAATTAGAATTTCTAAGTAATAGTTAATTTAACTAGTTAAGATTAAACTATTGAATCGTCGAAATTAATATTTCTAAGTTATAGTTAATTTAAGTAGTTAAAATAAAACCATTGAATTATCGAAATTTGAATTTCAAAGTCATAGTTAGTATAATTAGGTTAGATGGATCCATTGGATCAATAAATATTTTATGAATTAAAAAAATCCATAAAATTATTCAAAGAAGAGGAATATAATCAAACTCTCTTTGGTAAATTTAAACTCTATTAGATAAAATAAAGCTAATTTAAAATTAAACTATAAATTAGTTG
>JBBPBR010000004.1:28154105-28240926 GCA_037974775.1 Cicer pinnatifidum | reverse complement strand
AAAAAATAAAAAAAATTCAATTGTTATCTATTAAAAATTATAAAAAAAATTAATTTTTTTTTAAATCATGTAGAAAATCGCTATTTGAAATTTAAGCTTATTTAAGAAGTCGTCATTCTAAATGACGACTTATAATTTAAAAAAAAAAAAAGTATTTTGGTGTATTGTTTTAAAAAGGAGATAATTGAGTATTTTTTTTTTTCAAAAAAGGAGTATTAATAAAAAATTCCCCACTTATTTGCCTTTTCAAGATGTTGGATTTTTCTAAATTCTACCTTTTTTGGGCTTAAGTCTACCATATATGAGATACCGTATTCACTGATTATAACTTGGTTTTATATAAGGGTCCGTATTCACTGATTATAACCTGGTTTTATACAAGGGTCCGTATTCACTGATTATAACATAGGAGTTGAAAGCCACAACGTGTGCCGTTATGTGCAAGTGGATAGTTATTTTTTTTCTAAATAAATGGTAAAGAAAGAAATAAACAAAAATAATAAAGTTAAAATTGAAAGAAAAAAAAACTATTAGGTATAAATTGAAACACCGCTTAAAATAGCATCTCGAGAAAAATTATAAACAATTGTTAAAAATCTTGTTTACCAAACACAATTCAAGTTTTTCCAATAAACTATAAACTAATTTATCGACATTATCAAACATAGTCTAATTATCAAACCATATGTCATTTTGCTGAAGATCTCTTTTGGATAGTAAGTTAATTCTCATGATAATTAAAACTACCTTTTGATTCTAGACTTAAATCATCATTGTTGCATAAACCCTCTAAATATTCAAATAGCAAATAACAAGCTACAAGATCAAAATAGAGCTTCTGAAGTAATAGGGGAAGGTAGTTCCTCAAGTGAAATATTTTGTCCACAACAAAATTTATGATGTCTTTTGGGACTTGTAATCTTTCTTCGCCTTAAAAGACAGCTAATTTGGATCTCAAAATACTCTTGATAGAAGCGCTACTGGATTCAGGATGCCTCTTAAATCGGCGATTTTCATAGTAGTATGTATTTGGTATTTTCCATATGGATATTTGACTAATTATTGATTTATTGTCTATCGTGTATAAGGGAAAATTCATATTGGTATAATGATAATAGGAAATTTGACAAGTAACCGAATCAGAGACCATATTTAGTATGTCATGACATTCGTATTCAATTTGCGCACAATTCTTTTGTAACTTTTAGCAATATCCATTCCAAATAAGTTGGAAATTGAAAACGATTATGATATTAATGAAAAATTGTTGGAAATAATGATAATATTAATGAGAGCGAGTGTTGTTGTGAATTGAAAAATAAGAAAGTCCCACATAGGAAGAATATCACACACTAATAATATTTATAAAGTGAAGATATGAAATTTGAAATATGCCCTAAGGAGTACCACAATTTTGTAAAGGAGGAAGACTTTGTTTGGCCGGCTCAGTGGAGCTTGGGCTTTGGCCTTGGCATTGACCCACCGAGTTATACTATAAGAAGATGACCATCTCAAGCATTGGCTACAATTGCAGCATCATAGGTTGACTTCCACCGCGATGGTTAATGTCATTCAATGCTTTTGCTTTGGACTAGAAGTATGTTTCCCCTTCACATTCTGTAAAAACATAAAAGAATAAACTATTACTTTGTAGCATCTTATTTAAATTCTCCGTCATTGTCCATTTGGGATCCATTGATATCAACATGCACATGACATGTCCTAACATTGTGTTCGGTGCTAGTACAAATTGAAGAGTGTCTTGACACCTTTATGGGATTGTTCTTTTCCAGATAACCTTTAGTCTTTATTGCTACATTTGATTTTTTTTATCTGTTCTAAGTATCCTTCATTAGAGTTTTGAAAATAAATTTTTAATAAGGCAAAACATAATTCAAACCCTCTTCTTGTGTTTTTGCACCTTTAATTGGCATCAAAGCTCATTCTCAAGGCTGAGCATTGGTGATGAAGCCTCGAGAGAAAACATCAACATACCCCCCTCTACTTGATGGAGAGCGTTTTGAATACTGGAATGATAGACTCAAAAGTTTCTTTATCTCACAAGATCCTTAGCTTTGGGATTTGGTGGAAGATGGGTACACTCCTCTTACCAATGAGGGTGGTACTAAAGTTTCCATAAAAGAGATGAATGTTGATCAGAAGAAGAATTACAAGATACATCATAAAGCCATAACTTTTATGATCCCAATCACATGAAGGAGTTTGACAAGTGCAACAACAAGAAGACAACTAATAGTATCTATGATGCTCTAGTTCTCACCTATGAAGGAAGCAAACAGGTCTAAGAGATAAATGTAATACCCTAAATTTTGTTGGTTTTATTAAGCTACATGTGTAGTGTACTTTCCATCTAATAAAATTTTAATATATGATTTTAAATATCTATGTTAATTTTAAATAATATTTTCGAAATATAAATTAATCAAGCAAAATTGGTAGTATCAAGATTAGACTTTTAGGTAGAATTATATTGCTCTTTTACTAAATTTTATTATGTGGCATCATTGTTTGGTTTTTAATTAATCATTTAAATGGATATATGTAGTATGATTTAAATTTTTTTAGAAAACAAATATTTAAATAACTACAGTGAGACAAATGGACTTGGCCATAGGTGTGATATTAGAAAGGGTTTTACAACCCTAACTATCTATTAGCTATATTTAAATGGATATATGTTGTTGTTGTTGATTCAAGAAATTGTTTTATGAGTTGGAGCTGTTGAAATCAATAAATAGATGTTAGGAAAGTCTTACTATTTGAAATATTTCTTTATATTTCTAAAATGTTAAAGTTGGTTTTAAAATAAGTGATTGATTCTAGATTAGAAATTTTACAATCTAATCATTTGAAGGAGATGGAATTGTTGTTATTAAAATGGTTGAAATACTTATTAGTATGAGTCAATAAATTAAAAGAGTTTATTTTTATTTGGGTAAAATTTTATATTGTGATTGTTGAAAAAAATTTTAGAAACTTTATTGATGTTAAAAATAATGATTTTTCTAGAAATAATAAATGTGTTGAAAATTGTTATTATAGTTATCCCTTTTAGAAAGTTAAGGTTATGATTTTTATATGAAATAATAATAATAATAATAATAATAATAATAATAATAATAATAATAATAATAATAATAATAATAATAATAATAATAATAATTTGGTTGTTATAAGGGAGTTTGTCTAAATCTTAAAGTAAACCCAAACTTTATTTGAGTAGGAGTTAGTAGTTGAAAGACAATTAAATACTAAGATAATTATTACTTATTTGAAGGTGTGAAACGAGTGAGACAAGAGTTTGTGAAATGTAATTTTAGAAATAATTTTGGTAACAGTAAGGGCATTGTAAGACCCATAATTTTTAAGCATATTTTATGTATTTTAGTGTATTTTGGTATTGAACTCGGAGGCTTTTTAGCCAAAGTTATTAATATTTTGGGAGTTTAAAGGACCAAAAAGTTATATTGATGCTCGATTAAAATTAATCGTCGATCAATAAATTAAATTCAATGCGGTGGATCTTTTACGAAGAATTTAATTCTAGAGAGTTTCGTTAAAAATATCTTGGGCTGCTATGAATTGCATCTGTCAATTAAGCTGCGACGAGAGTAGATGTTTTTAACAAAAAAAGTGGTTTGGGAAGTGATGGGTGAAATGGTAATTTTAATAAATATCTAAAGATTTTGAGATATTTGTTAATTATAATTAATATATATATATATATATATATATATATATATATATATTTTTATATATATATATATATATATATATATATATAAAGAAAAGGAAAGGAAGGAAATAGAAAGAAAAGAAATAGAAAGGAAGGAAAAAGAAAGAAAGGAAAAGGGAAAGAAAGAAAGAAAGCAAAATCCATCTTCTTCCTCTGTCTCGCGTGACCCCCTTCTTCCTCCTTCATCCATTTTCATTTTCTTTGCTTCCTTTTGTTCAAGAATAGAAACCCAAGGCTGGGTGGGTGATAGGACAAGGATTTCTCAACTTCACACTTCCTCGTTGATTCGAAAACGAAGAAAAACGGTGTTAGGGATTTCAAAACCGTCAAACACAAACCTCCCCGTTTCATCTAGATCTAAACTTCGTTTCGCGAAGAGATAGAAGGGAAAGTTGCTCACTACCACGCTATAGTGCTAGGGAACCAACTTTGGAAGCGACGTTGCGAGCGGATATTTTACCGGATTTACTCGCGGTGCCGTAATCGCACGTTAAAGCTAACGTGAAGGTAAGGGCTCCTTCCAAACTTTTAGTTTGCATTTAGGGACTTATCTGTGGTTGTGTGGAAAAGAATTTTGTTAGGGTTAAAGTAATGTTTCGTGGAAAATGAATTTAAACTCATTTATGTATGATTTTGAGTAAATGAAACTTGTTGCGTTCGAGTGGTGGGTTATGTTGATTTGGGTTCGTTGTATTTGACGTGTTCTTAATTAATACTGATGAAATTTGATATGTGTATGTTGGATTTTGTGGAGAAATGAATTGATGTATTTTGGTGTGAGTTGTGGATTGGATTTGATAATATGTTTGAGTTTGTTTTGTGTGGAATTTGAAAACCATTAAGTTAAACGAGTATTAAGTGTTAGACATATGTTCGTTTTTGATGTTATTGACAAACATACAATCTGAAATAAATCTAACAATGTCAACTGAGAAAAATTTCAGGAACAACAAATTCAATCCTACATACTCGAGACAATTGCTTGGAACTCAAGGAATCAACAAAATCTTGATGATCCATGAGCACATCGATTAGTACAATCGATTCTACAACAGGGTTGAATAGTTTTATAAAGTTTGGTGTTACCCAATCGATTAGCACAATCGATTTGTACATCCTTGAAGAAATCAAACGGGCTATCAATCGATTCTCCAAATCGATTGGTACACCTATTAGTAAATAAACTGTGCAAGTCAGAGCTAGTTTGCCACAAATCGATTAGGCAAATCGATTGAGTAAATCACCAAGACTGAACTGATTGTTTACATCGATTAGACAAATCGATTGACATTCTTACTGAAATTAAAATGTGCAAGTCAGTAGCACGTTTTGCAGGCAATCGATTTGGCAAATCGATTGAACTAATCACATCTTTAATTTTGATTTGTCTACATCGATTGACACAATCGATTGTTAATGTCCCAGAGCCAAACCTGTTTACTAAATCGATTAGGCCAATCGATTCACTAAAACAAATTTCAAAATGACTTAGGTCTGGAACATACACAATCGATTACTACAATCTGCTTATATACATCTGTGTTTTAAATGTTGGTATCAATCGACTTGGTAAATCGATTGAATAAACAACCTGATGAAAAGTGCTTCAGACTTAAAGTCCACAATCGATTGGCATAATCGATTGACACAAAAAGTTTTAGAAACAGAGATGACTGAATGGTTAAATCGATTAAGCACATCGATGGTTTTGATCTCGTTATTTGAACAAAACACATCAAGTCGATTCTGCAAATCGATTTAATTATATAATGTCATCAAAGTCTGAAGAACTACTTAAAATAATCGATTGAGTAAATAGATTAGAATGTTCAGTTTCAAGATTCAAGAAAAACAAGACTCCCGAAATCGATTGAGGAAATCGATTAGCCAGCCTTATGACTTTAATGAATCGATTAGGTAAATCGATTCATATGTTGTTTTTCCTGAAACTATATAAACTGTTTTACATTCTCTTCTTCTAAGATATACAACAACATACACATAACTTTCTGATATCTTTGTTTCTCACTGTGAAATAACTTTGAACATTACTTTTTCAGTCATGAAGATTCATCTTTCTTAATCTACAAGAACTGAGAAAGATTGCTGGAGAAACAACTTTAGAGAAGAAGACTGCTGAAGAAATTTCTGTGTAATTTCTGTTTAGATACATCTGTAAACAAATTCTTAAAACAAATAACATTGAGAAATCCAGTCTTAACTGGTGGTTATCTTCTGTGATTGAGAGGTCTCATCAAGAAGAAACTTGACTGTAATCTTGGAAGAGTTTATGGGAGATAAACTCTGGGATTCAGGGAGATAAGAATAGAATAGAAAGAATCGTTTTAGATTGATAGGCGAGGAGCTAGAACATCTGTAAACGGATTCTGAGATATTCTATTGGAAAGGCCAAGATTGGATTTGATCTTGGGACTGGACGTAGGTCGTTCAACAACGGCTGAACCAGTATAAATCACTGCGTACAATCTTTCTTACCCTTATCTCTTTTTAATTTCTGCATTGTGTATTTGTTTGATATTGATTGAGTGCTTAAATATCTTTCTGCATATTTTGATATTACATGAAAGACTGGTTCTAGCATGATTGTAAGTGAATCAATATCTTGAATAATAAACGTAACTGGTGCATCTCTCAATACATTCTTTGATCCATATACTTTGTGCATTCATTTGTATCGTAGTTTTGGGACCTTAATTGATGCTGTGTTTAATAAATGTACGATTTGTTAAACTGCTGCGCATATCTCTAAAAATAGGTAATCTTCCGCATAATTTTCATTTAACAGAGGTTACTGGTACCAACATTAAGAATGGGGAATCTCTTAATGTCTTGTTTACTTAATGTGTGTTTGTGAAAATCGTTTAAGTTAAATGAGTATTAAGAATGGGGAATCTCTTAATGTCTCGTTTACATAATGTTTGTTTTGAAAACCGTTTAAGTTAAATGAGTATTAAAAATGAGGAATCTTTTAATATATGCATTTACTTAAAGATTGTCGTGGATAGAGTTAGGGTATGTTCAGGCAGTTCATAGTGATAGTGGTAACTGAGATGGTGCCATGTGATTTGTTGGTTCATCTCATCCATGGGCCACGAGATGATTCCATGTGATTTGTTGGTTCATATTGTCCATGGGCCACGAGATGATTCCATGTGATTTGTTGGTTCATCTTATCCTTGCGGGGATTGTCGCGTCAAGGTGATTCCATGTGATTTGTTGGTTCATCTTGTCGGTGTGGGGATTGTCGCGTCAAGGTGATTCCATATGATTTGTTGGTTCATCTTGTCGGTGTGGGAATTGTCGCGTTAAGGTGATTCCATGTGATTTGTTGGTTCATCTTGTCGGTGTGGGAATTGTCAAGTCAAGGTGATTCCATGTGATTTGTTGGTTCATCTTGTTGGTGTGGGGATTGTCGGGTCAAGGTGATTCCATGTAATTTGTTGGTTCATCTTGTCGGTGTGGGAATTGTCGCGTCAAGGTGATTCCATGTGATATGTTGGTTCATCTTGTCTGTGTTGGGATTGTCGCGTCAAGATTATTCCATGTGATTTGTTGGTTCATTTTGTCAGTGTTGGGATTGTCGCGTCAAGATGATTCCATGTGATTTATTGGTTCATCTTGTCCGTGTGGGTATTGCGTTGTAACTGTTAAGTGTTATGTTTTGCAATTGTGCGTAAGTGTGTTTGATTCAGGTTTATGATTGAGTGTTTGAACTTGTAATGTCATTGTGATTGTGTTGAAATTGCTAAGTGTTATGTATTGAATATCGTCTGTAAGTGTGATGGATTGCAAAACTATTTTGAAACCCAATTTGTCGTGGTAATTGTGTGGCAATTGCTAAGTGTTAAGATTTGGAGTTGTGTATGAATGTGATTGAGTTAGTTTATGTATTTTTGGAAGAATATGCCGGGAAATCGATTTTCCAATCGATTGGATGAGTTACAGGGACTTCACTAATTTGACAAAATCGATTTGCCAATCGATTTTATAATATGTTTTTCAAAACCATTCAAGAAATCGATTTGGCCATACAAGAACTCAGCAAATTTGACAAAATCGATTTGGAAATCGATTGGCTTTAATACAGGGGCTCAGTAATTCATTCAATCGATTTCCCAATCGATTGAATTAAGCCCAGAGTTCAAATTTCACTAAAAACCTTCAGGAAATCGATTTGGAAATCGATTGGCTTAGTATAAATTCTTATTTTGAGTTAGATAATTAATTGCTCAATTGATTTATCAATGTTTTGGTCAGTTAAGTATTACTTGATGGATTGAGAACTTTATTTTGATCTCATTTTTATTTGGCAAGTATTATATGAACTTTTAGCATATGGAAAACCCTTTTAAGGTGCATGCTAAGTTGAAAAGGTATTTTGTGCATTTAAAAACTTAAATGTTATGTGTTAACTGTTAATTTTGGTTGGTGACCTTTTAAAACTATTGTGGAAATCTGGGCTTTGCCCTCAGATGAGAGCCAGGAAAATCCTACCGGTTCGTACCCTGCGGATGGGGATGTAGATGGGAATGCCTGACTGGAGCTATGTTAGGAGGATCTTACGGGGCGGGTGGAGATCACTCAGGGTGTTTAGTTTGTTTGGTAGAATGATCAGATTAGGTTGACATAGAGGGAACATATGTCTTTATTTTGGATTGTGTTTATTTTATATTGGAAGATTGTATCTTTACTAATATTGTCAGCATGACATCTTATGTTAATGGATTCCATGTATCGCTTTTTGATGTGTAAATACTTTGGATTCATATTTCGAAAAACTTTTCCGCTGCTTGTAAATTATAATGACTTAAATATTTATCCAAAGGTATTTCCCTACTTGTTTCTCTGTTTTATTTTAATTTCTTTTGAAAAAAAAATACACCCTCGCTTTGAAAATCGGGGTGTTACAAGCATCACTTCATTCGCTTTCATACTTAAATTATAGGTGATATAAATATATTGTGATGTTATGTATTGGTTTTGTTTGTATGTTATCTTCAAAATATGTGTTATATGAATTACATGTTTATGAATGATATTATGAGATTAAATAATTTGCATATTTTGATTGGTATTGGATGATTATTCAAGGTGATGACTTTGTATCTAAACGAGGTTGGTTTAGAACAATATTGACTGGTTTTGAACGTTCTGGTTGAGTTATCTATTTTGTTATTAACTAAGGCGATGACATTCATGCACGCATTGGTGGCCTAAACTTAATCACGAGTACGTGACGATAATGTTGGAATTCAATTATGAGTGGTTAAGTCTAGTGGTAAAAAAAAAGGACTTGGATCAAGTCTAGTGGTGAGAACTCATAATTGAGGGGGAGATTGTTGGAATTCAATTATGAGTGGTTAGTCCCACATTAACTAGGAATGAAGGAAATATTGGATATATAAGGTGAATGACCCACAAAACCTAATGCCTTAAGGTTTTGGATTAAGATGTGGTGTCTAAGTCTCTTAAGAGTCCTTGATGTTTAGCCCATTCCGGATGTCGCGCTCCCCCGGACTCCCCAACAAGTGGTATCAGAGCCTGGTTTGGCCAAATGGGGGAGCAAAAAAGAACTTGGATCAAGTCTAGTGGTAAAAAAAAATGGACTTGAATCAAGTTGGGAACTCATAATTGAGGGGGAGATTGTTGGAATTCAATTATGAGTGGTTAAGTCTAGTGGTAAAAATAAAGGACTTAGATCAAGTGGATCAAGTCTAGTGGTGGGAACTCATAAGTTTTTAACAGGAAATTTTAAATAGGCGAATTTACAATTCAAAACTCCTTCCTTGTAAATTGACATTGCTACTTCAGTTAGTATCAGAGCAAGGTCTCTAAAGATTAAACACTTTAACAAGTGTTAGAGTAAATATCTAGAAGAAAAAATGTCAAATGAAAATACATTGTTGAAGGAGGATCCTCAAATAGACCACCTTACTTTGATGGAATAGATTACTACTTATGGAAGAACAAGATGCAGATGTTTTTGAAATATCAAGATACACGAATGTGGCACATCATTACAGATGGAGATTTCATATGAAGAGTTGATCAAAATGATTCAACCTCTACTAAAAAGAAAGAAGTGGAGTAGACAACTAAAGATAAAACTAAGGTACTCCTATAATCTAAAGCTCAATTATTTTTATCGTGCGCTTTGAGCATGTAAGAAAGAGAAAGAGTTGATGAATGCACAACTGCTAAAGAAGTATGGGACACACTGAAAACTGATCATGAAGGAACAAGCCATGTCAAAGAAACAAGATAGACATCAACATAAGGAAGTTTGAGTTGTTCAAATAGAATGAAGGAGAAACTACTTATGAGATGTACTTAAGGTTCACAATTATAGTAAATGAGATATGTTCTCTTGGCAAAGCTTATTCAGTACAAGACAGAGTAACAAAGATCACGAGATGTCTTCCAACCATATGGAGACCGATGGTGACAACTATAAGCCCTGCCCAAAATCTCGAAGTGCTTTCATTAGAAGAACTAATTGGAACTTTAAGAGCATATGAAGTGTTGTTACAAGAAGATAAACTAGCCAAGAAAGGAAAAGCAATAGCCTAGAAAGCATCCCAAGAAAATGTACCAGCACAAACATATGAAAAATTAGAAGAAACTGGACAGGAAGATGTTGATGAAGAAATAATCCTTCTCACTAGAAGAATTCAAAGAATGATGAGAAGAAGAGACCAGATGAAGAAAGGATTTCCAAACAAAACAGAAAATCCCAAAATAGAAGTGGACAAGAGCCAAATCAGATATTTTAGATGTAATAAATTAGGATATTACAAATATGAGTGTCCCCTAAGTAAAAGACTACCAAATAGATTTCCCTTCAAAAAGAAATAAATGATGGCTACACGGGATAACTTAGATGAATCTAATGCAGAAGAAGATGAAGAAGCCAACATATGCTTAATGGAAAATGCAAAAGAAAATGGGGTACCAAATTTTGAACCTTGTATTTTGTGTGAACAATTGGAAAAATAATTTGGTAACTTGCAAAATCATTCAAACTTTCTTGTTCAAAAGTGTAGTTCTTTAAAAGAAAAATTTCACAAAGAAATATAAGAGAAAAAGAAAACTTAGGCTATGAATGACAAACTTAAAGAGATCATTCAAAATCTAAAAGAATCTCGACTCAAAGAACATAATGCATTTCAAAACGAGAATGTTCTCCTTAAAACTGAAGTTGAACTTCTTAAAAATGACTTGTCAAATTTCATTAGAGCTATTGATACCTTTCAAAAAAAACATGGGATCTCAAGTAGGAATATTCGATCAAGCTTGTCTTGGTTTCGATAATACTCAAAAAAATAAAAATGTATGAAAATTTTTTTGTTCCTGAAAGGAAAGAAGGTAAATGCAAAATCAAATGTTCATATTGCAGCAAGATTGGACATCTACAATTTGCGTGTTAGTTTAAGAAAAGAAATGAAAAAAAATTAAGAATAAAAAGACCTTCAGAAAAGAAGAACATTATGGAGCAAAAACAATTTCAAAACCTGAAAAAAAAAAAAGAAAAAAGGAGAACATTCTCCACCAAATTTAACAAAAGGAGTATGTTCTAGAATTTTACTAAAACCATTTAAAACTCAGTTTTCTAAAACTCTTCCAAGACAAACAATTAGATGTTCCTCTTGTTCCAAAATTGGCCACTAAAGATAATGTAACAAATCAAGCAGGTTGGATTTCAAAGTGTCAAGAAAAAGCCATGGCTCTTGGGCAGTGGTTGTTCAAGACATATGATAGGTGATAAAAATTGATTCATGTCTTTTGTCAACAAAGATGGAGGGTATGTCACTTTCAGGAACGATAATCAAGCTCAGCTTACAAGTAAAGGAACAATTGGTAAGAAAGTTTTTGCTCGAATAATTGATGTTCAATATGTGAAAGGTGTGAAACATAATATCTTAATCATAAATCAATTACATGAAAATGCATTTGAAGTTATTTTCAAACCTAACCTATGTGAAATCATAAAAACAAATTATAAGGAAGTTGTTTCTTTTTGGAACAAGAAAGAAAAATATGTATGTTTTATATCTTGAGGAATTAAATGATGAGTCATGTTTCATGTCTATCAATAAATACAAATGAATTTGGCATAAGCGGACATGTCATGTTAACATGAAAACCACTTCAAAAAATTTAAAACTAGAACTTGTTAGAGGATTACCAAAACTGTATTTTGAAAAAGATAAAGTATATGAAGCATGTGCTAAAGGAAAACAAGTTAAAAGTAGTTTTCATTTAAAAGATTTCATTTCCACAAATAAAATTCTTGAGCTACATCACACAGATCTTTTTGCCCCTATTAAAACAACAAGTTTAGGAGGAATGAAGTATGGTTTTGTTATTATTGACTTCTCACCATACACTTGGGTATTATTTTTAAAACAAAAACATCATGCTTTTGATGCCTTCAAAATATTTTGTAAAAAGGTACAAAATAAATAAAAAAAAATTGCAACATCAGTTCTATAAGAAGTGATCATGGAGGAGAATTCATAAATGCTTCTTTTAGAACCTTCTTTGATGAACTTGGCATTTCGCATAATCTATCTTGTGCTAGAACTCCTCAACAAAATTTGTTGTTGAAAGAAAAAAAAAGAACCTTACAAGAAATGACAAGAAGAAGAATTTGATGAATTTGATGATCTTGATTTGAGTAAAAGAGATGAGGATGAAGAAGAGAAACATTTTGGGCAGTAGCAGCAGAATGTTCCCCAAGAAACCAAAATTGATAAACAATCTCAGTTTCATTCTCCTCCTAAAAGCTGGAGAACGATTATCGATCATCCTAAAAGTCAAATCATTGGAGATACAACTGATGGAATTAGAACAAGAATGATGGCAACATCAACATGGAAATGATCTCCCAAATTGAACCAAAATCAATCAAAGAAGCCATAATTTATCAATCTTGGATTGAAGAAATGAAGGAAGAAATAAACTAGATGAATAAGTTAAGGTTCTAAGAAACAAAGCAAGGTTGGTTGCTCAAGGTTACAATCAACAAGAAGGTATAGATTATGATGAAACTTTTGCTCCCGTTACAATTTTAGAGGCCATACGAATTCTTCTTGCATATGCATCTCATAAACTTATCAAAAAAATTCAAATGAATGTTAAAAGTGCATTCTTAAATTGTTTTTTTAAATGAACAAGTTTATGTGTGTCAACCTCCCAGTTTTGAAGATCAGTCAAAACCAAATCATGTTTTTAAACTTACCAAGGCTCTGTATGGATTAAAACAAGCACCAAGAGCTAGGTATCCGATACTTAGTTCCTTTTTAATAAAAAATGGATTTTCTAGAGGAAAGATTGACACTACACTGTTCAAGAAAACTGATAAAAATGATTTACTTATTGTTCAAGTGTATGTCGATGCTATTATCATTGGCTCAACTAATGAGAAAATGTGTGATGCTTTTTCAAAACTCATGCAAAGGGAATTTGAAATGAGTATGATGGGATAATTAAGGTATTTTCTTGGCTTACAAATTAAGCAACATGAAGATGGCATTTTTATATGTCAAGAAAAATACGTAAAAGATCTCTTAACAAAATTTATTGTAGCCAAAATCATGATTACTCTCATGCATCCATCTTCTTCATTTGACAAAGACGAAATGGAAAATCTATTTATGAAAATGAATATAGGGGTATGATAGGATATTTGCTTTATTTAACTGCTAGTAGACCTGACGTTGTGTTTGTAGTAGGACTTGGTGCTAAATTTCAATTCGCACCTAAAGAATCTCATTTAACAGCTGTAAAAAGGATATTTAGATATCTCGTTGGTACTATTGATCTTGGCCTTTGGTATAGAAAATGTTTTAATTTTGATCTTGTAGCTTACTACGATGTTGATTATGCTGGAGATAAAATTGAACGAAAAAGCACAAGTGGAACATGTCAGTTTCTTGGAGCTGCATTAATAAGTTGGTCGTGCAGAAAACAAAACACGATTGCTCTCTCAACAACCAAAGTTGAATATGTCTCAGCTACAAACTAATGTTCTCAAGTTTTGTGCATAAAAAATCAACTTGGAAACTACTCTGTAAGTTGTTCAAGTATTCCAATTTACTGTGATAACACAAGCGCTATAAATCTGTCAAAAAATCCAATTAAACTTTCAAGATCCAACCACTTAGAAATAAAACATCATTTTCTTCGTGATCATGTCAATAAAATAAAAAAAATGTTAAATTAATTTTTGGTGATACTCAAAAACAACTTGCTGATATTTTTACCAAACCCCTTGTAGAGGAAAGTTTTAATTTTATCTAGGAAAAACTGAGAATTATCAAAAATCCAATCAGCTTGCATTAATTTTTTTTCTCTACATAAAATGAGAACGTTAATTAGTCTGCATTTTTTACTCGTCATTCTCTATTTTTGTGCGCTTCATTCTCTTTTTTCCTTCACAAAATCAGCAAAAATGCTTTTTGCGTGACATTAATGAGATGTGTTCCCTTGTCTGCAAAAGCTACTGCCACACCGTCAATTCTCCTCTTTTCCAACACCCATCAGTCACCTCACTTGCCTCCACAAACTAAAAAACTGCAAATTCATCATCCCGATTTTTCATCTTCCATAAAACAGTATTTTCTTCTTCCAAAACTTCAACACTCATCTTCTCAAAACGTCCAAAACCATTTCTGCAAAAATATTCATATGACTCGAATCAAAATGACTGCCAGGAAAAATGTTTTACCTAACACGCCCTCATCCTCATCATCTCCACCATCTTCTCCATTTCAAAATTGTTCACCCTCACCTCCACCTAGACCAACTCCTCCTCATGAATCTTCTGAAAAAATATTTTTGGACTACTTGTGCTCTTTCCCATAATCAAACCCTAAACACGATTCTAACCCTAATCCTATTTCCATTAACCCATTGTCAAATGCACTCCTTTGTCTCTTCCAATGCCCCACTCCTAATATGAGATAAGTGCCCCCACACCTTCGCAAATCCTTCTCTAAACAATCTAAGGCAATGAGACGTTCCATGACAGTCTCAACTGGAATATGAACCTCAAAAGCAAAACCCTCAAAACCCACCATCTTTGTCATCTCTGATAGTGAAGATTCCGAACCTTCTACCCCAAACCCTACAAAATCTTCCACACCTCTCAAACCCTCCGAACCATCAACATCTTCATTTCAAATTGAACCCTCTTCTTCAACACCCCCTAATCATAAGAGGAAATCAATGAGTCATATTTTTTCATCTACCAAACCCTATCAACCCTCTCCATCCAAACCCTCCTCTAAAAAACAAAATCTAAAAGTCAAAACAACCATAAATTTATCTCAGTTTTTGGCCAAGAATAAATTAAAATCCCCCAACGAGGCAAAACAACTACTTCAAAGCAAAAGCCTCGAGAACGTTCTCCTTCTCCTTCACAAAAATGTTCTGCACCTACCACCAAACATCAAGAATGTTCTCCTTTACCCCCACCCTCCCAAATTTGGCACTAAATCTCGCTTCCCTCCACTCATTCCATCCAACCTACAAAAAATTTATGTTGAAAAATGGGTTGAGCAATCTGTCGGAATTGGTAGAGTATTCATTCTTGAAAATCTGCTCGAAAACGACAACTCTATTCAACACCATACAAACGCACTTGGCTAGACCCCATTTTTGAAGATCTCTGATTGTTTCTACCCGGATGTGGTGTGAGCTTTTTTACTATAAAGCTCAAATCTTTCTTGAGAAGTCACTTCTAGTGACTAGTCTCAAGGGGATTAAAATTAGGTTAACTCTTGACATTCCCGCCTCCATTCTCAATCTACCCAATGATGGACCTTATGTCTTTGGAAAGAACAAGTACTTAGTTCTTAATTTGAATAGGAAGGAAATTCTTGCTGAACTGTTTCAAGAGGGTTGTAAAAACTATATGTCTACATCCTTAAAGCCCCTCTACAAAGTCTTTAATAGTATTAGTCAACACTCTATCTTGTCTAACTGTGGGAGTCATGAATATGTCTCCAAATGATGTCTTGATTATCCATCATCTCCTCAAGTGCAAGAGAGTCAATATGCCTTACATCATACTTCAAAACATGATAGCTGCCACCATGAAGGACTACAAGAAAAATAGAGTCCCTTATGGCACGCTTCCTTCAATGATTTTTAGGTATTTTGAAATCTCTCTCTTTTCTGAATCATTCACCATCAAAATCTCTAAATTTTCTTCCAAGAATGTTTCTCATTTGAAGAAATAGTCTTTCGTCAAACACATTCTCAAAACTGCTCTTCCCTCCACCTCTCACAAAAGAAAACGCTCTATGTGTAAATCTAGTGCACCCCATATTGTCTCACGAGAACAGTCTCATCCCACTGCACTAGATCATTCTCCACAAAATCCCAAACAGCCAACTCCTCCAGAATGTTCTCCACTCAGCCCTCCTCAAACAACCACTCAAGAACGCTTTCTATCTTGCACCCCTCCAATTGCAGCTCAAGAACATTTTTCCGCAAGCATTCTCCCTTTTACCTCTAATCCACCTAGCCTCCCTTCATCCTTTCAACACACATCAACTGAAGTACCTATCATCCCTCTTCACTACAATCCACTAAGTGACATGTGTTCACAATTTCCATTTCATTCTACATCCATCATGTCACCAGGTTTTGTCTCTCCCCAAAAGACTAGCTCATCCATCTTTGGGATCAATCAGTTTCTTAAACACCTCTGGTCCGTCCAATCATCCCCAACATCACCAGCCATTGCATGTCCCACCATTTCAACCTCATTTTCAACCATTTCCTCCTTTTAAACTACTGCTACTCCCTCTCACAGTAGTCTCCCTTCTACCCACAAGGACAACTCCAAACGCCATGCTAAATGTAAAAAATTCTAGCAGGAATCGACCAGCCAATCCATTTTGGCTGGACTATATATAATTATGGTGCAACAACAACACCAGGATAAGGAGTATGCTACTCTAAAGGAATGGATGGCCACCCAACTTGCTCCAAAGTTAGGGATTGATCATCCTCCTTTGAATCCTCCTCCTTCCTTCCAAGCTGTTCCAAAACCTTCTAGGCTTTTATTTTAATTTTTTCTCCCAATCCTTTTTGCTATGACAAAGGGGGAGAATTATTTCAACTTTTATATAATCTAATTTGTACTAAGAAGTCTTTTTGGAAATTGAACTTCTGAATATTTTAAATATGCTTGATTTTGTGCCTAAAATATGTATATTCATAAGCCTTTAAACACATCAATGAAATGTTATTTTTGGTACAAAATCTGTTCATAATCTGAGGGGGAGCTATTAAGATCTCTATGATTGAAATAAGAATCAAAATTAAAATCTAAATTAACATGTTTGTCATCAGTAAAAGGAGGAGATTATTGAGGCAAAATCCCAAATTAAAATGTTAATGTAAAAAAATAAAGGTTAATTAAAGACTCTAATTATGATTCTAAATTATATGTTAATTTAACATGTGATTTTGAGTGTAATAATCCAAGAAAGCAACTAGGGAATGCAAGCAAAATCAGTTTAAAGAAAGAGCAAAAAATGAACAAAACTTAACCAAGAACGTTCTTGATAAAATCTGGAAAACTAGGAACGTTCTCCATGTTTTTGTCATTTTCATCAAGCAAGACCAAATCATCTATTAATGCAAGGAAAGCTCCTGCAAATTATGAATGCATTTCCAGTTCATCTACAAGGAATATACAGCTCTCATATGAGCAAAAGAAACACTCCAAAAGAACAAAAATTAAAAGGCACAACTCAAAGCAAAAGTGACAAATTATCATTTTCCATATTAATAAACATTCCCCAGCATGTTACAACTAAACTGTAGCATGCAAACATCATTTTCCAGCATGTTAGTAACAGTCTCCAATATGTTAACATTAGTCCCGGAATGATAACATCATTCTCTAGCATATTAACAATCATTGTCTAACATGTGTACATCATTCTCTAGCCTGTTTTGCACGAATCAAAAGGCAATCTTAATCTAAATACATTAAGCACATCTCTAAAATGTTTATGTGTATAAACCAAGGATCATCACAATCAAGAAGGGAAGCTACAGATCGTACATTATTATCACTGAAACAAAAACGCAAAATGTTCAAGTCTAGAACATTCATGATTTAAAATAGTCTAGTTTTTGTTCAAGTCTGACACTTCATAGCTAGGTACCTTTTCAACGTTCATAAAAGCTTTCATCAACCTCCTTGACACCTATAAAAGGAACCCCAAGCTCAAGGAAGAATAAGAACTTCAAGTGCTAAGAAAATCCATCAATTACATACACTTACATACTTGAAAACTTCTCAATCGCAAAAAGATTCAGTTTGTTTTCTCTTCGAATAACAGAATCATTCCACTGAAATCTTTTATCAAGAATCTATTCTCAAACATGAGTTGAGTATACTCAGATTCTACCAGTCTCTTTAAATCATTATTGTGTAAACTCAAGACTATAAGGGTTGTTTATAATTTTGAGTAGTTTATAGAAAATCCTTATATGGTTAAAAGGTGAATTGTAAAATCCTCTCTAAAGATTGATAGAGGACCTAATTGAATTCTTTCTGGGTGGAAAGGAATTGTTGTTACAGATCAAGGTTGATCTGAACAAAAACTGTTTAAAACCTATAACGTTCTTTATTTGAACACTTTGTGGAAAATTGCATAGTTGTGAGGACTAGACGTAGCTCGAGTTGGGTAAACCAAGATAAACCATTGTGTAATATCTATTCCCTAAGCTAAATTGTTTATTTTAACTAACCAAGAACGTACTTCGTTTTCTATTTTCACAACCAAGATCAATCTTTAGTTATTTTCTTAAGTTTTTAATAGGAAATTTGAAACAGGTGAATTTACAATTCAAGCCCCCTTCTTTGTAAATTAAGATTGCTACTTCACAAAGCACACCTAGTTCCACAAGGTTACAATCAGCGAGAATGTTTTATTACACCGAGACATTTGCTCTGGTGGCTAGGTTAGAGGTATTACGTATTTTACTTTCCTTTACCGCTTTCAATAATATCAATCTATATCAAATGGATGTGAAAAATTCATTTCTGATTAGTTAAACAAATGAGAAAATGTATGTAAAACAACCTTCTAGTTTTGAAAATGTTGAGTTTCCAAGCCATGTTTGTAATCTTAAAACATCTCTTTATGGTGTGTACGTTCATCAGACTAAGTATACAAAAGAGCTTCTCAAGAAGTTCAAGCTTGATGTATGCAAGCCTATGTCGACACCAATGCATCCAAGCTTCTCATTTGATAAAGATGGATCAGACAAAAAGATTGATTAGAAAATATACAGAGGAGTGATTGTGTCACTTATTTACCTTATTGCAACCAAACCTGATATTTTATTTAGTGTCTGTGTGTGACAGGTTATAGGCTGATGCAAAAGCATCCCACTTAATAGTTGTTGAGAGGATTTTTATATACTTAAAAAGGTACTACTAATTGGATTTGTTCTATAAGATTTCATCAGATTACAAGTTAGTTGGATATGTGATGCTGACTATGCTTGACGCAAGGTTGAAAGAAAAAGTGTTAGTGGAAATAATACATTTCTAAGTGATAATCTGATCTCCTGGTCAAGCAAGCGACAAGGCACCATTGTCATGTCAACAACAAGATGCAACACTCAACTGTTACGAGTGAAGCATTAGTTAGAAGATTACAAGTTCTTTGAGAGTAATATTCTTATTTTATGTGATAATACATCAACAATATAGGGAAAAGCATATAGAAATCAAACATTATTTCAATAGAGATTTTGTCCAAAAGGGAATTTAAAACATAAAATTTACTACCACTAATCATCAATGAACAAACATCTTTACAACATCCCTTATGGATGATATATTTGATTTTATTAAGAAAAATCTAAACTTGGTTTTTAGTTTTAAATGATGCTTTGGTTTATGTATGCATTTGCATTGCCTCTAGTAGAATATAATCAATAGTTAAACATATCTATGCTCAACTCTAGTACATTGAATCTGTTTTCTAGTCATTTGTAATTCAATCTTGTTGTTTGTGTATGATTTATGTGGAATGCGACTGTCAACAAATGACTCTTTTTTTCTGATGACAAAAGAAGGATATGAGATTTTGCGAACAATCTTAAAACAAATTGTATAGACTATAATTTAAAACATTTAAAAGGGGGGAATATATACTTCAAAAAAATGTCAAAATATTTCTTATAACTCTTACATATAAATACTTGTTTAGAGTAAGGGGGAGCTTTGTTGATTGTTATTGTTTTATTCTAATAATGTAAGACCCGTAATTTTAAATCCTAAGTTATACAATTTTAGGGTATTTTGTGTTAAATTGCTTAGGCTTTTAACCCAGTTTTTGGTATTTAGTGAGTTAAAGGCCGAAAATATATTTTTGGAAATTGGATTGAAATTATTTGTCGGGAAATAATTTACTTCCGTTACGAAGGATTTAATACCGGACAATTTTGTTATAAATATATCTGGTTGCAGAAAAATTTGTCTATCAATTGAGTTGCGACGAGGGTAGATATTTTTGACAAAAGTGGATTGGAGAGGTTATGGGTGAAATGGTAATTTTAATAAATATCTAGATATTTGTTAAGTTATAAGTTATATATATTTATATATATATGTTTGTGTGGAGGGAAAAAGAAAAGAAAATTAGAAAAGAAAGAAAAGGAAATAGAGAGGAGAGAGAATAGAAGGAAGGAAAAAGGAAAAAGAAAACAGAACTTCTTCTTCTTCCTCTGCGCAAGAACCCCCTTCTTCTCCCTTCCTCCATTGTTGTTCGTTTTTGCTCTCTTTTCTTTCCTTTGAGTTCGAAATTGATAGTGGGTGATAGGACAAGGATCTCTCAACTTCATTCTCCCTCTTTGATTCGAAAACGGAGAAAAACGGTATTAGGGATTCAAACACAAACCTCCCTGTTTCATCTAGATCTAAGCCTCCTTTCAAGAAGTGATAAAAGGGAAGGTTGCTCACCTCCGTGCTACGGTGCTAGTGGACAACCATTGGAAGCGGCGTTGTGAGCGGAAAATTTAACGGACTTACTCACGGTACCGTAATCGAACGAAAAAGCTAAAGTGAAGGTAAGGGCTCCTTCCAAACTTTTAGTTTGCATTTAGAGACTTATCTGTGATTGTGTGGAAAAGGATTTTGTTAAGGTTAAAGTGTTGATTTGGGAAAAATGTATCTCAGGCTTTAGGGGTAAAATCTTAGAGTTAGGTTTTGATTATATTGATGAATGCCTCATGAAAAATGAATTTACCTCATGTATGTATGATTTTGAATATATGATATTGATTGTGTTGATTTGTGTCGTCGTATTCGACGTATTCATGATTGTTAATTATGGAATTTGATGTGTTTTGGTGTGAATTATGAATTGAATGTGAAAGTATGTTTGTTTTTGTTTTGTGTGGAATTTGAAAACCATTAAGTTAAACGAGTATTAAGAATGGGGAATCTCTTAATATTTCTGTTTGCTTAATGTGTGTTTGTTTGTGAAAATCATTAAGTTAAATGAGTATTAAGAATGGGGAATCTGTTAATATATGCGTTTACTTAATGTTGTCGTAAAAATGATTTTTGTAGAGAAATGAATTGTCAGGTCAAAGTGATGCCATGTGATTTGTTGGTTCATTTTGTCTGCGTCGGGATTGTCGAGTCAAAGTGATGCCATGTGATTTGTTGGTTCATTTTGTCTGCGTCGAGATTGTCGAGTCAAAGTGATGCCATGTGATTTGTTGGTTCATTTTGTCTGTGTAGAGATTGTCACGCCAAAGTGATGCCATGTGATTTGTTGGTTCATTTTGTCTGCGTTGGGATTGTCAAGTCAAAGTGATGCCATGTGATTTGTTGGTTCATTTTGTCTGCGTCGGGATTGTCGAGTCAAAGTGATGCCATGTGATTTGTTGGTTCATTTTGTCTGCGTCGGGATTGTCGAGTCAAAGTGATGCCATGTGATTTGTTGGTTCATTTTGTCTGCGTCGGGATTGTCAAGTCAAAGTGATGCCATGTGATTTGTTGGTTCATTTTGTTTGTGTTGGGATTGTCGCGCCAAGGTGATGCCATGTGATTTGTTGGTTCATCTTGTCTGCGTTGGGATTGTCGAGTCAAGGTGATGCCATGTGATTTGTTGGTTCATCTTGTTTGTGTGGGTATTGCGTTGAAACTGTTAAGCGGTATGTTTTGAAATTATGTGTAAGTGTGTTTGATTCAAATTGAGATTGTGTTGATTGTTCTAAGAGTTATGTTTGGAATTGTGTGATAGTATGTTAGATTGTAAAACGTTTTCGAAACTCATAATGTCGTGTTGATTGTATGGGTGTTGCTAAGTGTTAAGGTTTGGAGTGGTGTTTGAATATGATTGAGTTGGTTTATGTATTTTTGAAAGAATATACAGGGCAATCGATTTACCCAATCGATTTGATGAGTTACAGGGGCTCTATTTTGCACGAAATCGATTTACCCAATCGATTTTGTAAGTTATATTTCAAAATCATTTAAGAAATCGATTTGGTAAATCGATTGGATTCAATTGGATTCAAGTCAGGGGCTTTGTCTTCCAAAAATCGATTTGCCCAATCGATTGGATTCATTACAGGGACTCTGTCTTTCACGATATCGATTTTCTCAATCGATTGGATTCAACACAAGGGCTCTGTCTGTCAATCGATTTACCCAATCGATTGAGTCAATCGATATACCCAATCGATTGATTTAAGCCCAGAATTCAGTTTTCACTAAAAACTTTCAGGAAATTGATTTCCCCGATCGATTGGCTTAGTGGGAAATCTTATTTTGAGTTAGATAATTGATTGTTCAATTGATTTATCAATGTTTTGGTGAGTTACGTATTACTTGATGGATTGAGAACTTTCTTTTGATTTCATTTACATTTGGCAAGCATTACATGAACTTTTAGCATATGGAAAATCCTTCTAAGATGCATGATAATTTGAAAAGGTTATTTGTGCATTTAAAAGCTTAAGTGTTATGTGTTAACTGTTAATTTCGGTTGGTGACCCTTTACAACTATTGTGGAAATCTGGGCTTTGCCCTCAGATGAGAGCCAGGACAACCCTATCGGTTTGTACCCTACGAATGGGAATGTAGATGGGAATGCTTAACTGGAGCTATGTTAGAAGGATTCTACGGGGCGCGTGGTGATTACTCAGGGTGTATAGCTTTTTGGTAGAATGATCAGATTAGGTTGACACAGAGGGAACATATGTCTTTCTTTTGGGTTGCTTTGATTTTTAAACTGGAAGACTGTACCACTTTTGTTATGTAAATATTTTGAATTCATATTTTGATAACTTTTTCCGCTGCTTGTAAATTATAATGACTTAATTATTTATCCAAAGGTGTTACTTTATTTATTTCTCTATTTTATTTTAATTTCTTTTGAAAAAAAAATACACCCTCGCTTTGAAAAACGGGGTGTTACATTGTGGTATCGGAGCTTTGGTTTGGTTTTCTTTGGGGGCTGTGGAACCTTAGGTTCTAGTTTGGAGGTTAGGAGTTGTTGTCTGATCATGTGTCGATTTAGGTGGTTTGAGTTGTCAAGTTCAGAATAATTATTATGTGCTGATGTGGTCGGAAGTTATTTCTGGAATTATTGAAGTAGTGTTAAGACTCTACTTGATGATGGTTTTAAAGGAAAACCATGCCGCCAAGAAGGGATGACGCTACGAGAGCCAATGCTAACAAGGGTGATCGAATGGCGGAGGCTATGAATAACATGGTTGCTTTTGTTGTTGCACGAACTGCTGCAAAGACTCTGCGGGATCTGGAGAAGAGGAAAAGAGAGATTTGTGCTCTTAAGATTAAGAGGGTTAGAATATTTTCGTCGTTACCATCCTCCAATTTCAAGGGTGATGAGGACTCAGGAAAAGAGTTGATTAGTAGATTCAAGAAATGGAAAAGATCTTCGAGATGACGGAGTATCAGGCAGAGTTGAAGCAAGTCATGACGGCATGGAATTTATGAAATGGTTCCAAGGACACATAAGCTATGTGTTGGTGTTAACTCGAAGATGATGAGTATGGATGAATTAACATTAGACTGATAAGGGATTTTCAGTAAAGACCTAAGTTGAGGACTTTTGTTAAGAAAAAGTATTAGATGTGTTCCGGGTAGATTTCAGGATGAAACTGGATGAGTTTGACAACTGTCAAAGAGATGTGAACATCATGGAATTGTTGAGAAGATAAGGCTTCCATTCGGAATAACATTTGGTGCTTAGGTGTCAATGAAAGAGACTGGTATTGAAGTTAAGGGAGCGTTATAAAATACACTTTGAGGATTAGTCAATTCCTTGTGGGATAAAGTCGAGCATTTGAGTTAGACTGGATTCGCAAGGTTGGATGGAGGACCAAGTAATGCTTAAAACTTTCATAATCGAAGAAGTTGAGGCCGACAAGTGATAAATAATTCATGTTAAGGATGGAAGTGTTTGGAGATTTTGAGGATCAAATTTTAGAATCCTATTAAATGATAGGAAGTGAAAAAGAAGAGATGCAACGGATGATTTATGATTTAGTTGTTGGTCTTGGGAAATCAAGCGTTGAGATATTTTACGGCAAAATTTATGAGGATGAAGTTATAGATAATTATTTCTTAGGAAATGCTAATGAGGAACGTTGGAGAAATAATTCTTAAGGATGTTCGATTGCTACAATTCTTTCAGTTTGTATCTCGGTGAAGGTTGAGAAGGAATACGAATCCAACGAGTGAAACAAATATTGGAAAATGTTCCAAGAAATTTGTTAGAGCAGCACATAGAGATGTAGTTTATGACAATTAAAGATTCAGAAAAGGAATTATCTCACCTATAATTCAGACATTATTATTATAAAGGTATGCCAAGATATAAAGACATTACTTGAGTGCATGTCATGGGGATTGTTGTTTTCGTCAATCAAAGGAGTTAAATGTTTACTTGATAGGAAACAATTGAACATGAAATGGAAAAGTTTTGGTGGGAATTAGTAAGCCTTGATTTATTGAAATCACTATAATGAAGATGTATCAAGGTTCGAGGTAGAAATTTAAGGTTTGTATAAATGGAAAAGTGATGGAGTGAATACAATGCGGTTGACCTGTCATAAATAAAAGGATAATCATGAAGTTGCAAATGAAGGACACAGCGAAATTACGAAGTATCAGAATGAATATTGGCCGTAGAGGTAGGAGAATTATTTTCGAGTTGGTGCATAATTGCGAAGTATGTAAGAAATTTTCTAGTGAAGCGTGAATTTGAAGTGTTAGGCATGAGACAAATGTAGACCTTGATCTATGAATTAAATTCAAGTTGGATCTTAATGAAAAACGTGACTCTTGAAATGAAGTACTAAACTGAAAGGAAATCTGTGTGTCCCAAGTGGTATAGTCTTTGGCATGATTTCGAAAATATTTGAGGGAGCTTTGATCACCAAGCATATGTGGGGATGGAATTATTAAATTTATGACTGGAAATAACATACTGATAAGAACACTACAATTTGACGTAGTTGTACGACTTAAGAAAAATCGAGGATTTGTGGACAAGGGAGAAATTTAGGAGTTCTCGGATGTAGTGATTGTTCTGTGCTCAGTGTGTTGGGGTCATTCTAAGTGTTTCAGTTCGATACCAAATGGATGTTTCGTACCAAGTGGATGCAAATGAGACTACGTGACATAGGTATGGGATATTTTACTTCGTCGACAGGATCAAAGTTATAGGAAAATAAGGGAAACTCAATGGACCTTGAGAAGATTGTTGACTGCTTGTACATTGAGATAACCTCAGTTGTAAGTTGCAAGGAGCGCTATTACAGTTCGGTTAAGATAGTCTAAGCCACTATCATGGTTGTTGGTTATTTGTTGACAATTTGAGGGACTGATCATCCTTAATCTCTTGTCGATAATAGACAACCCTATCGGTTTGTACCCTACGGATGAGAGCCAAGACAACCCTATCGGTTTGTACCCTACGGATGGGAATGTAGATGGGAATGCTTAACTGGAGCTATGTTAGAAGGATCCTACGGGGTGCGTGGTGATTACTTAGGGTGTATAGCTTTTTGGTAGAATGATCAGATTAGGTTGACACAGAGGGAACATATGTCTTTCTTTTGGGTTGCTTTTATTTTTAAACTGGAAGACTATACCACTTTTGTTATGTAAATATTTTGAATTCATATTTTGATAACTTTTTCCACTGCTTGTAAATTATAATGACTTAATTATTTATCCAAAGGTGTTACTTTATTTATTTCTCTGTTTTATTTTAATTTCTTTTGAAAAAAAAATACACCATCGCTTTGAAAAACGGGGTGTTACAAATAACAATTCTTGCATCATGTTTTGATGATAACAAAGGTACTTTGTGAGAAGAATTTATTACACTAATGATTTCATTGAGTTTGTAGTAAATAGAACCAGAAAACAGAGGAAGCAATATCAAAGAAAATATATCATAGGAAGTGAAGATGTTAGAGGAATTGAAGACATCAGAGTCAAGTGAATTCAAAGGAAGTCAATGCAACACTCAAACTCTGGTTATTACACACACTATTGTGTGCGGTCATCTGCCTTTGAAGACTGAAGCATGCCTCTAAAGTGCCTACTACAAAACTATGAAGCTTCTATTTGAGTTGCCTTTGAAGCTCAAGTTTTCCTCGCTCTAAAGACTACAACTTGCTCTAAGATGTCGCCTCTGATACGCAACATGCTTTAAAAATGCAACAAGGTGACGTTGCCTATGCCACTAATTCTAAGCCATGTAGTTATGCCTCTACCTCTGACTACCTGAACCAAGAAACACAACATTTAACTCCAATGATCAAGTTATGTTCTAATGAAGAAACTTAATGCCTTTAATGGAAAGTCAGTGCTCTGATGAAGATTGAGTTGTTTCATGATTATGATGGTCCAAGAACAAATTATAATATGTTCCCACTTATTTTAAACAAGCGTATGAAAGAAGATTCAAGAATAATTATTTTCAATCTCTATTTGGATATTCTCGCACATAATCATTCTGCAAGATTTCTTTTGGAATTAATCAAGCTTCAACGATCATATTCTCATACCATATCTATATTGGTTTATTTTTTGTGAAGATCTATGTTGACCTCACACAAAGAAGATACACTCAAAAGATTCAAGGAGAATTATTTTCAAGCGACATTTGAACATTCTCGCACATAATCATTCTAGAAGATTTGGTTGAAAATTAGTTTTGGAATTAATCTAGCTTAAACAATCATATTCCCAAACCATACATATCAAGGTTATTTTTTTTATAAAGATCGCTATTCACCTCACTCAAGGAAGATACACTTAGAATTTGTTTGGGATAATATTGAAGGCCCTAATTCATGCCATATAAATGGATCATATCTAAATAAGAATATACAACACAATAACTCAAAAAACCTTACAACACAAAATTATCTAAGTATTCAGTTTCAAGGTTTTATTTAAGAAAAGGCACTAATTCATATCTCGTATTACTTAATTCTCAATGCTATTTTTTAGTGTGAAGTTCAGTGCAATCAATGTGCTTAGAAGAAGCAAAACCAAACCCCAATTTCACCCCCTTTACAACTCAGCCCAATAGTGGCAATTCTGCCTCAACAACTTGTAGGTTTTATAAGTTGGAATTGGAGAAGACTTTACTTGTAGTGTCAAAGTGTTGTAATGCCTCAATGGTCTGTAGGTTTCAGATTGTAAGTTGAGAAGATTGGCTTGTAAGGCCAGGTAATGTAACTCTGGTTCTCAAATAGTGAATAGATCCTTATGTGTTAGGGAATTGGACGTAACGTTGGTAGTAAACCAATATAATCTTAGTGTTTTTCCCTCTACCTTGATACTTTGTTTTATTGTTGCCTCTATTGTATCATATATGTTCTAGTATCTGGAACCAAACTTTTGAAAAGAAGTTTTTAATAAGGCAAAACTCAATTCAACCCCCAATTCTCGTGTTTTTGCACCTTCAAGGTCAAGGAGAATTATTGTAAGTGCTATTTGGACTTTCTCACGCATAATCATTCTAGAAGATTTCATTGAAGGTTCATTTTGGAATTAATGAAGCTTCAACGATCATATTCTCAAAATGTATTTATCAAGTATTACTTTTTATGAATATATTTGTTGACCTCACACAAGATAATATACACTCAGAATTTGTTTAGGACAATATTGAAATCCTAATTCATGTTAGATAAAAGGATTAATTTTGAATAAGAATAGACAACACAACAACTCAGAAAATTTTATGAACTCAAAATTCTCAAAGTTTTCATTATTCAAAATTTGCATTTTACTGCGCGCTTATTACAATGTTTTATTTACTAAAAGCGCTATTGTAAAATTAACGGATGATACAAAAACGCTTGTATGACAAGTGTTTTAGAAAAAGTATTGTTGTAGATCATATAGGGTCATAATGTTTACAGCACTTTTCTTGAAAGCGCTGTTGTTGGGTCACGTAGCATTCTCACATAATGTTTTCAGCACTTGTATACAAGCATTGTGTTTTATAGTGCTACCACATTATGCTTACAACACTTTTAGAGCGCTTTGTATATAATATAGCGATTTCACACAAATTACAAGGTCTTTTAGAGCGCTTTTTAAATAAGTACTGTAAAATGATCAGTATTTGATAAAAATCGTTCTCTTTAAATAAATAAAAACATTTTTAATACGTTCTCTCCCTAACCCTACGAACCCTCCTCTCCTCTACTGTGTGAACCATCACCTATTGTGCATCGTCTTCTCACTGAACCCTCCTCTACTGCTCTTCAAGTGTGAGCCAATTTTTACTAATTGATTGTTGTCTCTGGTACTCTATTTATTAATTTGTTGTTGTCACTAAAAGTGATAAATATATTGTTACCTGATAAATCATATAAAATGTTACCTAATAGTAAATGGCATAACCTTTGTAAATCATATAAATTGATACTTGATAAATAAAATAAATTGTTACATGATAAATCGTATAAAATATGTTCTTTTTTTAAATTTGTTCGATTTGTTCTATTTTTAAATCAGACTATATATATATATTATAAATTGGTATAATGTTATTAGTAGCTTATCATTTGTGTAATATTATATTCATATAGGTCATATAAAATGGATCAGAAATGGATGTCTGCCAATCGATTGTCAAAAGAGTATGAAAATGGAGTGAAGGAGTTTGTTGAGTATGTAGGGAAGAATGCAAAAGACCCAAATAGAATCATTTGTCCTTAATTAAAATGTTGTTTTGGAAAACACGTTAGAGCAGATCAATTGAAAGCACATTTAGTATGGCATGGAATTGATCAAAGATATACATGTTGAATAAGACATGGTGAGAAAAAAAAGGTAACACTAAGTTTGAGAATGGTTCGACATATGCTTCAAATGATTTCAACACAGATACATAAAAGTGGGACCGAGTTGAGGCGATTGCAAAAGCAACTGAAGAAAATCTTCGGGATTGTCCTAAAATGTTTGACATTTTGTTGAGTGATGCAGAGAAACCATTATATAATGGTTGTACTAAATTCCTCAAACTGTCAGCGATATTAAAGTTGTACAACTTAAAATTGATTAGTGGATGTTTGATAAAAGCTTAATAGAATTATTAACACTCCTAAAAGATATGTTGTCATATGATAATGAACTTCCTAGTCGAACCTACGAGGCTAAACGAATTTTGAGCTATATTGGCATAAGTTACGAAAGGATTCATGCGTGTCCTAATGATTGTATTTTATATCGAAAAGAATATTAAATACTAAAGGCATGTCTAAAATGCAATGTCTCTCGATATATGAAGAAAGAGTCTACTACAACAAAAGTCGTGTGGTATTTTCTTATAATACCAAGATTTAGACGCATCTATCGCAATGAAGAAGATTCAAAATACTTGAAATGGTCTGTAGATGAAAGAGTTAGAGATGGAAAGTTTCGACACTCTGCAAATTCTCCATAACGGGAAAAAATTGATCACAATTATCCTGATTTCGGGAGAGAGTCAAGAAATCCACGACTTGCACTTTCTATTGATGGAATGAATCCACATGGTCTTCAAAGCATCTCACACAACATGTGGCCTGTGATTTTGTTGATTTATAACCTACCTCCATGGTTATGTATGAAGCGTAAGTTTATGATGTTGTCTCTATTAATTTCTGGATGCAAACAACTAGGGAATGATATCGACGTATACTTGAGTCCTTCGATTGAAGATTTAAGATATATGTGGGAGACAGTTGTGGAGGTTTATGATGGGTATAAGAAAGAATGTTTCAATTTGAGGGCTATGTTGTTCAGCACAATTAATGATTTTCCAGCATTTGGTAATTTATCAGGATATAGCATTAAAGGTTAGTGTCCATGTTCTATATGTGAAGAGTGTAACACCCCGATTTTTAACAGCACGGGTGTATTTTTTTTTTCAAAACAAAGAAAAAGCAAAGAAATACTTTTATATAAATATTTAAGTCGTAACATAACGACGAAGTCAACAAATATTTACAAGCAGCGGAATAATTTTTTTGAAATAAAAATCCAATGTACTCAAACATCAAAATACATTGGGGCTATGAGGCTTATCGATCATAGCTCATACCCTTGGGGTATTCTCGACAGACCTATACAAAAGAACTACCCCAAGAATTTTAACTTTCCCCACATCACATCAAAAAGTGGAACATGGACCCATTAAAAGAAAAAGTCATCAGACAGTTTAAGCATAGATACAATCTTCCACAATGAAATAAATACAATCCCAAGAGAAAGACATCTAGTCCTTATACAACTACCTAATTTGATCATGCTACAAAAACTACACAACCTGGGTGATCTCCACGCACCCCGCAAGATCCTCCTGACATAGGTTTAGTCAGGTATGACTAACAACTTTCCCATCTCCAGGGTACTAACCGGTAGGATGATCCTGTTTCTCATCTGAGGGCAAAGCCCAGATTTCCACAATAATTGTAAAGGTCACCAACCGAAATTAACAAATATCACATAGCAAAATTCTTATATTTTCAAATGCTCAAAAGAACCTTTCATCTTAGCATACTCCTCGAAAGGGTTTTCGTATGTCCAAAAATGCATAAACAATGTTGAAAAATGAAGTTTTGACAAACTGCATTGTCGTAGCCGAATACAATTGAGAAAATGCAGATTTTCAATTCTAAAATGGCTCTGAATCAATCAACACTTCAAACATTAATATTATCAATTATGAACACATAATTAACACCAAATTAATCTCCACAATTTGACACCTCAATCACACATCGAATATTCATTAAATCAATTATGAACACGTAAATACATCAAAACTTAATCAACCCAACTTCACACCTCAAAGCAATTACGACAAATCACAACAACAACTGAATATGTATATACAATCATCATAGTATAACAAACATGACTCGCGTGCCAAGCACCCTAATGCAATGCGTATATGCCAAAATGCATGATTCCAGAATTCCAAACCAAAACCCTCCTCGAGGGGGGTAAATCGTAATTGTACAGCCTCTCACAGACCAGTACTAATTACCGAAGTGCAATCTCTCACGGATCAGCACGATTTACTAGCGTGCAGTCTCTCACAGACCAGCACGACATACAAGAGTGCAGTCGCTCACAGACCATCACAGTTTTCTAGAGTGCAATCGCTCACAGATCAACACATTCTAGAGTGCAATCTCTCACAGATCAGCACGACGCGACAATCCCCACAAGGATAAGATGAACCAACAATTCACATGGCATCATCCCGTGGCCCATCACTGTCACCACTATCACCATGGCCCCATCGCGGTCACCATGTACTATGAAATGCATGAGCATACTCTAACTCTTTTCACCATAATCATTAAGTAAATGCAGCTATTAAAAGATTCCCCATTTTTAATACTCATTTAACACTAATGATTTTTCAAACACAACACAGCATACTCAAACATATTTATTCACACCAATTAAAATTTCCACCACCACACATAAATCACATCTCCAAAAATTCATAATAATCGTTATGAACACATAAATCACACCAACCGTAAATCACCACAACCCACACCTCAAACACACATCAAACATTCATAATATCAATTATGAAATCAAATTTAATTTAATTCTCCCCAAATTCAACATAAATCACCCATATTAATCTCCAAAATTTTCAAACATTAATCACCAAATTTAATCTCTACAAATTTCAACCATAAATCACTATATTCAATCTCCAAAATTTTCAACCATAAATCACCACAACAACATTAATATATCAGAGTTCTCCCCACCGCTATCTCGGTGTCAACGGTCTCGATTCCTTTTCGAGACTCAAGGAGCTAACTTCATAAACATAAATATTTATAACAATTTGTTCACAATAAAATTAATCCAACAACAACGAAATTCCCAAAATTAAATCTTTTTGACACATCAAACTTTTAAAACCAAATAATCTATATTATTTACTTAAAACTAAATAAAATAAATATTGTCCAAATTTCACATACACATACTAGACTATTAAAGAATCGAAATTTTTGAGTTAATAAAATACTCTAAACTTTTTATTTTCTTGTTAAACTCCTTCAAAGAGTAATTAAAAGAGTAACATTTTAAACTCTAACCATTGTTAATTTCAAATTATCTTTTTACTCAAACTCTTTAACTTAGTTAAAATTTGAACTTTTTCACAACTTTAACAACTCTAAATTTTTCGTAAAATTTCAATCAAACTCATTTATTTGAAAATAACTCATTACGTAACTCAAACACATCAAATTTAATTACCTCTAATTCACACCGAATTCAATCAATTCAATTCCACAACACACATATAGCACCTCAATTAAATTTCAACAATTCAAACATAACTCACCCAATTTCAAAATTCCACATTTTTACACTTAAACCACCAAATTTCATCAATTCATTTTCTACAAAATCCACAAAGAAATCACATCTCAAAAATTCATAATAATAATTATGAACATATAAATCACACCAAACTTGAATCACCACAAACCACACCTCCAATTTAAATTCCAATAAATTACACATAATCACATTAAATTAATTTTTCACAAAATCACACCTCAAATACATCAAACTTCTTTTCCACAAAATCACAAATAATGTCCTAAATGCAAACTAAAAGTTTGGAAGGAACCCTTACCTCTGTTGTAGCTTTAAAAAGCGATTACGGCATCGCGATTAATTTCGGTAAAATTTAAGTTTGTGACGTCGCGTCCAAAACTAGCTCACTAGCACCGCAGCGTGGCAATGAGCAACTTTCTCTTCTGTCACTTCTCGAAATGAAGCTTAGATCTAGGAGAAAAATGAGAGTTTGTATTTTGTGTTTTAGTTTTCTAACTAACACTTGTCTGCGTTTTTCTTAAAACAAAGAAAGAAAAATAAAAAGAAAGATGGAAGGAGAAGAAGGAAGAGAGAGGCATGGCACGCATGGCTTCATGGGAAAAATTTGTTTCCTCCCTGTGCCGTTCCATATATATATATATAAAATATTAAAATAATAATAATAATAATAATAAATATCTAAATAAATATCTAGATATTTATAAATATCTAGATATTTTTATAAAAATCATCATTGCGCCTTCCACCTTGCATCACATCACAAACCACTTTTTCAGAAAAATATCTACTCTCGCAGTAATTCAATGGACAGATGAATTTTTCTGAAAAATACTGCATTTCAGAAAAAATAATTCTTCGACAAAAGATTCACCGTGATTAAATAAAATTATTCTTCGACGAATAATTTTAATCGGATCTCCAAAAAGATATTTACGGCATTTAACTCACAAAATGCCATAAAATTGGCTAAAAAGCCTCAGAAATTCAACACAAAATTCCCCAAAATACATAAATTAGAATTTAAAATTAAGGGTCTTACAAAGAGAGTATATATTGGATGCGGTTGAAACATTGTAAGAAGAACCTTATTCTTGGACATCGTAGATTTTTACCTTTTAGTCATCATTATTGTGGGTGGAGAAATGAATTCAATGGAAAATCAGAGGAAGGTACTGCTCCTTTAGCACCGACTAGATATCAAATATTTGAAAAAGTACAAGGTTTGACCAATAAATTGGACAACCCTTTTTCGAGAGAGCTTGTCAAAACTGAGTGGAAGAAAAAGTCAATTTTCTCTAAATTTTATTGTATATAAGACATTACAAGGTTTGACCATATTGGAAGTCATTGTATATAAGACATTTTCCCGATGTGATGCATATTGAAAAAAATGTATTTGATAGTGTTATTGGTACATTATTCAATGTTCCATGAAAGTCTAAGGATGGTATCAATGCAAGATTGGACTTGGTCGATATGGGAATAAGAAATGAATTGGGTCCCGTAAAGTAAGGAAATCGCACATATCTACCTCCAGCTTCTCATACTCTATCTAGAAAAGAAAAAATTATTTTACGTAAATTTCTACACGAAGTTAAAGTTCCAACAGGATACTCTTCAAACATTAAAAATTTAGTTTGTATGAAAGACCTCAAGTTAAAAGGCTTGAAGACCCATGATCTTAAGGTGTTTAAGTGTTTTATATAAGCCATTTAATTTGAACTCATCATATAATTTATACTAAGTTCATGTAATTTAAGAGTTTGACTTGCCAAAACTGAGCATTTTAGCATTTAAGAGTTCTACTTATACTAAACTTGAACTTGAAAAAGCTATGTTTGACTGAGCATTTTCCTTGAACTTGAACTGATCCCAATCTGAAATGATCATGTAATTTAGCATTGATTTATAGGAATTTAACTAATTATTTGGGGAAAAAAATCCAAATATGGGTATTTTACAGAAACTAAACTGAAATTGTAATTTAGCGTATTTAACTTGAACTGAACATAAACTTGTAATTTTAGAGCGCTTTTGTCCATAAGTGCTATAAAAGGCTTTCAAAAATTAAATTACAAATCATTTTACAACGCTTTTGTCCATAAGCTCTTTACAAAGCTTTTAAAAATTAAATTAAATATAATTTACAACGTTTGTTGTGAAAGCGCTGTAAAAGGCTTTGAAAAAATCAAATTACAAACATTTTACAGCGCTTGTTCTATAAGCGTTATAAAAGGCTTTTAAAAATACTGATCTATAGCGTTTTTAATCATTTACAATGCTTTTTGTCCATAAGGGTTGTAAAATGCTCTTATATAGTCTGTTAAAGTGTTTTTTTTATATAGTATTTTAAAGCGCTTGTTGTGAAAGCGTTGTAATAGGGTTAGGTCTTTTAAAGCGCTTTATGGACAAGCGCTGTAAAATGGTCTTTAAGTAAACTGATAATAAGAAACCGCTTCAGTTTCCTCTTCATTACGTACTCTTCCTACGAACTTGACACTACGAAACCTCCTCATTTTCATCTTCATTACGTACTCTCCATCTTCGTTACTCTCCATGCGAACCCTATTGACCATCTTCTCCCTCTTCACTACTATCTCTGCGAACCCTCTTCCTACGAACCCTCTCCCATAAGTAAACTGATAATAAGAAACCGCTTCAGTTTCCTCTTCATTACGTACTCTTCCTATGAACTTGACACTACGAAACCTCCTCATTTTCATCTTCATTACGTACTCTCCATCTTCGTTACTCTCCATGCGAACCCTATTGACCATCTTCTCCCTCTTCACTACTATCTCTACGAACCCTCTCCATAAACCCTACTGCGAACCCTCTCCCATACGTATTTTTGCACTCTCTTTTCGTTGTTCCTACTTAAGCGAAGTCGTAACCCTAAACTCAGAGATTGTTGTTGCTAGGTATGGTTTTTATTAATTTGTTGTTGTCAATAAACTGCATGTTGAACTTATACTGCTACTTAGACTACTGCATGTTAAACTTGTTGAAATTATACTAAACTTATAATTATATTGTGTGAAATGTGAAGATAAATGGATTTCAATAATGATTTAGATAGTTAAAATGCTGAAGTTGTCAATACTAAGAGTTATGAAAACGAAGTTAAACGTTGAGCAACTATTATGCAAAAGATAATCAAGGTAAGAAATAATGGAATTTAATTAGAGGTATACTATACTTTGTTTAGAATTTTTTTTTTTTTCTTTTTTGAACGCATGCACTTACTCTATGAGTTTATTAGGTGGGATGAAATCAAAGTGGCTAGCTAATTGAGCCCAATAGTTCAATGATGGTAAGTTACATTGGTGCGATTTTTTGTCAAAATATCCCAATAACAATTGATGATTGGAGAGATAAAGCTTTGAAGGATGCTAAAGATAGATTGTGGAATGATATACAAGTAACTTTTTTACTCCACTTTTTTCTTACTTAGAATCTTTTCCATTGAAATAGTTTTACTCATACTCTATCTTTATTTGGTTTGTAGTTAGCTTTTAACGTTGATGAGGTGCAAAAAAATTATGTGCTTAGAGTTGCCGAAAAAAATACACAGAGGATTAAGATCTCATTTTTCAAATTTCTACTTAAGAGATCGTGATGGAAATTTGAATGTTGAAGCTCCAACAATATACAAACACTATATATCAAATAAAAAATGGAGCGCTTTTGTAGCTAAACGTACATACCCCACTTTTGTGGTAATATTAATTTATTAGCATTTGTGTTTTATTCATATTCATAGCATATTTTTTTACACGATCGTTATTTTTTTATATATAGAGTATAAGTACGGAAAATCGGGAGAGAGCAAAAAATTCAATGCATCAATACAAAAAATTGTGTATGGGGTATGCACGTCTAGAGCAAAAAATTGTAAGTAAACATCACTTTTATATAATGTGGTAGATTATAAACTGTAGTTTCTAACTAATATTTTGTTTATGTCTTAACAAGCAGCTACATGAGACGAAATCTGATCAACCTTTAGGTCGTCATATTTTGTGGAAGGTGGCTCGTTTGAATAAAGATGGAATAGTTGATAATGAAAATGTTCAACAAGTAATAACACAATGTGTAAATAATCACTTTAATATTTTTTAATATTGTATTTTAAAAATGATATTGAACTTATCTTTTTAATCATACATGTTTTTTAGGAGAATCTAGAACAATGTTCTAAAAATTCATAGGAGAATAAACAAGTTAGTTGCAGTGACATACTTGACAAGGTATTTAATATTCCTGAATATTATGGCCGTGTGAGGGGTAAAGGATTTGGTTTAACCCCAAAAAGCTATTTTTCACCTGAGAAACACACAAACCCATCTAATGAGGAAGTACTAGATAAGCTGAAAATTCTAATAAAGCAAGTTGCATATTTGGTGAAAATGAATAAGGAAAAGCAACTTCTGGAGTGTCAACGTGAAATACAACTAGATAGTGAAAATGGTAGTTGCAACATTTGTTAGACATAAGTCCTCTTGATCATGATTTTGACATAATTAACAAACATACAATGTTCATGCATCATTTGATAAAACTAACAGTTTGAACCGAGTTACATTTCAGGAAGAACAAGCAAACACTATACACTTGGACACAAGCTTGGAACACAAGGAATCAAGCAAAAATTAGAGAATGTGCTGAAGAAAGATGCACTTCTGCCTAGTGTCATTAGTGGTTATAGTAGTTATTTAGTAGACTCATCAATGTGATTTCATGCTGAAGTATTTGCAGAAATTAAAAATGAAATCCTAAAATAAACAAGTAAACAAATTGATTAGCAAGTCAATTGATGAATCCATTGTGCAATTGATTGTGTGACTTAGAATTAGAGTTTTCACTAAGTACATCGATTGGGAAATCGATTACTTAAAGGATTTTAGTGAAACCTGAACTCTGGGTTTAAACCAATCCATTGGGCAATCGATTAGTACTTCAATTGAGAAATCAATTTTGTAACTTACAGAGCCAAGCTAACACTTTGCAAATCGATTGGCAAATCGATTCAGAAAACTCCTTTTCATCAGACTTGGCCTCTGTAATCAACCAATCGATTGAACAATCGATTGGGACATCAATTGAGTAATCGAGTTGTTGAGTCACAGAGCCAAACACTTACTGAAACAATCGATTGGCAAATCGATTGTGAAAAAGTTTTTTATCAGACTTAGCCTCTGTGATAAATCAAATCGATTAGACAATCAATTGAAATTAGTTTCTTAACTTGCAAGATATATACTAATCGATTAGGTAATTGATTGAGAAAATGAAATGCTTAATCAAATATCAGAAACATGTTCCTAATCGATTGGCACATTGATTTTCAACTAAATGGCTGAGCCACTATAACAAGCCAAATCGATTGGCAAATCGATTGAAGAAAAATATCTGAATCACTGTGACTAGTAAAATCGGTTGACGAATCGATTGAAGCAAAATGGTTGAGTCACTGTCATCAGTTCAATCGATTGGCAAATCGATTAGATTAAAGTTTTGTGTTACATGGAAAATTCAACCTGTTGCCAAATCGATTATGAGTAAATATGAGTCGACTGCGTAATCGATTGTTTTGATCTCGTTGTTTTAAACCTTTATGAAATCGATTGAGGAATCGATTGTACTGTTGTTTTTCTTAACATATATAAGCTGACTCAAATCACTTTTTCTCGTAACTTTTGAACAACCAAGACAAAATTGATTACACTTTTTCATAACACTGAAATCTGGAAAAATACTTTGAGAGAAAGAATTGAAAACACACACGAAATACTATTTTGGCAAATCCTTATTGTGTGTAATTCATAGTTTGATTGAGTCGCCTTCATTAGTGTTCTTTGATCTTTTATCATCTCTGTAAACAACATTTCGTAAAGAAAGTTCTGTAAAAACCCAGTATAGAAACTGGTGACTATCTTCGTTGGTGAGGGTGTTCATCAAGAAGAAGTCTCATCATTATCTTGGGAGAGTTTTCCGATTAACTCGAGGGATACAGTGGTTGTGTAATAGAAGCAAGAGAGTTGGATAGATAGGCCTTGTGTGAGCTAGACAATCTGTAAAACATACTCTAGACGATTCTATTGAAAAAAGGCTGAAATCGGTTCGATTTCAGGACTGGATGTAGGTTGTCATACTGACAGCTGAACCAGTATAAATCTCGGTGCACAATTTTCCTATCCTTTCTCTTTATTTCAATCTTGCATGAAAGCTTAATCTTGAATGTATGTGTTAGCAAAATTCTGTCTTGATTGATATTTTGAATGAGCATTGTATGTGTACACTTATATTGATTTACATGCAATCTTTGTTCCTGAATAAATTCTGTAAATTGTCGTTGTTAAATTGATTAGTAATCTTGTAAGATTAGTACAAACAATTTCATATAAGTTTTTAACAAATAGAGGCCATAAATTCCCAACAATTGGCATCAAGAGCCTGATCTTTTTAGAGTAACTCTCATAAAAGAAAATGACCTCTGTAGAATTTCTAGGAGAAGGTGCATCCTTGGCCAGGCCCCCTGCGTTTAATGGGGCTGCCTTCATGTATTGGAAAGAACATATGTTAATTTTTCTAGAAGCATGTAGTCTTGATATACTTGAAGCATACATAGATGGACCCTATGTACCTAAAATAGCTGGCACAGATAATTCTTTCATCCCAAAACCCAGATCAGATTGGTCTGAAGATGACAAGAAAAAGGTAGGGTATAATGCTAAGGCTAAAAACATAATTACCTCTGCATTATCCGCTGACGAATTTTTCAGGGTGTCTAACTGCAAAACTGCCAAGGAGATGTGGGACACATTGCAGTAAACTAATGAAGGAACAACAGATGTAAAAAGGGCCCGAATCAATACACTAATGCATGAGTATGAGATGTTCAACATGAAGAAAGAGGAGTCTGTTAATGATATGCAAACAAGATTCACTCATATAGTCAATAATTTGAATGCTCTTGGTAAGGTGATTGACAATGAGCAGCAAATCAGCAAGGTGATGAGGTGCTTAACTAGAGAGTGGCAGCCAAAGATCACTGCGATAGCAGAATCAAAAGACCTTGGTAGCATGTCAATTGCAACACTTTTTGGAAAACTAAGAGAGCATGAAATGGAACTGCATAGACTGAGTGAGGCTGAACATACTGACAGAAAAAGAAAAGGGCTGTCTTTGAAAGCCCAAGCGCATCAAACAAAGTCTGAACAAGAGACCTGCACTGATGAGTCAAACAGTGAGACTGATGAAGATTTAGAAATTGGTTTACTGGTCAGAAAATTCAAAAGGTTTCTGAAAAAGAAGGATAGCAAATCAAGAAAACCCTCAAACTCAAAAACAAATGACAGCAAGATAACCTGTTTTGAATGTGGGAAGACAGGACATATAAAATCTGAGTGCTTCAAATTGCAAAACAAAAATAAGACTGCAAAAGCTAAAGGCAATCAACCACCTCCAAAAACCAGAAAAGCCTACATTGCATGGAATGATAATGATGATGAATCCTCTACATCTTCAGAAGAAGAAGAAGCTAATCTTTGTCTAATGGCTAACACGGATTCAGATTCTGAGAGTGAGGTAAGTTCTAAATTCAATCCTTCTTATGATGAATTACATGATGCATTTAATGAACTACATGATGAATATGCTAGTACAATCAAACAGTTAATTAGCACTAAGAGATTGTTAGAGGAAAAATGCATGTTGTATGAAGAAATCAAACTGGAACATGAGTCTCTTAAAGACATAAATGAAAATCTGAAAAAGGAAACTTATGCACTGCATTGTGACATAGAAAAGTTCAATAGTGGTAAAAATAATTTAGATATGCTTCTTGGAAATCAAAGAAATCTAAATGAAAAATCTGGACTTGGTTATAGACCAAATGTGCATGTTAAAAAGAATCACAATAAATGTGGAATTGGATATATGCAAAACAAGAATGTTAAAACGAATCAGAAGTTTGTTAGATCTATGCATATGCATGATATCTTTACTAAACCAAATCAGAATGCATCCACTACTGTGTCATCTCACTTTTGCTGTAGAAAGGGACATTTTGTTTTTAATTGTAAACTAAAAAAACTAGCCAACAAAGGATGGAAACAGATTTGGAAAGTAAAGACACCAATGTTTGAAACTAACCCTCCAGTACCTAGATAGTGGGTGCTCCAAGCACATGACAGGAGACAAGTCAAAGTTTTTGTCTCTAAACTTAAAAGATGGAGGATATGTCAAATATGGTGACAATAACAAAGGTAAGATATGTGGTGTTGGAGACATAGGCAGTGAGTCAACTGCAGTCATCAACAATGTTCTATATGTAGAAGGTTTGAAACATAATTTGCTGAGTATAAGTCAGCTCTGTGATAAAGGATTTTAGGTATGTTTTACACCTCAGTCTTGTATAATTGAGCATAAGGAGAATAAAGGTATGAAACTGGTAGGTGATAGAATCAATAACATATACATGCTTGATTTTAATGCTTTGCCTGCTAGTACCATTTGCTGTTTATTATCCAATGCTGATGAAAACTGGTTATGGCATAAAAGAATAGCTCATATACATATAGATCACCTTAACAAACTAGTTAGTAAACAATTAGTTATAGGACTCCCAAACAGAAAGTTCACTAAGGATAGATTGTGTGATTCCTGTGAGAAAAGTAAGCTAGTTAAGTCATCTTTTCCCCCAATAGATATGGTCAAAACCAATAGGGTTCTGCAATTAATACATATGGACCTATTTGGTCCATCTCAAGTGAAAAGCTTTGGAGGAAACTTGTATGGTTATGTGTTGGTAGATGATTACTCTAGGTATACTTGGACATTTTTTCTGACTCACAAGAGTGAGGCCTTCTCTATTTTCAAAAAATTTGCTACTTTAGTTCAAAATGAGAAGAACCAGAAAATAATCTCCATCATAAGTGATCATGGAGGTGAATTCCAAAATGATTCCTTTAATACCTACTATGAACAAAATGGAATACAACATATATACTCAGCCCCTAGAACTCCTCAACAAAATGGAGTTGTAGAAAGGAATAATAGGTCTTTAGAAGAATTAGCTAGAACTATGATTAAAGACTCAAACCTACCTAAGTATTTCTAGGGTGATGCCATTAACACTGCCACACATGTAGTTAATAGAGTTCTAATTAGGCCACTACTTAGAAAAACTCCCTATGAGTTATACAAGGGTAGAAAACCAAACATCTCTTACTTTAGACTCTTTGGATGCAAATGCTTTGTATTAAACAATGGCAAAGAACATCTAGGAAAGTTTGACCCTAAGGCAGATGAAGGTATTTTTCTAGGTTACTCACAAACTAGTAAGGCCTATAGAATCTACAACAAAAGAACAAAAACCATATAGGAGTCAGTTCATGTAAAGTTTGATGAACTATTTGCTGAAAACTTGAACAACACTCCTCCTATAGTTGATGCTTCTTTGGATGAAGTTGTAGAATCTGAACCATTAGAACCTAATGAAACAGCACCTCCAACAAACGTTGACTGTGTAGAACCAATAAGAATAGATGACCTACCTAAGGAATGGAAGTTTAATAAAAACCATCCCATTGATAACATAATAGGAGAAATCTCTAAAGGAGTTGCAACTAGGAAGAACCTTAGACACTTCTGCAATTTCACAGCCTTTGTATCTTAGGTAGAACCCAAAAACATTAAAGAAGCTCTCATGGATAATGATTGGATTATTGCCATGCAAGAGGAGCTTAACCAATTTGAGAGAAACAAGGTGTGGACCTTAGTTCCCAAACCAGAAGATAAACACATCATAGGAACCAGATGGGTGTTTACGAACAAGATGGATGAAAATGGAGTCATAACTAGGAACAAAGCTAGACTAGTAGCTAAAGGTTATAATCAAGAAGAGGGAATAGATTATGATGAAACCTATGCCCCTGTAGCTAGACTATAAGCCATTAGAATCCTGTTGGCTTATGCTTGCATAATGGATTTTAAACAATATCAAATGGATGTAAAAAGTTCCTTTCTCAATGGTGATATCCAAGAGGAAGTTTTTCTTAGCCAAACACCAGGATTTGAAAATCCTGATTTTCCAAATCATGTCTATAAGCTAACAAAAGCCCTCTATGGGTCAAAACAAGCTCCCAGAGCTTGGTATGAGAAACTCAACAATTTCCTCATTCAACAAAACTTTTTAAGAGGAAATGTTGATAAGACACTTTTTATTAAAAAGGATGGAAAAGACATCTTGCTGGTCCAAGTATATGTTGATGACATAATATTTGGATCCACAAATAATAAGCTGTGCAAAGAGTTTGAAAACATGATGCAAGCTAGATTTGAAATGTCAATGATGGGAGAGCTATCTTTCTTCTAGGGATTTCAAATCAACCAAAGCAAGAATGGCATTTTCCTAAGTCAAACCAAATACTGCAATGATCTATTAAAGAAATTTGGTTTTGATAAGTTTAAATCCATTGATACACCTATGAGCCAAACCTGCCATTTAGATAGAGATGAGAAGGGAAAACCAGTAGATGCAACAATGTTTAGGGGAATGATAGGATCTCTGCTATACCTTACAGCTAGTAGGCCTGATATAATGTTTAGTGTATGCATGTGTGCTAGATACCAAGCAAATCCAAAGGAGTCACATCTAAGTGCAGTCAAGAGGATCTTTAGATATCTTATAGGAACCAAAAATCTAGACTTGTGGTATCCTAAGGGATCTACTTGCACTCTAGTTGGTTACTCAGATTCTGACTTTGCTGGATGCAAACTAGATAGAAAAAGTACATCTGGTACTTGTCATTTATTAGGAAACTCCCTGGTTTCTTGGCATAGCAAGAAACAAACTAGCATTGCATTATCAACAGCTGAAGCTGAGTATATTGCAGCTGGAAGCTATTGCGCTCAAATTCTCTGGATGAAACAACACCTCTGTGATTTTGGTGTTAATCTAGGAATTGTGCCTATCATGTGTGATAATACTAGTGCAATAAGCATCACTAAAAATCCTGTAATGCATTATAGAACTAAACATATAGAGATAAGGCACCACTTTATAAGAGATCAATATCAAAATGGGAACATAAACCTTGAATATGTCAACACAACTGATCAGTTAGCTGACATTTTCACCAAAGCTTTACCCAAGTATAGCTTTTCCCTTATTAGAATGAGACTAGGAATCATAGATCATGATGAAATATGATTCCTATGAGAAACAAATCGATTGCAACATCGATTATCCTGTGACTAGACAGCAAATTAGCTTTATGAAATCGATTGCACAATCGATTTATGACACACAGTGTCTGAATTGTCAAATTCAGAAATGCGAACATCGATTGCATAATCGATTTGTACACCTAGACATCTGTAATTGTTGAAGTAGTCATCAAGACAATCGACTGATAAATCAATTGATGTTTTGGATAATAGTTTAAAAAATCGATTTCATAATCGATTATTTTTCTCAAAACATCCAAAGATGTTAACATTTTCCACACTCTAGCCCGAGCGTCGATTTGGAAATCGATTGGAACATTTTTTTTAACCCTGCACTTAAATGAATCGATTTGGAAATCGATGCTGAGATGATAAGTTTTCAGAACTGATATGGAAATCGATTGGGACATCGTGTTAGTAATTAAAAGTCAATCGATTTGGGAATCGTGTTGCTGATATAGGCCGACAAGCAACATAAGAGCTAAATCCAACCAACTTAGATAGTGTTGAACCTCATGGTGAGGAGACACCTGCTAAGGCTAATACAGCGGTCTCTACCTCTCCCGTAGATAATAATGAGGAACAGTCCTAGATTAGGTGTTTAGGATTTTAGTTTCTTTGTTGTTTTGTAATGTTCTGATATTGCTTTGTACTATTCTGTTTTAAATGGATAATATTTTCACTATTCTCTCCTGTTATACCTTTTTGCATTCAATGACAAAGGGTGAGATAATGTTACGAATTTAACTTGTGTTTCCTATTTTGTTCTGATACCATGTGCTACAAAATTGAGTTCTGTTCTGATACCATGTGCTAAAATTCACGTATCATACACATCCAGAAAGGTATTTTTGGAGATGAGTATGAAGAATTACTTGATAAAAAGCACATATATGAACTTCTCAATCATAAGGAGTTGAGTGTTATTGTCATCAGCATATACATTAGGTAATTGCATCACTGGTCATAAGCTAATTTGTTGGTAATTAATTTTAATTGGATCACTGCCACATTTATTGGTAATTAATCTAATTTGATATTTTTACTGATGGTTTTTGTATGAAAAGTTGGTGTGCATGTGTACATTGTTAGATAAATTTTTATTCTTATCTCCCCATAAGTTGTCCATGTTTAAAATCAATCTAGTTAACATAAAAATATATGTTGTTGATATACTTTTGGAAAATAAAGAGAAGGATAAAATGTTTCTTGCGCCATATAATTTACGATAATTATATATTCTTTATCTATATCTTTTTTAATTTATGATACTTTATTAGTTGCGTAAACAAAGTTGTCAACCAAATTTTTGTTTTTGTATGCAAAATTAGGTGTTGTTTGCCATCAATGTCACATATGAAACTATCTACTATTTAGATCCACTACACGATTATTATAACAATCACTCGGACATAAAGAATATCTTTGATACATAAGTAATATTCATTTATTTGTTACATATATAAATAATGTGTTTGGTAATTGAATAATAATCACTTTTATTTGATAGTGCTTTATAAGTTTTACGTGCTCAAAGGGGTGGTATAGTGTCGAAACATAAGTCAAACAATATCACATGGATTCCAATAAAGGTTTAAAATTTTTGTTATAGAACTTAATTTTATGTCTTTAAAATTTCATTTATATGCATAAATATTTATTGGCATACATGTTTTATTTTATAGTATCACATGTTTTCTTTGGTATTTAGTGCTTTGGTTTAGTGTGAAGTTTATTGTAATAAATCCTCTTACAAGAAGCATAACAAAACCCAGTTTCAACCCTTTGTAACTCAATCTAGTAGTGGTTATTATGCCTCAACAACTTGTAGGTTTTCAAGTTCGAAGTTGAAAAGACTTGACTTTGTAGAGTCAAGGTGTTGTAGTGCCTCAACAATTTGTAGATTTCAGGTTAGAAGTTGAGAAGACTGACATGTAGAAGCAGGTATTGTAATTGGTTTGAATTAGTGAATAAATCTTTTTGTGTGAAGGAATTAGATGCAGCTGCCACGTTGGTAGCGAACTAGTATAAACCTGAGTGTTTCTCCCTCTATCATGTTACTTTGTTTTATTGTTGTCTAATCTGTTTATCTATTCTAAGTATCCCGAATAAGAATTTTGAAAAGAAGTTTCTAAGAAAACAAAACACAATTCAACTCTTTATTATTGTGTTTTTGCACCGTCAACTATGCCACCACGCAAGTGGAGAGACAATTCAGATTGACCATGTTCTCATAGATCCCTTACGCGATGGTCGAGGGGAACGTGTGTTGAATGATAGCTCCTCGACATTTAGAGGGCAACCTCCATATCACCAAGGAACTCCCCACCATAATACCCCAAGGTCTAACAATCTTATTGTAAGGCTCAATAGCACACCTCCACGATTAGGTTCATTTAGTTGTACTTCTCCAACATCATTAAACTTGTCAAACCCTACCTATATGATGAAAACATAATATCCACATCAAATACCCCTAACATCCATCTCCTCCCCTTGTTCTCCTAGACTACTCACTCCATTAAGATCCCCATCATTAACATGGATCAAATTCATCACAATTCAACTCAATCAAATTTATCCATCACATGACTCAAATGCAATGCTAAAAATCGATAGTCATACGATATAAGATTCAACAACCATTACATTCAAGTAGATATTACACTTCATTGGAGTGGTTCCATTAGAAACACGTGTTAATTCACATCATACAAATACTTAAGTAAACACAAAATCACAGTTCATGCTTATAACACATTGATCAAATTCATGAAACACTTAAATACACATATCATAATCAACAATGACACAAAATTTCACAAGATAATCATGTATTATGAAATCTGAACATAAATTAAATCACAACAAATATATGGTTTTCTAAATGGTATTTTAACACCTATGATTACCAATTTCACATTTTTATATGGTTATTTCTAAATAAAGTTTAACCATATGTGGCAAACTTGAGATGAACCTTTGGGAATTATGGCATTCTCATTCATCGTAAAATATACTAAACTCATGATTTGAATGTTCTCTCACCCCCTTACCTTAATTCAATGATCTCGCAAAACACAAGAATTAACAAAAAAAAAAAAATAATAATCAGCAACAATAGCAAATCAACAGTGCACAACGAGCGATTTCAAAAATCAATGACAAGTTCATAGTGTCAACAAAACTTAATTGATAAATTACCTGAAGCGTAAAAATCAGTATTAGATAATTAATAAAGTTATTTGGAACAAAAACAGTCATAAAGACACAAAATAAATGATGTAGCTAAATATCTCTAGAAGGGGGGTTGAATAGGGATTTTGCTGTTTAAAAATAATTTCTAAGTGTTTTAAAAACTATCCTCTCACAGAGGATGGCTAGCTCGAGGATGAGATTTTTCAACTTGTTAGATCTAAGTTGAGCAAAAGAGTAGGAGTAGAATAAGAGAGACACACACACAATTTTATACTGGTTCACCCAAAGATGACTACGTCCAGTCCTCACACCCTTGTGAGATTTCACTAACTTTCAAACAGATCGATCCTCAACCCGAGGACGATTACAAACCGTGTATTCTTTAGCTTCACCAAGCTTACAATCAATTTTCGAATATTTCCAAGTGTAACTCACTAGGAAATTACAAAGTGATATGAGAGTGATTGATACTTAATACTTTCTCAAAAGATTTACAAAGATATAGTGTAGGATCAAAGAAAGCATGAAGTGAGGGTGTTTATCTCTCGATAGCTTTTAAGATGCTTGATCTTTTTATGCAAGTGTGTTGTGTATTGATGAAGATCAGCTTGCTGCAATTTAAAGAGGTCTTGTGATGTTCATTTCATAAGTCAAGCCTTTTATGACCGTTGGAAAATCTTTTTGAGAAATGCCATGGTTTTTCTTCATAATTACGAAAATTCCATTCAGCTCATCTAAAATATGCATTCCATGTTCAAGTACGAGGTAGCTGTTTTCTTGGCACTTGGGGACATGAGCTGTCCTTTTCTCTTTCCTTGTTTTAAGGTTCAAATATTGTGTGGAGTCATTTTCATTCTCTTTCTTCAAAGTCTTGATAGAGCTTCACATGTCAGCTTTTTTCTCTTTCCTCCATTTAATGCCTTGCAAGAACATGTGATGTCCTTTTCATTCCTTCCTTCAAGACTTTGTGATGGCTTCACGTGAAGTCTTCTTTCCTTGCCTTAAGACATGTGATCAATATATTTAGGACATGTTTGTTGATGCCTTTTTGAAGATTTGATTTTATAATCTTTTTCAAATCACATAAAGGTACATGTAGCCTTTTGCCTAAGAAGCCTAAGACATGATGAGTTGCTTTCATAAAGTGTTGGGATGTATTTCAAAATGTTGACTATAGGCACATGCTACTATCATCATTCCTCGTACCTTGCATTCTTGCTACTTTTCTTCAAAGGCCTTCCTTTAATTTTTTAATAGTATTTTGCCTTGATTGAATGAATCAAACAATTCATTCTTTAATACTATTCTACCCTTGTTGAATGAATTCAAATAATTCATTCTTTAATACTATTATGCCCTTGTTGAATGAATTTAAATAATTCATTCTTTAATACCATTATGCCTTTGTTTAATGAATTCAAACCAGCGAGGATACAGAACTGCAGCTCGTGAGGCCATCCTCGGCATTTTCATACTTAGCATTTAACTCAGAATTTTCTTCTTTTTCCTTAATGAATAATAACCTGTTTTCTTATATGAATACACTCAAAAGCACAGATTAGTCATTAAACACAATCATAATCTTTTAATTAATTTTGTTATCATTAAAACCAATTAAGAGAGATTTTGTCTCAACAATAAATAGTTAGAAAGTCTCACTGATGCAATGGAGCATCCAAATAGTCTACCTTCAACTTCTCCATATATAAAGTTTTGATGAAAATAAACAATGGTTAATTAAGAAAGTTAATTATGATTCTAAAATGTTATGTTAATCTAACATGTGCTTTTGAGTGAATTTAATTAAGAACAGAATCAAGCAAAGCAAAGAAAACAACAATAAAAACATTAAAATAGAGAATGATCTCCAGTTTCAAGAATGTTCATCACAGCATATTGACCAATAATTTTCTACCTCTTTAACGAAGGGTCTACCCTGGAAATTTATTCAAATAGAATCAGTACATGGCAAGGAACAAGTAGGATTCATCAAGGCTCAAAAACGTTATCTGATCTCTAAAATAAAAGGACTTAAAGTCAGACAAAATCAAGACAGTTTGTAACTCTAAAAATCAAACTGTCAAGAAAGTTTGATCAACCTTGATATATAATAAGACATTGCAAAAGACATCCATAATGATTAAAACAGGAACTCCAGATTGATTATTAAATCTCAAGAAAGTTCATATTGACAGACTCAGCAGTTGTGCATTCTCTTATGCAATGGCTTATAATTCTTCTCCAAACTCCTCTGGCTACATTCAAGACTCAAGATCGAGATTGTACCATCCAGGATCAAGGGAGAAACATCAAAGGCTTTTTTACTAGAAGACTAAACTGATTTAATGCTAAACCAGAAAAGTCAAAAAAGTAGTTTTCCAAAGCTGGATTATTTTTAATCTGATATATTGGCTTCAGTCAAACTACAAAGCACTACCAACAACTCTTTTTGACCTTCATTAAAAGCTTCTAATGCCTATAAATAGAAGGCCAATATCCAGGAACAAAGCAAGAAATTCAAGTGCTGTAAAATCCCATAAATCAATCACATACACATACTTGAAGTTTTGAAATTTCGCAAAAGCAAAAGCTAATATGTATTCTTATATTAGATTGCGCAATTATCATTAAATCCTTTGTAAAGAATCAATTCTCAAACAAGAGTTGATAAAAACTCAAACTATAAGAGTTTCTTTATAGTTTGTTTAAGAGTACATTAAATCCTATCAAAGTTAGATAGGTGTTGTTATTGCTTTATGGGTGGAAAGTAATAGAGATTGAAACAGATCAAGGTTGATCTAGACTAGGTGTTGTAAGATCAAGAAGGTTCTTTGTTTTAAACACTTAGTGGCAAATCTCACAGTGTGAGGACTGGACATAACCCACGTTGGGTGAACCAGGAGATATCTTTGTGTGGTATTCTCTATCCTATCTTTTTATTTGTCATACTTAATTGATTAACTAAGATAAAACATAAACTGATTTTCTGTTTTAAGCTAATCAAGGAACGTTCTCTGTTTTATAATAAAAACCAAGAACGTTCTATGTTTTCTGTTTTCATAACCAAGAATCAATCTTCAATTATTTTCTTAAGTTTTTAACAGGAATTTTTAAAAGGTGCATTTACAATTGAAACCTCCTTTCTTGTAAATCGACATTGTTACTTCAATTGGCATCAGAGCTCGGTCTCTAAGAAAGCTCAAAAACACCTAACAAGTGCTAGAGAAAAGATCTAGAAGAATGTCGAAAGCAAAATACATTGTTGAAGGAGGATCCTCAAACAGACCACCATTTTTTGATGGATCAGATTACTACTTTTGGAAAAACAAAATGCAGCTGTTTCTAAAGTCTCAAGACACACGAATGTGGCGCATCATTACAGATGAAGACTTCACACCAAGGTTTGATCAAGATGACTCAAACTCTTCCTTAAAAAAGGAAACATACTGGACAGCAGATGATAAAGCTAAGGTACTTTTAAATTCTAAAGCCCAATTATTCTTATCATGTGCTTTAAGCAAGGAAGAAAGTGAACGAGTAGATGAATGCACAACTGCAAAAGAAGTTTCGGATACACTACAAACTCATCATGAAGGAACAAGCCATGTCAAAGAAACAAGAATAGACATTGGTATAAGGAAATTCGAACTGTTCGAAATGCAAGAAGGAGAAACTACTGATGAAATGTACTCAAGATTTACTACAATAGTAAACGAATTGCGTTCTGTTGGCAAAGCTTACACAGTACAAGAAAGAGTAAGAAAGATCACGAGGTGTCTTCCAATTATTTGGAGACCAATGATAACAACTATAAGTCAAGCCAAGAACCTTGAATCACTGCCTCTGGAAGAATTAATTGGAACATTAAGAGCACATGAAGTACTATTACAAGAAGACAAACCAATCAAGAAAGGAAAGGCAATAGCACTAATGGCTTCTCAAGAAAAAATCACAGCACAATTAGAGGAAGAACCAGAAGAAAATGAACAGGAAGATGCTGATGAAATTGCTCTTCTCACTAGAAGAATACAGAGAATGATGGGAAGAAGAGATCAAATCATAAAGGGATTTCAAAACAAAATTCCTAAAACAGAGGTTGAAAAGAGTCAAGTTACATTCTTTGGATGCAACAAATTAGGACATTACAAAGAAGGATGTCCCTCAAACAGAAATCCACCAAAACGATTTCCTTTCAAAACAAAATCAATGATGGCAACATGGGATGATTCAGAAGAATCAGAAACTGAAGAAGAAGAAGAAGAAGAAGAAGAAGCCAACATATGCTTAATGGCAAAAACAGAGGAAGAAGAGGTAATGAATTCTGAACCTTGTCATTTTATGTGAACAAATGGGAAAAGAATTTGATAACTTGTTAAATGACTCAAATCTCCTTATTCAAAAATGCAGTTCTTTAAAAGAACAATTTTATAAAGAAAAAGAAGAAAAAGAAGAAAGTCGGGCTAAGAATAACTTGCTAAAAAATATCATTCAAGAGTTGAAAGAAACAAAGATTTTTGAAAATCAAGAAAGTCAAGAATGTTCTGCACTACAAGCAGAGAACGTTCGACTGAAAAATGAAAACGAACTTCTCAAAACAGATTTATTAAATTTCATTAAAGCCACTGATAGCTTTCATAACATCATGGGATCTCAAATAGGAATTTTTGATGAAGCTGGCCTTCGTTTCAATCAAACCCAGAAAACCAAGCTATATGAAAATTTCTTTGTCTCAGAAAGAAAGGAAGAAAAATGCAAGACTAGATGTTCTTATTGTAAAAAACTTGGTCATCTAGAATTTGCTTGCTATTTTAGAAAAAGAGATGAAAAGATTGAAAGGAAAAAGGTATTTGAAAAAAGAAATCATTTTGCCAAAACAATTTTAAAAAAACTACAAAAAGGAGAACAATCTCCAGAACGGTTCCCAAACGGAGAAAGTTCCAAAACATAAGCAGTACGTTCTGGAAACTCGCTTAAACCAAAGTTTAAATCTTCTGAAACCTATATTGTTAAATCTATTTCAAAACAAACAACTAAAAACACAGCTAGTTTCAAAAAATAAAGGAATGATATACCATTTCAAAGAAAAAGGGAATGTTAAAACTAACTCTCCAGGACCCAAAACAAAGTGGGTACCTAAGGCTGAAATAATATCTTATGCAGGTTGGTTTTCCAAATATAAAGAGAAAGCCTTGGTTCTTAGACAGTGGCTGTTCAAGGCACATGACAGGAGATAAAAACTGCTTCATAACATTCATCAAAAAAGATGGTGGTTCGGTCACATTTGGCAATGATAATCAAGCTCATATTAAAGATAATGGAACCATTGGTAAGACAAACTTTGCTCAAATAAATGATGTTCAATATGTTGAAGGTTTAAAACACAATCTATTAAGCATAAGTCAGCTATGTGACAATGGAAGTGAAGTCATTTTCAAACCAAAGGTATGTGAAATCAGGAAAGCTCAAACTGGAGAAATTTTATTTTCTAGAAAACGAAAGAAAAATTTATATGTGTTATATCTCGAAGAACTACATGATGAATCAAGCTTTATATCAATCAATAAAGATAAATGGATTTGGCATAAAAGGGCTGGGCATATCAGTATGAAAACCATTTCAAAAATTTTCAAACTTGATCTTGTTTGAGGATTACCAAAACTTAATTTTGAAAAAGATAAAATATGTGAAGCTTGTGCCAAAGGTAAACAAGTCAAAAGTAGCTTTCACGCAAAAGATTTTTTAACAACAAATAGAGCTCTTGAACTACTTCACATAGATCTCTTTGGGCCTGTCAAAACAACAAGTCTAGGAGGAATGAAATATGGTTTTTTTATTGTAGATGATTTCTCAAGATTTACATGGGTTCTGTTTTTAAAACAAAAAGATGATGCTTTTGAAGCGTTCAAAACATTTTGTAAAAAGGTTCAAAATGAAAAACAATCCAACATCATTTCTATAAGAAGTGATCATAGAGGAGAATTCATAAATGCTTCATTTAAAACTTTTTTTGATGAACTTGGCATATCTCACAATCTCTCATGTGCAAGAACTCCACAACAAAATGGAGTTGTTGAACGAAAAAATAGAACACTACAAGAAATGGCAAGAACTATTTTAGAAGAATCAAATGTTGAAAGATATTTTTGGACTGAAGTCATAAACACATCTTGCTATATCTTAAACCATGTATCTATCAGAAAGATCATCAACAAAACTCCATATGAAATCTGGAAAAATAGAAAATCAAACATTTCTTACTTTCGCATTTTTGGTTGTTACTGTTACATTTTAAACAACAAAGATCTTATTGGAAAATTTGATGTAAAATCTGACAAAGCAATCTTTCTTGGATACTTAACCGAATCTAAAGGTTATAGAGTGTTTAATTTAAGAACTAACGTTGTTGAAATAAGTATGCATATATTATTTAATGAGTTTGATAACTTAGATATAAGTAAAAAGGATGAGGAATAAGAAACTCCAATTGAAACACAACAACAAAACAGTTTGCAGAAAACAGAGATTGATAAACAATCTCCATTTCATTCTCCACCACAGAGCTGGAAAACAATTGAAGATCATCCTTAAACCCAGATCATTGGAGACACGGCTGATGGAATCAGAACCAGAAAATCATTCAAGAATAATGAAAACAACATGGCAATGATATCTCAGATTGAACCAAAATCAATCAAAGATGCAATTACTGATCAATCTTGGGTAAATGCCATGAAGGAAGAACTACTGCAGTTTGAGAAAAATGAAGTCTGGACTCTAGTACCTGATCCATTAGGTCAACCAATCATTGGCACTCGATGGGTGTTCAGAAACAAACTTGATGAAGAAGGTAAGGTTATCAGAAACAAAGCTAGATTAGTAGCTCAAGGCGACAATCAACAAGAAGGTATAGACTATGACGAAACCTTTGCTCCAGTTGCAAGGTTAGAAGCTATTCGAATACTTCTTGCATATGCATCTTATAAACTTATTAAATTGTTTCAAATGGATGTTAAAAGTGCTTTCTTGAATGGGTTCTTAAATGAACAAGTGTATGTAAAACAGCCCCCAGGTTTTGAAAGTCAATTAAAACCAAATCAAGTTTTCAAACTTACCAAAGCACTATATGGCTTAAAACAAGCACCGAGGGCTTGGTATGAAAGACTAAGTTCATTTCTAATTAAAAATGATTTTCAAAGAGGAAAAATTGACACTACACTATTTAAGAAAACAAAGGGAAATGAAAAAATGTGTGAAAGTTTTTCAAAACTTATGCAAAGTGAATTTGAAATGAGCATGATGAGAGAATTAAGGTACTTTCTCGGCTTACAAATTAAACAATATGAAAAAGGCATTTTTATCTGTCAAGAAAAGTACACCAAAGATCTATTGGTTAAATATAAAATGAATGAGTCAAAAATCATGACTACTCCTATGCATCCATCTTCTTCTTTAGAAAAAGATGAAAATGGAAAATCTATTTCTGAGAAAGAATATCGAGGAGTGATTGGATCTTTGCTTTATTTAACTGCTAGTAGGCCTCATATAGTGTTTGCAGTAGGATTATGTGCTCGATTTCAATCAGCACCCAAAGAATCCCATTTAACAACAGTAAAATGCATATTTCGTTATCTTGTTGGACCACTAATATTGGTCTTTGGTATGGAAAGGGTTCACATTTTGATATTACAGCATACTGTGATGTTGATTATGCCGGAGATAAAATTGAAAGAAAAAGCACGAGTGGAGCATGTCAGTTCTTAGGCGAAGCATTAATCAAATGGTCTTGCAGAAAATAGAACACCATAGCCTTATCAACAACATAGGCCGAATATGTTTCAGCAGCAAACTGCTTATCATAGGTTTTGTGGATTAAAAATCAACTTCAAGATTACTCTGTAAGCTATTCCAGTATTCCAATTTATTGTGATAATACAAGTGCTATAAATTTGTCTAAGAATCCCATTCAGCATTCTAGATCAAAACATATTGAAATAAAACATCATTTTATTCGTGATCATGTCAATAAGAAAGATATTGAATTAATCTTTGTTGATACTCAAAACCAACTTGCTGACATTTTTACAAAGCCTCTTGTCGAGGATAGTTTCATTTTGATCAAAGAAAAATTGAAAATTAAAAAAAATCCAGAAAATTCTGGATAAATTCTGCTTCTGCAGAAAACGGAGAACGTTTACCAGTCTCCTTTTCGCGCCTCATCATTCTCCGTTCTGAAAAACCAACAGTTTTCTCTGATTTAACTTTTTCCCTCTCAAAATCAAAAAGGCAAATCTTGGCATTTGATACACATGCCTTTTTGTCTGAAGGTAGAGTGCTGACACACACTCTTCAGCCCCCAAAATTCTTTTCCTCTTTCCCTAGGTAAAACAGTTTCCATTGGGCAGCAAAGTCATCATTATTTTCCTTTTCTTTTCCTCTCCTCAAGTTTGAAAATATGTTTTGTCTCTCTCATCTCTTCACCTTCTTTTTCCCCAAAAGCTGCATTGTCTCTCTCTCTCTAAATACCAGTCTTCCTATTCATCTTCTTCACTCTCAATCTTCCACCCACAGAACAACAATGGAGCGAACCAAATAATCAGCACGCAACCTCTCCTTCATCTGAATCTATGGAACGCTCACCTTCTCCACCACCTCGACCATCACCACCACACACCTCCTCTGCCTCTCCTCCTTCTAACACCAACCAAGAAATCCTCAATCTCAATCCTCTGTCTACTCTTCTTCCACCACTATACACGTCCCACACCAAACATTGCTCAAGTGCCTCCACATTTACGCACTCAAACTACTCCTCCACGACGCTCCATGAGAGTTCAATCTCGAATTGGAACTTCAAAACCCTTGAACCTTAAACCCTATTACTTCATCATCTCAGATTATGAGACTGATGATTCCTCTGATTCTTTCCCTCCATCAGCACCATCACCAACAAAAACTATGCCCAACAACACCAAGTTGTCAGCAACATCACCAACAAAAATAGAACCATCAACAAACACACCAACAAAAACTACGCCATCAGCAACAACACCACCAAATAATCAACCATCAACTTCAGCAAAGGCACCAACAAACACTAAATCTACCACACCATCCAAATCTGCTTTCTCCTCTGAACCCTCACAATCAACTCCCCCACACCAAAAACGGAGATTGATTAATGAAATTGTCTCTCCTCCTACCAAACAAAATGAACCCCCCCCCCCCCCTCTCAATCCAAACCACAAAAAAAATCCATGAAAACAAAAACTGCAATGACAATTGCCCAATACCTTGCTCGCAAGAAACTTCCAAATCCTCAAAGAAGAAAAACTCACGCCCCTAAACAAAACCTAAAACACTGTCAGAAACCCACCTCTCCAGAACATTCTCCACAATGTTCCCCACCCAGACCTCAAGAACGTTCTCCTGCTCACTCAGTCCCTCCTCTAGAATCCTCTCCCTACCCACAACCTTCCCCTTCAAAACACCCCAAACGTTCTCCCACTCCAGAACCTTCTTTTAACTCCACATCTTCTAAATCTGACCCATCACCTCCCTCTAAGAAAACCAAACAAAATACTCCGCCTCTGATTTCCCCCAACAAATCCAAACTTTTCAAAGACAAATGGGCTCAAGAACACAAACGCTCTTTGCTCTATGGTCAAAGTCTCAAAGTTTTCAACAAAAAATCTCTCTCACATGCATAAAATTTCTCTACTCCAACTCCTACTCCTCCATCATCCTTTCCCACATCGTTGAAATGCAAACGCTCGGCAGGACGGCGCCATACTACCATCCCTGTTTCTTTTAATCCTATTGACCCTGTAGAAAGTACAGCAAAAATCACCACACCAGAACGTTCTTCACCAAATCCAGAATGTTCTCCACCTCTACCGGATCATTCTCCACCTCTTCCAGAACATTCTCCACCACCTACAGAACATTCTCCAGAAAAAATCCCACCTCCATCAAATCCCCTCCCTCAACCATCCATTCTTCCATGCTCAGATGTTCCCTCTTACTCTCAACCACTTCCCTCACCTCCTCACGACTTTGGTACTTTCCTGTCTAATCCACTATTATCTACCATGTCTCCGCAGTTTGTATCCCCTCAAAAAACCAGCTCCTCCATTTTTGGCATTAGTTAGTTTTTAAACCTTCTAGCCACTGTTGGACCCTCTAACACATCTATTGGTCATTTACCCTCCGTCTCATCCTCCTTTGCTTCTTTTCCATCCATCTCTCCTACACCTATTCCATCCCATACTGTAGTTGCTACTGCTTCTCAACCTTTCCCTTACCTTCGCTCTTCTCCTCCCTTAACTGAACCTTCCAACTCTAACATCATGGCTACTCTTCAAATTATCATGGCACGACAGGTTCAACATGATCAAGAAACTGCTATTTTGAGAACTTGGTTGGCCGACCATCTTGCCCCTAAACTAGATATTCCACCTCCACCTCCTCATCAGATTCCTCCTCCTTCTCAAGCTCCTCATCCTGGCAAATCCTCCTCTTCAGAAGGATCTTCCCCTTCTTTAGCTTCTTAGATACTTTTCTGTTGTCTTTTTGAATGACAAAGGGGGAGAATTAAGTTAGTTTTTAATTTGAATTAATTTTGTAACTCTGCTTACAGTGATGTACTTATGTTTTCAACTTAATGAAAAATTAGTTTATTGCATATAGTGTTTTAAATTCTGCAATTTAAAATACTGCACAAATTGAGGGGGAGTCTTTAAAAAACTCTTTCACATACTTGATATTAGAATCAGAATTAAAATCTAAATTAACATGTTTGTCATCATCAAAAAGGGGGAGATTGTTGAGACAAACTCTATATTTAAAGTTTTGATGAAAACAAACAAAGGTTAATTAAGAAAGTTAATCATGATTCTAAAATGTTATGTTAATCTAATTGGTGCTTTTCAGTGAATTTAATTAAGAACAGATTCAAGCAAAGCAAAGGAAACAGCAACAAGATTATTCTGCAACAAAACAGAGAATGATCTCTAGCTTCAAGAATTGCTCATCACAACATGTTGATCAAACCTTTTCTACATTCTTAACAAAGAATCTGCCCAGGAGATTTACTCATATCTAATCAGTACATGGCAAGGAACAAGAAGGATTCATCCAAGCTCAAAAAGGCTATTTGATCTCAAAATTAAAAGGACTCAAAGATGGACAAAGGTCATGACAGCTTCAAGAACTCCAAAAATTCAAATGTCAAGAAAGCTCAATCAATCTCGACATATGACAAGACAATTTCAAAGGAAATCCAGAATAATTAAAACGGGAACTCCAAAATGATTATTTAAGCTCAAGAACGTTCATTCTAAAACCCAAGAATGTTTATCGTTCTCCGTTTTCTGCACAGCTGCAGCAGACCTACAACCTGCTCTGTTTTAGCTTGCAATTCTTCTCCAATCTTGTCTAGTTGCACTCAAGACTTAAGATGGAATATGTATCATCCAAGATCAATGAAGAAACGTCAAGGACTTTGTCAGAAAAGTACAGGACTGCTTTAAATGCTAAACCCAAAAGTTAAAAAAGGCTATGTCATAGCATGATTAATTTATTCTGAAGTATTGCCTTAAGCTAGAAAGAGCAGAGCCTCTCCAACAGCTCTTTCGTACTCCCATCCAGTGCATCTTCAGCCTATAAATAAGAAGGCCTTAATCAAATTTGAAGGCAAGAAATTCAAGTGCTGAGTAATCCATAATACAATCACACTTAAGCTTGAAATTCTGCAAAACAGAGGCAATATCACTTTCTGCATTGGCGAAACAGCTGCTGCTGTATATTCATATATCAGTTTGCGAAATTATCATTAGATTCTTTGTAAAGAATCTATTCTCAAACAAGAGTTGAGTAATATCAGATTCTGTCAAAATCAATCCAATTGTAAAAACTCAAACTATAAGAGTTTCTCTAGAGTTTGTTTAAGATTGCGTCCTATCAAGGTTAGATAGGTGTTGTTATTACTTTCTGGGTGGAAAGTAATAGAGGTGGAAATAGATCAAGGTTGATCTATACTAGGTGTTGTAAGATTAAGAAGGTTCTTCGTTTTAAACACTTAGTGGAAAATCTAGCAACGTGAGGACTGGACGTAACCCACATTGGGTGAACAAGGATAAATCTTTGTGTGGTATTCTCTTCCCTATCTCTTTATTTTTTATACTGAATTGATTAACTAAGATAAAAGATAAACTGATTTTCTGATTAAAACTAATCAAGGAACGTTCTCCGTTTTACAACTAAAACCAAGAACGTTCTCCGTTTTCTATTTTCATAACCAAGATCAATCTTGAGTTATTTTCTTAAGTTTTAGGAGGAATTTTTAAAAGGTGCATTTACAATTCAAACCCCCCTTTCTTGTAAATCAACATTGTTACTGCAATTGGCATTAGAGCTCGGTCTCTAGAAAGTTTAAAAACACCTAACAAGTGTTAGAGAAAAGATCTAGAAAAATGTCGAAAGCAAAATACATTGTTGAAGGAGGATCCTCAAACAGACCTCCATTCTTTGATGGATCAGACTAGTACTTTTGGAAAAACAAAATGCAGCTGTTCTTAAAATCTCAAGACACATGAATGTGGCGCATCATTACAGATGGAGATTTCACACCAAGAGTTGATCAAAATGACTCAAACTCTGCCCTGAAAAGAGAAGCAGACTGGACAATAGATGATAAAGCTAAGGTACTTTTAAATTCTAAAGCTCAGCTATTTTTATCATGTGCTTTAAGCAGGGAAGAAAGTGAAAGAGTAGATAAATGCACAACTGCAAAAGAAGTTTGGGATACACTACAAACTCATCATGAAGGAACGAGCCATGTCAAGGAAACAAGAATATGCATTGGTATAAGGAAATTCGAACTGTTGGAAATGCAAGAAGGAGAAACCATTGATGAAATGTACTCAAGATTTACTACAATAGTAAATGAAATGCGTTCCCTTGGCAAAACTTACAAAGTACAAGAAAGAGTAAGAAAGATCATGAGGTGTCTTCCAATTATTTGGAGACCAATGTCAACGACTATAAGCCAAGCCAAGAACCTTGAATCACTGCCTCTGGAAGAATTAATTGGAACACTAAGAGCACATGAAGTACTACTACAAGAAGACAAACCAGTCAAGAAGGAAAAGACAGTATCACTAAAAGCATCTCAAGAAAAAATCACAGCACAACTAGAGGAAGAACCAGAAGAAAATGAACAGGAAGATGCTGATGAAATTGCGCTTCTCACTAGAAGAATATAGAGAATGATGAGAAGAAGGGATCAAATTAAGAAGGGATTTCAAAACAGAATTCCTAAAACAGATGTTGACAAGAGTCAAGTTACATGCTTTGGATGCAACAAATTAGGACACTACAAAGCAGAATGTCCCTCAAACAAAAATCCACCAAAATTATTTCCTTTCAAAAAGAAATCAATGATGGCAACATGGGATGATTCAGAAGAATCAGAGACTGAAGAAGAAGAAGAAGCCAACATATGCTTGATGGCAAAAACAGAGGAAGAAGAGGTAATAAATTCTGAACCTTGTTATTTATGCGAACAAATGGGAAAAGAATTTGATAACTTATTAAATGACTCAAATCTTCTCATTCAAAATTGTAGTTCCTTGAAAGAACAATTTTATAAAGAAAATAAAGAAAAAGAAGAAAGTCTAGCTAAAAACGATTTGCTAAAAAATATAATTCAAGATTTGAAAGAAACAAAGAATTTTGAAAAACAAGAGTGTCAAGAACGTTCTGCATTACAAACGGAGAACGTTCGACTTAAAAGTGAAAATGAACTTCTCAAACCAGATTTATTAAATTTTATTAAAGCAACTGAAACTTTTCATAATATCATGGGATCTCAGATAGGAATCTTTGATAAAGCTGGCCTTGGTTTCAATCAAACTCAGAAAACAAGCTATATGAAAACTTCTTTGTCCCAGAAAAAAAGGAAGAAAAGTGCAAGACTAGATGTTCTTATTGTAAAAAACTTGGACATCTGGAATTTGCTTGCTATTTTAGAAAAAGAGATGAAAAGATTAAAAAAAGAAAGCTTGTTAAAAAGGAAAAGCATCCTGATAAAACAGTTTTGAAAAATCTGCAAAACAGAGAACAATCTCCACGATGGCTGCTAAACAAAGAAAGCTCCAAATCAAGGCTGAACGATCTGGAAACTCTTTTAAACCAAAACTGAATTATTCTGAAACCTACACTATTAAATCTGTCTCAAAACCAATAATCAAAAACCCAAGTAGCTTTAAAAACAAGGGAGTGATATATCCTTTTAAAGAAAATGTTAAAACTAACTCTCAAGGACCCAAAACAAAATGGGTACCTAAGGCTGAACTAATATCACATGCAGGTTGGTTCTCCAAGTATAAAGAGAAAGCCTTGGTTCTTGGACAATGGTTGTTCAAGGCATATGATAGGAGATATACACTATTTCATAACCTTCGTCAAGAAGGATGGTGGTTCGGTCACTTTTGGCAACGATAATCAAGCTCAAATTAAAGGTAATGGAACCATTGGTAAGACAAACTATGCTCAAATAAATGATGTCCAATATGTGGAAGGATTAAAACACAATCTATTAAGCATAAGTCAACTATGCAACAATGGATGCGAAGTCATCTTTAAACCAAAAGTGTGTGAAATTAAGAAAGCTAAAACTGGAGAAATTCTGTTTTCTGGTAAAAGAAAGAAAAATTTATATGTTTTATATCTTGATGAATTACCTAATGAATCATGCTTTATATCAATTAATAAAGATAAATGGATTTGGCATAAAAGGGCTGGGCATATCAGTATGAAAACCATTTCAAAAATTTCCAAACTTGACCTTGTTAGAGGCTTACCAAAACTTAACTTTGAGAAAGATAAAATATGTGAAGCATGTGTCAAAAGTAAGCAAGTAAAAAGCAGCTTTCACGCAAAGGATTTTGTGACAACAAATAGAACTCTTGAACTACTTCACATAGATTTATTTGGGCCTGTCAAAACAACAAGTCTAGGAGGAATGAAATATGGTTTTGTTATTGTTGATGACTTCTCAAGATTTACATGGGTTCTATTTTTAAAACAAAAAGATGAGGCATTTGAAGCGTTCAAAACATTTTGCAAAAGGGTTCAAAATGAAAAGGAATCCAGCATCATTTCTATAAGGAGTGATCATGGAGGAGAATTCATAAATGTCTCATTCAAAAGCTTCTTTGATGAACTCGGTATATCTCACAATCTTTCTTGTGCAAGAACTCCACAACAAAATGGAGTTGTTGAAAGAAAAAATAGAACACTACAAGAAATGGCAAGAACTATTTTAGAAGAATCAAATGTTGAAAGATATTTTTAGGCTGAAGTCATAAACACATCTTGCTATATCTTAAACCGTGTATCTATTAGAAAGATCATAAACAAAACGCCATATGAAATCTGGAAAAATAGGAAGCCAAACATTTATTATTTTCATGTATTTGGTTGTTACTGTTACATCTTAAACAACAAAGATCTTATTGGAAAATTTGATGCAAAATCTGATAAAGCAATTTTTCTTTGATATGCAACCGAGTCTAAAGGTTATAGAGTATTTAATTTAAGAACTAATGTTGTTAAAATAAGTATGCATATATTATTTGACGAGTTTGATGACTTAGACATAAGTAAAAAGGATGAGGAAGAAGAAACTTCAAACGAAACACAACAGCAAGAAAGTTTGCAGAAAACGAAGCAGCAAAACAGTCTGCAGAAAACAAAGATTGATAAACAGTCTCCGTTTCATTCTCCACCAAAAAGCTGGAAAACAGTTGAAAGTCATCCACAAACCCAGATCATTGGAGACACGGCTGATGGAATCAGAACCAGAAAATCATTCAAGAATGATGAAAGTAACATGGCAATGATATCTCAAGTTGAACCAAAATCAATCAAATATGCAATCACTGATCAATCTTGGGTAAATGCTATGAAGGAAGAATTACTGCAGTTTGAGAAAAATGAAGTTTGGACTCTAGTTCCAGATCCATTAGATCAATATGTCATTGGAACTCGATTGGTATTCAGAAACAAACTTGATGAAGAAGGAAAAGTTGTTAGAAACAAAGCAAGATTGGTAGCCCAAGGCTACAATCAACAAGAAGGTATGGATTATGATGAAACCTTTGCCCCAGTCGCAAGGTTAGAAGCTATTCGAATACTTCTTGCATATGCATCTCATAAACTCATTAAATTATTTCAAATGGATGTTAAAAGTGCCTTCTTAAATGGTTTTTTAAATGAACAAGTTTATGTAAAGCAGCCCCCTAGTTTTGAAAGTCAATCAAAACCAAATCATGTTTTCAAACTCACTAAAGCATTATACGGCTTAAAACAAGCACGAAGGGCTTGGTATGAACGGCTGAGTTCATTCTTAATTAAAAATGGTTTTCAAAGAGAAAAAATTGATACTACTTTATTTAAGAAAACAGAGGGAAATGATTTACTCATCGTTCAAGTTTATGTTGATGATATCATTTTTGGATCAACAAATGAAAAATTGTGTGCAAATTTCTCAAAACTTGTGCAAAGTGAATTTGAAATGAGCATGATGGGTAAATTGAGATACTTTCTTGGCTTACAAATTAAACAATATGAAAAAGGCATTTTTATTTGTCAAGAAAAATACATCAAAGATCTGTTAATCAAATATAAAATGAATGAATCAAAAATCATGACAACCCCCATGCATCCATCTACTTCTTTGGAAAAAGATGAAAATGGCAAATCTATCTCTGAAAAAGAATATCGTGGAATGATTGGCTCTTTGTTATATCTAACTGCTAGCAGACCTGACATAGTGTTTGGAGTAGGATTATGTGCTCGATTTCAATCAGCGCCAAAAGAATCCCACTTAACAGCAGTAAAACGCATATTTAGATAGCTTGTTGGAACAACTAATCTTGGTCTTTGGTATAGAAAAGGGTCACATTTTGATATTATAGCATATTGTGATGCTGATTATGCTGGAGACTAAATTGAAAGAAAAAGCACAAGTGGAGCATGTCAGTTCTTAGGTGAAGCATTAATCAGTTGGTTCTGCAGAAAACAGAACACCATAGCCTTGTCCACAACAGAAGCTGAATATGTTTCAGCAGCAAACTGTTGTTCACAGGTTTTGTGGATTAAAAATCAACTCCAAGATTACTCTGTAAGTTATTCCAGTATTCCAACTTAAAATCATGAAAAATCCAGAAAATTCTGGTTGAATTCTGCTACAGCAGAAAACGGAGAACGTTTATCAGTCTCCATTTCGTGATGCATCATTCTCCGTTTTGAAATACCAACAGTTTTCATTATTTTAATATCCTCCCTCTCAAATCAAAAAATGCAAATCTTGGCATTTAATATACATGCCTTTTTGTCTGAAGTGGAGGGCTGACACGCACACGCTCAACTTTTTCCCAAATTGCTTTTCTACCTTCCCTAGGTGCTAATTGTTCCCATTGGACAGCAAGTCATCATTTCCTCCCTCTTCATCTCCTCAAGTCAGAAAAGAAAACTGTCAATCTCTCTCATCTCCTCATTTTTTTTCTGCATCAATCATCTCTCTAAATACCCACTCCACTATTCATCTTCTTCATCTTCAACCTCAAAACCACAGCACAAAAATGGCTCGAACAAAACAGTCAGCACACAAAAACGCTCTCCCTGCACACAATACTCTTCATCCTCTTCATATGAATCTATGGAACGATCACCTTCTCCACCACCTAGACCATCACCATCACGAACATCCCCTGTCTCTCCTCCTTCTACAACCAACCAACCAATCCTCAATATCCCTCCTTTATCTACCCTTCTTCCACCCCTGTACACTCATTCAACACCTAACTCTGCTCAAGTTCCTCCACACTTCTGTACTCAAAATACTCCTCCACGACGATCAATGAGAGTTCAGTCTGGCATTGGTACTTCAAAACCATCGAACCCTAAAACCTTTGAACCTCTGTACTTCGTTATTTCAGATTCTGAAAGTGACGATTCATCTGACTATTGTCCTCTTTCATCAGCAAGAGTACCTTTCAAAACCACTCAATCAAAACCATCACCAACAAAATCTATGCCCACCAACACTGAGCCATCAGAAATACCAAAATCTGCAAAACCATCAACACCACCAGAGCCATCAACACAAACACCAACAAACAACAACCCATCATCAACGACACCACCCACACATCAACCATTCATTTCAAAAAACGTACCAACAAACCCTACGCCTACCTCCCCTTCAAAATCTTCTTTCTCCCCTGAACCCTCACACTCAACTCCTCCACATCAAAAACAGAGATCGTTGAATGATCTTGATTCTCCTCCTCCTCCAAAACAAAATGAATCCCTTTCTCAATCCAAACCACAAAGCAAACCCATGAGAACACAAACCGCAATAAAAATTGCCCGGTACCTTGCTCGCAAAAAGTTTCAAACATCTTAGAGAAAGAAAAATTTTAACCCTAAACCCACCTCTCCAGAACATTCTTCAAAATGTTCCCCACCAAGAGAACGTTCTCCTGCTCACCCACACCCTCCTCAAGAATCTTCTCCCAACCCACACCCTTCCCCATAAAAACAAACCAAACGTTCTCCATCTCCTCAGTCCTCTTCTACCTCCACCTCATCTGCCTCTGAACCTCCCTCTAAGAAACCAAAATAGTCCACTCCTCCTCTAATTTCCCCTGAAACATCTAAACTTTGCTGACAAATGGGCTCAACGCCTAGTTGGAGTTGGACGTGTCTTTTTGTTGGACAATCTGGTTGTCAATGGAAATGTTGTTCAGCATCACATTGATGCTCTTGGGTGGACATCTTTCTTACAGACTTCTGAATCTTACTATCCAGAATTTGTTCGTGCTTTTTATTGCAATGCCCAAGCATTTGCTGATAAATCTCTCCTCATTTCCAAGATTAAAGGTGTGGACATCTTTCTTACAGACTTCTGAATCTTACTATCCAGAAGTTGTTCTGGCCTCTATTCTTCAGCTTCCCACAGAAGGTCCATCTGTCTTTGGAGATCATTGGTACTCAGCCTTGAATCTTCGCAAAACTGAAGTTTTATCTGATCTATTTGAGGAAGACACCACTCGCTACCTATCTACTTATCTTAAGCCCCTTCCTAAGGTGTTGCTGTTGTCCATAATGTTCTTCTTCTTCTTCTTCTTCATCTCCTTAGCTTTAATGTTTCCAAAGGTTATAGATACTCCAAATTTTTCTAATGATAGGAGGCACCATACTTTTCCATTCATGTGTATTGAGCATACGTTGTCCGTGTATCAATGTTCTTTCTTGATTGTTGGATGGTGTTCCTACATCACAAGTTAGTAATGATTTTGGTATATTTGTTTGGGTCCTTGATGGTTAGTATATCTTCTTTTAGAAGATTTTTTAAAACTTGAACTCTTTTTAAAATAGCAAGTTGATTCAAAGTGATCATTTTTGGAATAATAGGAACACTTTGTTGTTGATCTTTGATAAGGTTTCAAAATCTGAGTTTTACACGAATTTAAAATTGATTTTGCTGAAATTCCATACCGTTCCCTTTTTCCCAGACTTTCTGCAGAAGGTTCAGCTTTCGTTTTGGAACTTTCTCCGTTTTGAGAACAACATGGAGAACGTTCTCCTTTTTGCAGATTTTTTAAAATTGGTTTAGCAGAACGATCTTCTTTTTTAATCAACTTTTTGCTTTCAATCTTTTCATCTCTTTTTCTAAAATAGCAAGCAAATTCCAGATGTCCAAGTTTCTTACAATATGAGCATTTGGGTTTGCATTTATCCTCTTTTCTTTTCGAAACAAAAAAGTTTTCATATATTTTCGTTTTTTGAGTTTTATCAAAATCAAGACCAGCTTTATCAAATATTCCCACTTGAGATCCCATGATTTTTTGAAAGGTTTCAGTAGCTTTAATAAAATTTGATAAGTCATTTCTAAGAAGTTCATTTTCATTTTTAAGGATAACATTCTCCGTTTTCGTTGCAAAACGTTCTTTATTTTCAGATTCATTAGTTTCCTTAAAATGAGATTCCTGCATGTTATGAATGATGTTTTTTCGTTCATCAATCATAACCTGAGCTTTCTCTTTTTCCCTTTTTTCTTTTAAAAATTGATCATTTAAAGAGCTACATTTTTGAACAAGTAGATTTGAATCATTAAGTATACTATCAAAATCTTTTTCAAATTGTTCACATAAAAGACATGGTTCAGAATTTATTACCTCTTTGTCTTTAGTATCTGCCATTAAACATAAGCTAGCTTCTTCAGGTTCCTCTGTTATTGTTTCATCATAATCATCCTAGTTCACCATCAAGGAGTTTTTCTTGAAAGGGAACTTCTTTGGTGCTCTTTTGTTCAAGGGACATTCAGTTTTATAATGTCCTTGTTTAATGCATCCAAAGCATGTGATTTGACTTTTGTCTACCTCTATTTTGAAGTTTTCTTTTTGATTTGAATATCCCTTTTTGATATGATCCCTTCTTCTCACCATTCTTTGTATCTTTTTTGTAAGACGAACTATTTCTTCATCAACATCTTCTTGTTCGATTTCTTTGGAGTCCTCATCTGGACTTTCTTGAGATGTTTTCAAAGCTATTGCTTTGCCCTTTTTGATTGGTCTGTCTTCTTGTAGCAGCACTTCATGTGCTCGTAATGTTCCAATCAATTCCTCCAGTCCGAGTACATCAAGATTCTTGGTCTGGCTAATGGTTGTCACCATCGGTCTCCATATTATTGGAAGACATCTCATGATCTTTATGACTCTATCTTGTACTGAGTATGCTTTCCCTAAGGAGCGCATTTCATTTACAATTGTTGTGAATCTTGAGTACATCTCATCAATGGTTTCTCCTTCATTCATTTCAAAGTGTTCAAACTTTCTTATGCCTATATCAATCCTTGTTTCTTTCACATGGCTTGTTCCTTCATGATGAGTTTGTAATGTGTCCCATACTTCTTTAGCAGTTTGGCACTCATCAACTCTTTCGCTTTCTTCCCTACTCAAAGCACACAATAAGAATAATTGAGCTTTTGAGTTTAGGAGTACCTTAGATTTTTCTTCTCCTGTCCAATCTGCTTCTTTCTTTTCAATAGAGGTTAAATCATTTTGGTCGACTCTTGGTATGAAATTTCCATCTGTAATGATGCGCCACATTCCTGTGTCTTGAGATTTCAAGAACAACTGCATTTTGCTTTTCCAGAAATAGTAGTCTTTGCCATTAAAGTAAGGTGGTATGTATAATGACACTTCTTCAACAATGTACATATTTCTTGACATTTTTCTTCTAGATCTTTTTCTCTAACACTTGTTAGGTGTTTTTAATCTTTCTAGAGACCGAGCTCTGATGTCAATTGAAGTAAAAATGTCTATTTACAAGAAAGGGGGGTTTGAATTGTAAATGCACCTTTTAAAAATTCCTGTTAAAACTTAAGAAAATAACTCAAGAATAATCTTGGTTATGAAAACAGAAAACGGAGAACGTTCTTGGTTTTTGTTATAAAACAGAGAACGTTCCTAGGTTAGCTTAAAACAGAAAATCAATTTATGTTTTATCTTAGTTAATCAATTCAGTATGATAAATAAAGAGATAGGAAAGAGAATACCACACAAATATTTATCCTGGTTCACCCAACATGGGTTACGTCCCGTCCTCACACTGTGAGATTTTCCACTAAGTGTTTAAAAGCAAAGAACCTTCTTGATCTTACAACACCTAGTCTAGATCAACCTTGATCTAATTCAATCTCTATTACTTTTCACCCAGAAAGTAATAACAACACCTATCTAACCTTGATAGGATGTAATCTTTAAACAAACTATAAAGAAACTCTTATAGTTTGAGTTTTTACAATTTGATTGTTTTGACAGAATCTAAGATTTCTCAACTCTTGTTTGAGAAGTGATTCTTCACAAAATGATCTAGTGATAATTTCGCAATCTGATATATGAGTATACAGTAGCAGCTGTTTCGCGAAAGCAGAAAGTAAGATTGCCTCTGTTTTGCAAAATTTCAAGTTTAAGTGTGATTGATTTATGGATTTCTCTGCACTTGAATTTCTTGCCTTTGCTCTGGATATTGACCTTCTATTTATAGGCTGAAGACGCACTTGATGGAAGTACAAAAGAGCTGTTGGAGAGGCTCTGCTTTTTGGCTTAAGGCAATATTTCAGAATAAATTAATCCTGCTATGAAATAACCTTTTTTTTTAACTTTTTGATTTAGCATTTAAAGCAGTTCTGTACTTTTCTAACAGAGTCCTTGATGTTTCTTCATTGATCTTGGATGGTACATCCTCCGTCTTGAGTCTTGAGTGTAGCTAGACAAGATTGGAGAAGAATTACCAACTGAAACAGAGCAGATTGCAGGGCTGCTGTTGCTGTGCAGAAAACGGAGAACGATAAACGTTCTTGGTTTTTTGAATGAACTTTCTTGAGTTAAAATAATCATTCTGGAGTTCCCGTTTTAATCATTCTGGATTTCCTTTGCAATTGTCTTGTCATATGTCAAGATTGATTGATCTTTCTTGACTTTTGAATTTTTGGAGTTCTTCAAGCTGTCATGACTTTTGTCCATCTTTGAGTCCTTTTATTTTTGAGATCAAATAGCCTTTTTGAGCTTGGATAAATCCTACTTGTTCCTTGCCATGTACTGATTGTATATGAATAAATTTCCTGGGCAGATTCTTTGTTAAAGATGTAGAAAAAATTTGATCAACATGCTGTGATGAACTTTTTTTGAGGCTGGAGATCATTCTCTATTTTGATGCAGAATGATCTTGTTGTTGTTTTCTTTTGCTTTGCTTGATTATATTCTTAATTAAATCCACTCAAAAACACAAGTTAAATTAACATAACATTTAGAATCATAATTAACATTCTTAATTAACTTTTTGTTTGTTTTCATCAAAACATTAAATTGAGATTTTATCTCAACAGGAAAAACCAAAGTGGGTTTGCAAATGAGGGAGCGATGAACCCTTTCCAAATGAGGGGTGCAAACAAGAGTGTTCCTTAAATGGGGGTGCAAATAACAATCTAGTCCAAACATATTTCTCTTATCATCTTAAAGTTCTAAGTAAAGAAAGAAAAAAGAACTAATCGCTTATTCTACTCATTCATAAATAAATAATATTTGCCAAAATACTTATATTAAAATAATATATATATATATATATATATATATTTAAATAAAATATAATATTAAAACTTTAAATTAACCATTAAATCATGATAATTATGCATAAAATGATCACAAAAATAACAAATGCACATATATGAGAATTAATAATGATATTACTAATATATTAAAATAATTATTTGTGAAATAACAATCAAAACCAAACGGTAGTTATAAATATTTAAAATATAACTATACGCGCAATGATACCACCACAATTACACACCCAAAAATACAATTCATATTACTATTAAATTAAATGTGTATATAATTATTGCACCATAACAAGAACACATGTAAACAAAATTTATCTAACATATATTATATTAGATAAATTATATTATCCTATTTAATTATATTAATTCTTTTAAAATCCTTTTAATAAGAACACATAACAAGAACACACAGAAAAATAAACTAATAACTTTTAATATTATATTAATTATTTAGAATCCTATTTAATTAATAAAATATTTTATTATAAAATTTGAGGTGTTTTAAAGAAGTGCCATGCAATGCATATTTACCTTAATTAGAACTACACGCTTGTTATTCATCTAACTACATGAGAAAATAGTGTCACATCTCCTAACCAACTCTTTTAAAGTTAAATTGATACTACATGACATGAGAAGTAATGAGACATGAGAAATAACGAATAAAAGTGAATTTATTATAAAATAAAGTTACGATTTTTAAAGTATGTTTATTGTTTAAATTAATTTTATTTTATATATTTATCTTTTTAATAATATTAGAGAATATTTGATTTCTTAAAGTTTTCGATAAAAATATATTAATAAAAATAATTAAAAAGTTAAAATAATTGATAAATACTTTAATATTAATATATATATATATATATATATATATTTTTTTTCTCTTATAAATAAGATTAGAAATACTACTTGCTAAAGACAATTCTCCATTTTACTTCTATTATATTTCATTGAGATAATTTTAAATTGTCAAAGTGAAGGAACTCGCGAATCACAAATCTAATATGGAAACAAAAACAAACTAAGCTATTCGAATCTCAATGAATTAACCATTCATAATGATCTTGATTTAAGTGATGAGAGACAACAAGTCTTAGGTATCCATAAAATATCTTATGAGGTTTCAAATTAATAATTAATTCTTTTAATTAATAATTTAATAAGTAGTATATAAAGGTGAGTGATTTTTTGAGAAGAACAAACACACATTCTTTGCTCAAACGGTGCACAAAAACCCTTCACTTGACATAGCGATACAATGGGAGGAGAAGAGAAACGGCACCAGATGATGCAAAACCTCTTCGGAGACCAATCCGAAGAAGAAGAAGAACTTGAATCGGAGCACGAATCCAATCCTCAACTCAATTACCCTTCCGTAAGATCACCCACTTCAAAATTCCATTATAAATTCACACATATTCAAATTATATTTAAAATTTCACTTGATCTATTTGATTCCATCGTTCGTTTATTCATTTGTTTATTCATTTCAAAGATCGTATTCGAAATTCGAAATGCAATCAAATTTTTCGTGTTTTTTTTTTTTAAATTTAATTTTTGTAGGATGAAGGAGAGGGAGGTGTAAGGCAGGAAGGAGAAGGAGAAGTGGAAGGCCAAGGAGAGGTAGAAGTAGAGAGCGAAGAAGGCGAAGATGTTCGAGATGGAGAACATGGAGAGAGCGAAGGAGAAAGGGAACATGGAGAGGTGGAAGTTGAGGTTGGTGATCAGAGAGGTGAAGAGAGTGAAGGAAGGGATACGGATAGTGATGCTAAAGATGATTATAGCCAGCGTGTTGTTACTAGCAAGCGTAGGGATATTGTTGAAAGTGGATCTGAGGAAAACCATTTCAATGATGAGGATGTTGATGCTGCTAGAAGCCTAAGGTATATTCATTTAGTGTTTCATTAATTTTACCACATTGTTGTATCTTTTTTTTTTTTGGTTTTGGTATTCTTTGTTTACGTGTTGGTGAACTTTTTTGTTGATTTTTATTGTTAGTGTGATGTTTATTAAATCTTTTGCTCTTGGGATGAAATATTTTGTTGGGTGCTGTTTAATTTTCATGTATTGTTTTGATTATTTAACCATGTTGTGTATCTTTTTTTTGGGTTTGGTATTCTTTCTTTAAGTTTTGTTGATTTTTATTGCTAATGTAATTTTTGTTAATTAATTCTTTTATTCTTGGGATGAAATATTTCGTTGGGTGCTGTTTTCGGCACCGGTATTTTTGCTAAACTCGGTTGGCGGGAAAAAAAATCTAATGTTTAATTAACCGTATTGCCATATTGTTGTGTTTTGGGGTGTTGATCCTTTTTCCTTATGTTTTGGTGAAGTTTGTAAATTTATTTTGGTGTTGTTTTCGGCACTGGTGTTTTTGCTTAACTTGGTTAGCGGGAAAAAAATCTAATGTTTAATTAAAACGTATTGTTGTATTTTTGGGAATGGATTCTTTTTCCTTTTTAATTTTTTAGGAACTAATGCATAGTATGTGGAGATGTTATTATAATACATATTTGATGATTAAATTAAAGTTATTAAATAATATGTAAATCACTGATTAAAAATGAATAAATTTCCTTAAGTTTTGGTAAAGTTTGTAAATTTCTTTTGCGAGTTTATTCCTCGTTAGTTCTTGCGATTAAATATTTTGTTGGGTGTTGTTTTCGGCATGGTGTTTTTGCTACAGCACCGGGTCTTCTCTTGAGATGGATTTGTTTGCACAAATTTTGCTGTCCGGAAGTAAATTTTTGGATAACTTTTTCTATGTGAAAATAAACATAAGGAAAGTATCCATGTAGTCGCTAAAACGAAGGTGTCAAAAACATTGCCTACATTGTTGTGTTATTGAGAGAACCTGTGCTAAGCACCGTTTGTGTGGAATCTATTATGGAATTAACTGGTGGCATAGAAGAAGATGGAGAGATGGCCGTTTGGTGCTATGTGGATTACTGAATTGTGTTTTATCAATAGTATAGATTTGTTGTTCTTTGTGTTGCTGCAACTTTAAGGTGGGATCTGAAAATGTTGTTATTGATTGAGCAAATTGGGATTAGTTTTTTAACAAGTGTATTTATAGAAAATAAAAGATTAAACGTCTTCATATAACAAGTAACAATTAGTCTTCTAAAATTTAACTTTTCTCATAAATTGAAATTAGTTTTCAAAGCTCAAATTCTTTCTAAAGTGCTCCCATGATGTAGAAAAGAAAGGTGAAATGGCTTACAAAGACGAAAGTTGAAATGTTTCACAAAAGTGGGATATGGTTTCTGGAGCTCAGTTTTTTTTAAAGGTCCCTAATTCCTTTAACTCATTTTTTTAAATATTTATATGTTTTAAGATATTTTTGTACGTTAGTAACTAAATTTTTCAGAAGCTCCACAAATAAGAAACTGATCCAAACTGGATCTAAGTTACTTGGCTGTGTGTTTGTACACTAACTACAACTCCATTGCGCATGTCCTTATAAAAGGCCTCTGAATGCTTGTAGGCAGGACATTATGCACAACTACATATCCTTCTAATTTCTTTATAGTTTTTGGTTTTCTTTCTTTATGCTTAGCTAGTAAGTACTTTTCTTTGCGTTGATTTTTCTAGGTGATGTAGTCGTTCTTGATTCTTCTGCTCTTGCATGAATATATTGTCATCTTAGTGCTGCTGCATCTCTGAGAATGTGCTTTACTTATCTAAGTCCATGAAATATTCACGAGTTTCTTTTAGAAGAAGCTCTCTGTATGCATCTATGCAGGGTGTTTTAGCTGTCTATTTAAATGTGCCTTGTGTATATTGTAGAGTGTATTCAAAATTTCCTCCAACTCAATTGTTTGTGCGCTTTATTTCTATCATTGAATTATAAATCCCGCAAACTCTAGATTAAGAGAAATCCTTAGATGCATGCATTGTGAGAACTGCTTTTTTCGTATGTTGTCAATCTTGGAAAGTGGTGTGGTTGGAACTGAAACTGGGCCAATGTATCCAGGTCAAGAAATACATTTTCTTATAATACAGCCCATTTCCTTTTTTAGACCTATTAATTAGTACTTCATAAAAAAAAGATATTCCTCTTTTAGACTCATCAATTATTAATACATAGAAACAACAGAAGTGGACGAGTATAAGAAAACAGCATTAAACTGAATTGGGCCCAAAAAGCCGAATATTCCTTTTCCTCTCCTCTACAGCTAACTTTCCAACCCTAATCGCTGCCTTCTCTGCCCTATGCTCAGTCTTCTCACCATCAGGAAAACAAATTCTGGCATGCAACAGCAGTAGAGGTTGTACATCCAGCGAATGAGAGAGAACGAGAGAAAATTGTCTACAACACAGAGGCGAAAACAGAGAGGGGGTTCTGGGCTGCAAGGACTTGCACAGACAGAAGCAGAACGCAGCAGCTTTTGGGCCCAGGAGCTTAAGATCACTGAAAGTCGCCGATTCCATGATTACTCGAGAAAAATGGGTGAACTTGACCGTTGTGCCCGCCATTCAGCAGATAGACTGAAATTCTCAGCTTTGACAATCTCCCCTAAAAAATGCCTCACAAGAAGGTTTCACGTTGGGTCGAAGGGCCAATCTGCTCAACTACGGCGGTATTAAACGCCTAGCCTTTGTCCGTACAACTTTTGAATATGATATCAAATTTTTCAATCAATATATATCTGATGGCATTATAACATGTGTATTATTATGTTTTTGTTAATTTGCTTCCCCAAATGACCAATCAATTATTGGATAGAGTTATCTCTTCCTATATTTTCAATGTTTCTGATTAATTTATAATAGTTAAGGAGGGGATTGGGTGGGGAACTGATGGATTCCATGAACAATATGCCTGAGGCATAATGGAAGATGAAGCTTCCTTTTCTGTTCTATGTTGTTATCTATATTCATATCAGAAGAATCTCTATGAATTCAGTACCTAGTAATTGAAATTAAATACCAGTAGAACCTTACTTTTCCTATTATGTTCATATCGGTTAAAACTTACCAAGTTCAGTAAGTAATAACTAGGATCGATTTTCATAATTTAGATAGTTTAGATTTGATTTCGAAACAGGAAATAAGGAAATTTCGTATGTATATTGCATGGGATAATTATTTTTTTTTAATAATTTGTGTGTGTGCGCGGTGGGGGGAGTAATACTCTCAATTAATGATTGTACATTGGCTGGGTACAGGGAGAAGCTATGAGGTTGACATGAATGGCTAAGGTTTTACTGGTGCAGTGTTTTTTTTTAGGAAAGGTTTTATCAGTGCAATTGATTTCAGTATTTTACAATTTTCAATGAGTATATTGACTTCTGAGTATGATTTGTAGGATGATTTGGCTGTGCTGTTCTGTTTTATATTGTGTGTTTGAAACAGTCATCTTAAATTAGATGATCAAATAGAACAGAGGAAGTTACTGATTGCCTAATATTTTGTATGTACATTTTTTTATTTGTTGCACAACATTAGGACCGACAAATTGTCATTTTTTTTGTAAATATAGTGGGTCACCCAGAGATGACAAAGACCAGGCTCATGATTTGCATTCTGCCCCGGAAATTCGTGATGTATTTGGTGATTTTGATGATGAAGAGGAGGATATGGGGTATGCAGTTCAGCAGGACATTGAACAAGATTCAAATGTGAGTATTAGGTGTCCATAATGACATATATTTCATTTGTTCTAATTATAAGAATTAAGCATTTAATAATTGATTTCCTGTTGTAGAGATATCCTGCGGATGAGGAAGGAAGTTATGGAAAGAGCCTGAGACCGGAGGATATACTTGCTGATGAAGATCATCAATATGAATCAGGGGAGGAAAACATTGAGATGAAAACTAAAGAGAAGCTATATGGGCCCCCATTGGAGTTAGAGGTTCCATTGCGTCCACCACCAGCTCTTCCAGATAAGGTCTGGCTTGTGTGGGAGGCCTGTGTTTTATATGTTATTTTTAAAATGTGGCTGATTAGTATGTTTAATTGTTTATTTTCTTTCCCCATAGATTACATTTTTTGTTAGTTAGAAGTTGGCATGTAAAGAGTGTCTGCATTTTGAAATGTTTTAGCATCAACATATCTTTTAGGGACGTTTTTTTGATAAATATATGTTATGGTTGGTGAAAGTGACCTAGATGATGAGAATTTTACAAGTTTGGATTATGATAAAAAGTTATGGTGACATATGGTATCAATTTGTTGGAACTTAACTATAAATGAAACACATTTTATAATATTATGCACGATCCTCTCTAACTGTCCCCCATCTTTGTGACAGATGAACTTGATTAAAGTTTCTAATATCATGGGGATTGAACCGAAACCATTTGATCCTAAAACATATGAGGAAGAGGACACCTTTGTAACTGATGAATCTGGAACGAAGAAACGCATACGCTTGGAGAACAATATTGTTCGTTGGAGGAAAGTTACAAATCCTGATGGCACAACATCTGTAAGTAATTATTTACTATTGTAGTTTGTTTTACATGCTACTACGATCACTTATTTTCAATTAACTCTTGTGGTTTGGGATGATGGACTTTTTGGTATGCATACATATTAATTTGCCGTATTTTACATCCATGGCAACCTTCACATTCTTAGTGGTAACAAGAATCAAACTTTTGACCACTAGGTATTCAATTCCAAAGTTTGGTCTATAGTTTTCTTTAGTCTCTCTCTCTCTCTCTCTCTCTTTCTCTGTAGTCGATTGTGTCGGGATAGTCGTGGGATAGCGCGTGATGGCGAATGCAGCCGCGAATAGTGTCCTAACCTGATGCATCGCGCCCGACCAGTATCCATGACCTGTGACTGTGTTTTTATAGGTATTTTTGTTTTTATTTTCATTAAGGGTATTTGAGTCTTTTTGCAGCCAAATCCCTATTATTTTATTATTTCTTGACCTTTCTTCTCCTCCAACCATGACCTTTCATTATTTCTTCTTCTCGTTAGTTCTTCTTCTTCCTCTGTTTTTGTTCTTCCAGTCGTTTCTTTTTCAGTTCTTCCTCTGTTTTTTGTCTTCTTCCTCTGTTTTTCGTCTTCTTCCTCTGTTTTTCTTCTTCTTTCTCTGGTTCCCTCTGTCTTCCACCCTTTTCCACTATTTTTCCTCTGTTTTGTTACTTCTTCTTCCTGTGTTTCTGTTTTTGTTTCTCTGTTTTGTTCCTCTGTTCTGTTTTCCCCTCCTTTATTTTATTACTAAGAAGAATGGCATCTTCATCTAAAACACCAACAACATCTTCATATGTATTTTTGTCTAGTGTTTGTATTTTAAGACGTCTGGCGCACCGTGTTTCTGCTATCGCGTGCTATAGTGCCGCTATTGACAACAAAGCTGACAACATAGCTCTCTTTTGGTATTCTCCATCTAGTTTACCTTCCTTACCAGTAGATCTTTTGCACATTGGACTTGTACTTATAGACAACAACTAAAACCTTTTCCCATTAAGCTGGGTCAGTTACATGGATCAGTCACTATTATAATGTGTTGTCATGAATCATATTTAAAGATAGTCCATTTAACTTTCTCTATTATTGATTTGACTTGTAGTTTTTCTTGGTCTCTTTACTTCTAACCCAGTCTATCTTCCATTCTGCCTACTGCCTCTATGGATCTCTTTACACATGCCCAACCCACCTAAGATGGGATTCTACCATTATTTATACAATAGGAGCTATCCCCAATTTCTAGTTTTTTCTAATGATATCATTCTTTTGTCTTGTATGACTATTCTCTATTGTAGCATTCTCCGTTGATGGCTTTAACTACCCAACATTTAGTTCCATACAACATTGCGGGTACTTTTCTTTTTATGACAAGTTAAACATGAATATTTATTTATTTTATCCATCTTGCTTGGATCCTCTCTTATGGAAATCACCCCGCTTTATCTCCTCATCATTTTACATGATAGACCTAAGGTACTTAAACAATGGCATGAGATTTTGGTATGCTATGCTCTCCAAATTTCACCATCATGTTATTATTTGTGTTTTACTCAAACTTTTGGTATGTTATACACACGCCACCTTCATAACCAACATATTATTAGTGGTGCATTTTATTCCCAATGACGATGGTAGTGACTCTTTTCCCATAGATGATTAATGGTGCTTTCTCTTCTCGTCAATGATCATCTTGATGGTGAGTTATGCTGGTTATGACTCACACTAGCCCAACAATTGTCAAACTTAGTTTCAAGTTTTGTGAGAAAATGTTTTGATGTAACAAGCTTAAAGCATAGTAAGCTTTAGCTTGAGGGGGAGTATTAAAATTTAGTGTTTGTTTTGATTGTTACTTGATTGTGCAACATATAGTCCTAGGCAATACAACTTCCTAGGCATTGAATGTAATTATTGCTGCATCATTACAAATAGAAGGTGTGTGATTTCATTAGACACATAGAAATTACTCATATTTTACAGATACAAAATGCTAACCCTCCGTCAATTTGTCAAGTAAACCCTTATTGCAGTCCCCGAAAGAGAATGTCATTTTAGATCGACGTCCTTAACCTTTTCTCACTATTTTCCTCTCTTCATCTTTTGTTGCCCACCGGGTACAGTATTCATAAAATAGTCAAAACATCCAAGACAAGTACTAAGTTTAAATATTTCCTATAATAGTCCAACATCTAATTAAAGCAAATCAACAATGAGCTAGGCTCAGAGGTAGATAAGAATGCTCATATATAAGAATACACCATGTATATATATATTGGAGGAGGAGGGCTTAAATTAAAAATTACATTTTCTTTCGGAGACCAAAATAAGGGTTTACTTGACAAATTGACAGAGTGTTAACGTTTTGGACTTAACTAACTAACGGAAGTAACTTTTAGGGAGTTTTAATAATTTTAATTAATCCGGGGACTAGCTTGACAACGCATAACACTTTGAAGGATCAAAATGAAGGTTTACTCGTTATACGTATAGGGAAGTCTTCTATATTTACTTCTTGTGTTCTCACACTAGTCACGAGTCATGTCTCATAAATATCTCCATTGCACAAACTCTTTTCTTTAACCTTTTACAACTCCTTTCTATATACTCTCTATCATATGCCCTTTGCAAATCAATAAAGACTGTGTAGGCCTTTGTGATTTCCCCATTATCATAGCACTAGTCTCAGAAGCAAGTATATAGATTCCTTGATTTAATCTGTTAGGACCCATAAGGGGAAGGAATGGTCGGGGCAATTGGGCCATCAACTGTCCGATGGACAATATGTAATCTTTACATTACTGGATTCGAGTATGAGTGTTGGCAAAATTGGTGCATGTATTATTTATTATTAAATATTTTTCAACCTTTTTAGGGTAGAATAGTTTCAGTTGGGTTACATTACTTATTTTGTAATAAAAAATTTTGTTCATGATCAGGTTGAAAGCAACGCTCGCTTTGTAAGGTGGTCTGATGGCAGTATTCAGTTATTAATTGGGAGTGAAGTTCTTGACATATCAGTGCAGGATGCCCAGCATGATCAAGCACATCTTTTCCTTAGACATGGAAAGGTGAATTTCATTATTCTCTTAGCATTCTTGTGGAATTACTGTTTCCCCTGAATGGACTATGTGTACTTCATTACAGGGAATCCTGCAATCACAAGGAAGGTTATTGCAGAAAATGAAGTTTATGCCATCTTCCTTGTCATCGAATTCTCACCGGTTGTTGACTGCTATTGTTGACTCAAGGCATAGGAAGTCTTTTAAGGTTAAAAACTGCATTACAGACATTGATCCTGAGAGGGAAAAAGAGGAAAAAGAAAAGGTATAATCATTCATACAAATTAGTCACATACTTATATTGTGTCTCAAATACAATAATCCAATTTCTGTATAATTTTCAGGCTGAAAGTCAGACTATCAGGGCTAATGTACTTCTTAACCGTAAGCGTGAAAAGGTGAATCGGAAATATACTCCAACTGAGAGGAGACGTCAACTTTCTCCTGGGTTTTTAGAGGATGCTTTGGATGAGGTATAAATTTAGGCTGGAGACATTGTTGTCTTTCAGACGGTTATGTATTTGCTGCAATATTATCTGATCATATCTGCCTACTTAAATTGTGTCACTTCGATTATTATTTATCGATGCTCCCTTTCTTCAGGATGACGAAGCAGATTATTATGATTCTCGTCGTTCAACGCGGCACTTTGAGGAGGATTTGGAAGCAGAAGTCCGAGCAGAGAAACGAATTATGAATGCTAAGAAGGTATTATTATTATATTATTCAGTCTCTAGGAATTTGAATATTTTGTTGATTATGTTTGCATTAACATCAATGAGGGTTATTATCTGGAATTCTAGTCACAGGGACCAAAGGACATCCCTCGTAAGTCATCCTTTCCACCTGCCAAATCCTCCAGGGACCCAGTGGGTTACCCTGATGATGAGAGAGAGGAATCTGAGTATGAAACCGATGATGAGGAGGAAGAAAGGCCTCTATCACGTAAAAGGGATGAGGATACTGAGCCAGAGTACGAGGACGAGGAAGAGAATGACTATGAAGAAACGACACAAGCTAACGAGGCTTCGGATGAGGATGAAGAAGAGGTACTGAGTATATCTTATTATAAAATAGTTGTCTTTAACTTTGGACTGCATATAGTTATTACTATGCACCATTGCCATTAATAGGTATAAGGCAACTCGTCCAAAATTAGCTCACAATATTGTTTCATAAAAACTGATTTTATTTTTGTTTAATTGACTATTTTTGTATGTATGGGGAGGGAGGGTAAAACACTTATGATTATCATGAGAGTTAGAATGTGTGAAACTTTTTGCATCAAAGTGTTACAATGGGAGCTAAAGATTTTGTATATATATTTGGATCCTTATGTGCCTTGATTCATGCGGGGAACTTTAGAAAAGTAGTGGGTAACCATGGGTTTTGGTCTGGGTTAGGGAAAATTCAGATCCAAACCAATCTAATCCAATTGGTTTGGACTTAAAAAGATGGGTGACTAACCTGTGAACCAACTCAATCACACTCGGGGTTAATTTGAGTTGGGTGATCATGTTTAATAAGTTTAAGAGAGTATGATGAGAAACCAGTCCTTTGAGATAGCTTGCTATAATATCAAGATAGTGTAAGATATTTTTCCAATTTAATAACAATAGGAATGTATGATATGTGATAGATACAGAAAAATAGCAAGCACAGACCAGCAACAGAAAGATGAATATTAGGCAAGAAATGAGGTAATGGTATAGGAATCTGTATTATTTACGTAATATTGTAAGTACACTGTTGAAATGCAAGAGTACTCCCCAGAGCAATAGCTCCTGTGTGTTTCCTATTTTTAGTAAAATTTACAATGACCCCTTCACACACCCCTCACACCCCTAAAAGAGTGATCCTAACCGAATCAAGTGGGTTGCAATGCCACCTCACCAACACTCCTCTCTCCCCTTGGCCCCATTTTCCTTCTCCTAGTGTAAACTATCCACTCAGTCTCGTTCCTCTGATTTGGGCTTGCCTTGTTAACCACATGCCCAAGACTTTCATTACCCACATTCCTATCATTACCTTCATGGCTTGAACTCGATTTTGGGGGTTGAGAGTTCGTACCTTCAACCTAATCTCTTGTTTAAGGCCACCCACAAAGTACCCTAAGTACTGTTCTTCGGGAAGACGTGGCACTTGAGAAGAGATGTACTCAAAATCGGTTATGTACTCATCCACGTCGCCGTTTTGTTGCAAATCCTTCAATTCCTCGAATGGATTCTCACTCTTACGGCCTCCATAACGATCGATCAAGGCTTTCTTCAATTTGTTCCAGGTAAGAGCATCTTCAGTTTCTCTCAATAAATTGAACCAGTGAATAGTGTTACCTTCCATGCACAACTTAGCCAACCTGATCTTCACAGCTTCAGTAGATCCTTGCACCTCAAAGTAGGTTTCGGTCCTCGTAATCCACCCCACCGGATCTTCACCTACAAAGGAAGGAAGTTTCACCCTCTTCACCGCCATGTGAAACTCTGAGTTTACCTCACCAGAGGATGACGACGAACCACCTCCTTGAGTAGTGGGGCTTCTCATCCTTGCAAATTCCTCTAGAACCGTTCTCTGAAAATCCTGAATGGATTCCTCCAACCGAGTCAACCTCCCTTTCAATGCATCTACTCTGTCTGACATTTTAGGTGGCATCAATGTACGCTAGCTCCTCCTCGATAATCCGGCAGGTCGGACCAATTGATAGATACAGAAAAATAGCAAGCACAGAACAGCAAAAGAAAGATGAATATTAGGCAAGAAATGAGGTAATGGTATAGGAATCTGTATTATTTACGTAATATTGTAAGTACACTGTTGAAATGCAAGAGTACTCTCCAGAGCAATAGCTCCTGTGTGTTTCCTATTTTTAGTAAAATTTACAATGACCCCTTCACACACCCCTCACACCCCTAAAAGAGTGATCCTAACCGAATCAAGTGGGTTGCAATGCCACTTCACCAACACTCCTCTCTCCCCTTGGCCCCACTTTCCTTCTCCTAGTGTAAACTATCCACTCAGTCTCATTCCTCTGATTTGGGCTTGCCTTGTTAACCACAGGCCCAAGACTTTCATTACCCACATTCCTATCAATATCTCAACCATTGATGAGAAAATCAGCCATTGATATATTAACACATCAATGATTTGTTAAGCACGTGTATCTATTATCTATTGTTGATTTATTCATCTGTTGTTGAGATTACTTTGTCCTCCAAAAGTGAATAGTTCACTTAGCGAAATGCCTTTATGTTAATGTTATTCATATGGTAATATTCATGCGGGAGTGTTCTTATATAGTAATAGGAATTGAAGAGCTGAGAGAGGGGACGTCTTTTCATCTTGTTTAATTTTAGGTGGAGTGACAGCGGAGTATGGAACCATATTTATCCATGAACACTAGGCAGAGTTGAGACTCTATTTGATAACAGAATAATACTCGTGGCATTTTCATTTTGTTCATTTGGGTTTTCTACTGAGTTCCTCGTTAAACTTTGTTTCTGTTAGGTTGCCACCTACGGTATGCACTAATTTACTAACTGATAAATAAGTCGTCAATTAATGTTGCATGATTGATTGTTGTGGTTTCAATACTATTTGGATATTTACTTGCAGGAACCAAAGCAAAAGGGTAAGGATTTAAAACGTAATGTCAAACGGAAGGGACTTGAATCTGATGAAGACTCTCCTTCTCCTCCAAGGAAACCAACAGCACATCGGCGAATGGCAGTTGTGTATGACAGTGATGACGAATGAATTTTGGTAAGTCAGTTTTTCATTCTGTACAGCCTTAACCTTGAATATAATGCATGATTGTGATCTTGTGTCCATGCCATGAGATGATGAATCATATGTTTTTGTTGGCATTTTCTTTTTTGCACTTTTGTCATCTTATGCTATTTCACTCTGCTCCCAATTTTCTTCACATTTTTGTTATCGGTTTCCAAGGTCTAATTTGTTATTTTTCAAATACTATTGAAGAGTACGTGCCACCATATGTTTATGTTGTGTGGTTTCTTTGACTGCTTGAACAGTAGGATTTTTGGGTATGAAATTTGCTATGCTTTTCTAGTTAAGTCATTCTCACTTCGTTTCGTATTTTCTCTTCTATAATTTAGGATCTTGCAATTGGAATTGGTAAGAACAATGCTCTCCGGTGCATCAAAAGTTGAGATGTCTCATTTGTCTTTCTCCTCTATTTTCCCTGCTTATACAAACTTCAAATTTAAGGTTTAATCCTTGCACATATCGAAGAGCCAGGCGAAGTATTTCGTCTTAGGTCTCTGCTGTTCACTGTATTGCTAATGTTAATTAGAATAACAGTGTACATATTTTTGTTTTCTGTATTTTTTTCCCGAAAGTTTTACTCCAAGGGTTGGTAAGGTGGAACCGATGCTAGGGCTGGGGAATTTTTTAGTTCTCCCCTTGCAATAATTTACAATAAATTATACCATTACTTTTCAACATTATATGGTAACATCTAGTTTCTTTTATAGACTAAAAGAATTGGTTTGAAAAATCTTTGGGGGCTTGTTTGACTGTTTTCTCAACGTTTAGTTTCTAAAACCTATTATCTGTTATAATTTTTTAGTTTTGTAAACAAAAACAAGTTACAGTTTTATATAACAGTTTTACAAAATATGTTAATCGGAATGTTTTCAGTTTTAATTTTTTTTTTATTTCTGACATGCACTCTGAAAAGGAAAAAAATACCTTTACTTGTAGTTTTAATATCAAAGAACAGAAAATTATATTATTTTCTAAAAAAGTATAATTTACTTTTGATAAAATTATCATTAGTCTTTGAACATAATTTATTTTTTAAAGAATAACTTTTGTTTTGTCGTGAGTTGCTCTTTTATATTTGAACATAGTTTATGTTTTTAAAGAATAACCTTTATTTTTTGTCATGAGTTAGTCTTTTATATATGTGATCACTGTCTCGGATGAACTTCAATTTTAATCTGTTTTTGCCGATGAACTTCGCTCTTAATTGATTTAGTTTTTTAAAACAACTTTAATTCTTTATTTTTTGTCATATTACAATTTTTGATTTAAGTCATTGATAAAAGAGAAATAGAGAATCATAAATTGAATAATATTGATGATTAAGAGATTTGAATTAGTTATATAGATTTATATAATTAATTAGATAAACAACTAATAGCTAGTATAACAAACTGGTCATTTAACTAAAATATCTAATATTCCCCTCAAGTTAAAGTGTTTATTACATTTTGAGCTTGAAAAATGTCAAGAAAGAAATGTTGAAAAAGACATTGGCTAAAAAGAGTTCGAAATGTCAAAAATTTATCGGCGAAAAAATTAATTTCGTCTAACTGTCTATGATCTTGATGAATAAAAATTAAATGGCAATGAAATTATTTGAAGAAGAATATCACAATATTTTTTTCTTGAAAGAATTCTTTTTTGTTTGAGACAAGAAAGTTTTGGATGCAGTCTTGCCTTTTTGCTTTTATTGTTTTTTTATCAGGATTTTTATACTTGATCGCCGTGTTCTCCCGAAATCCTTGTAAAGACAATTTTTTTTCTCGAATCCTTGATCGTCGTGTTCACCAGGATTTTTATTAATAAGATAATTTATTTGAACCGGTTTTGTTTATCGGGTGCTTTTTTCTTACATTCTAGTTAGGCTATTTTTTTGTTGCTAAAATTTTAACATTATCAATTGACATTATAAATTTTGAATCATCCACCATTTGTTGTAATTGAAGAAGAGAAACCGTTGGTGGCAACATATAGTTTTTTTTTCTTATTTTTCAAGAAAGTATGTTCAATGCTGCATACAAATTGTTCAATCTTGGAAATTGTGAACAAAGGATGTATTGTTGATAATTTCAATTCTTGCACGCCTATTTTGTGGCCTTAGTAAAGGAATCTGCACTTTTAGAAACTTTTAAGTATTGCATCCATAGAGTGAATTTATTGTACTATTATGCGTGGTTATAAGTCTATCCCAGTATGTGATGGAAGTCTTTTAGCAACGAAGAGTGATTGGAAAAATAAATAACAATTCATCTAGAATTTTTTATAGAAAACTTCAAGAATTAAAGAGAAATTAGAAAAAAAATTCATTGAGGAAAATTAGAGGAATAATTACTCTCTGATACTATATTATGATTCTTGATTTAAATCACTGTTAAAAGAGAAGAGAAACGTAAATTGAATAATATTGATGATTAAGAGATTTGAATTAGTTACATAGACTAATATCATAAATTAGATAAATAACTAACTAATTGGTATAACTAATTAACCAATTTAATTAAATATATATCATGTTATGTTAATCTTTTATATTTGTGATTATTAGTTCCTAGATGAACTTAACTATTAATCTTTTTGCCAATTATTTTTAAAATTTTGCTGTGGATCTCATTATCTTATACAACTTAATAAGAACATGTTAAATTTTGTATCTAAGTTATTAAGACAATTTTATGTTTAATTTTGATACTCAAACATCATACACCAATAATTTCTAGTATTAAAATATCGTTGGTGTAAAATTGATTTTATATTTTTTAAATCTTAAGGTAGTTTTCCTATTAGAAGGCATGAATCTATTATATCTATTATATATATTTAAAACAGACTCTCGAATGTCACTTCATCATATTTTGTCATTTCATTATATTTATCCACATCAGTTAAAAAGCTGATGTGTACCTCTTGAGAAGTATGCCTTCCTCATTCAACAACTTCTTTAATCTTTTTAATTCTTATTTTTCTTTTTTCTTTCACAATTTCTTTAATACCTCCAAAATATATTTGATAATATTATTTTATAATAAATTTATAAATTATAAAATTATTTTACAATTAATTATAATAAATTTATATAATTTATAAATTATTTTACAATTTGATAATAATTTATAATTTATATTATTATAGAATTATTTTATAAGTTATTTTATAATAAATTTATAAATTATTTTATAATATTATTAGTCATTTACCAATGGTAATAATTTATATTATTAATC
>JBBPBR010000004.1:28132193-28152052 GCA_037974775.1 Cicer pinnatifidum | reverse complement strand
AAAAAAAAAAAAAAAATAGCAGTGGAATTGACATATTAAAATTAGAAAGAAAAAAAAATAACTGTAGTGATAAAGTTGCAGAAAAGTTGATAAAACAGTAAAAGACATACTATATATAATCAAACTCATTTAACAACAAAATTTGCAGTAAAAAACCTCAAGAGCATTGAGACATCTATGTTTCAAATTTTAAATAAATAACTAAATAACATTTTTAATATGCATTGGATACCCAACAATTGAATTGTAACAAAGTTGCAAATATGAACTTACATTAGTTTTCTTTGCTAAAGTTTCATTTAATGCCATAAAAGTAGAAGTTGATGCAAATATATGATAAGTTGATCCAATGTCACAAAAGTATCAGTGAGATGATTTGTAATTCATTAAATTGACAAGTTATACGGTGAAATGACAATCAAATCAAAACTTTTGAATAAATTCTTATTAGTGCAAACAACAATAACCTCCTTCAAAAATATCATTTCTTCATCTTATCCAGCTCATTTAACAATATTACTTGCAAAAATAAATAATAAATCATTCAAAAAAACATTGAAATAATTTACAATAAACTAAAATTAAATAAAGCGCATTACCCACAAAGTCTTTTTGTTTCAAAAAAATATGGATGACTTGCTAAGTCAAAAATCTAGAAGTATGTTGTAACACCTCAATTTTTAAAAGTGCGAGTGCATTTTTTTTTTAAAAACAACTTAATAAAATAAAACGTCACAACACAAAACGACAAAAGTCATAAATAATTACGTCATATATACAATCAATCTAAGATAGTTTTTAGGACAATAATTCAAAGTATACAAATAGAAAATATACACCAGAGATATGAGACCTATCAGACATCGCTCATACCTCTGGGGTATTCTCGACAGACATATGTACAAATGTACTGCTCCAAGAATGCTATTCCCCCATGGTCATGTAAAAAAATGGAACATGGGCCCATCAAAAAGTCAACTATAAAGGTATGTCATAGATACAATCATCCAAAAAAAAAAAAAAGTACAACCACCAAAAGAAAAAAAAAATCAAGGTCCTATACAACAAAAAACTAATTTGATTATCTATTAACATTTATAATAACAAGGGTGACCTCCACACACTGCACAAGTTCCTTATGACGCAATATCCCTCCTCAAAGTAACTTCCTCCTCATCAGTCATAGAGGGATCAATCTCCTCAGAGGTTAGGTTCACCCACGAGATAGGTGGCTTCGGCGGTGCTGAAATCTCAAAATAGTTCACTACCTCAACTCTCTTACTTGTCCTCACCACTATTCTTGTATATGTAGCCCTAATTGAGATGGGGTCATATACTTAAGCAGTCGGTGAGTACCGGTCAATGAAGTCTAACTACGTTTTCATCGTCAGGGTAACAATAGGTATGACGAACTCATGTATCATCTGAGGGCAAAGACCAATTTTCACAATAATATAAATGGTCACCAATTAAAATTAACAATTAACATTTAACAATTATGTCATGAAGACAAACAATAAATACTTAGCAGTTAAGGCATGATATCAAACAATAACAGAACATGTATATACATATTACATATCATAACAAACATGACTCCTGTGCCAAGCACCCTAATGCAATGCTTATATGCCAATGCACATGATTCAGGAATTCCCAAACTCTTCCGAGGGGCGTAAATCATAAATCTACCGCCTATCACATATCAATAATAATTACTGAGGTGCCACCTATCACATATCAACACGATTTTTCAGAGTGTTGTCTATCACAGACCTACACGACTAAAAATCCTCATAAGGATAAGGTGGAACAATCAACTCATGAAACTATTATGTGACCCATCACAGTAACCACTAACTATGAAATGCATGAGCATACTCTGACCTTTTCTCAACATTTTTTTTTACGTAAATGCAGCTATTAAAATACTATCATTTTAATACTCATTACACACTAGTATATTTTCATAATTTTCATAGAGCATACTCAAAATATATTATCATCAATAAAATTCATAACATGTAGCAACCCAAATTATCAATCATGAATGCATAATCACATCAATATTAATCATCACATATTCACACACCAATCACACATATATGGTCCCTATGTGCAAACTAAAAATTGGAAGGAGCCATTACCTCAATTATAGGATTTTCAACAACTATTGCTACCACAATCAAACACAACGAAAATCTCATTCGTGCCAATACCTTCAATCAGATAGTGTTTGACTTAGTCAAATTAGTCTTGAGACTTTAGCTACCTTACAACCATTTTCTTACCCTTAACCTCCTTAGAGTATATTTCACTAACAGAGTTTACAACGAGTAAGGACTAATAGTATTATTATTCATAATACCCACTTTCAAGATATAAAATGTATTTTTAGAAATCAACATCCAACAATTTTTTAAAGAATTCACTAACAATCATTCGAAACGTCTTAGATTATTTTTCTCAAATTTTTTCTCACAACCGCAAATTTTTCCAAATTTGCCATAACTCATTTTTTTTTGGTTTCAAATAACTACAACTTTGATCTACTACATTTTTAAAGACTAAAAGTTCAATCAAAATATTTAGCTCATAACAACGTAACCACACAAAATAATATCAATAAATATTTTTCTAGTTTCAAAGTTCTAACTATTTGAAATAGTTACATTCCTTTCAAAATACATTATATATAATCAACAAAATTTGAATTTGAATTCCTGAAACTTGAAATATTTAAAAGAATGAAATTCTAACTCAAGAATTTAACCTTTACTTAATAAACTTGAAACTTTTCTAAAAATTGAAAGTATACATATAAAAACTTGAAACGACAAATCACTAATTTTTCTTAAAACACATGTCGAAAGATTTGATAACCACATGTATATATTCTTGATCATCAATCATAACAACTATTTTTGGAAAGACATAAATTAAGAAAAATCATTTTTCTTTAATCACCACAACAACATTAATATTTTAGAGTTATATCCATCGCTAACTCGGAGTCAACAGTCTTGATTCCTTGTCGAGACTCAAGAAGCTAACTACATAAACATAAGGATTCATAACAATTTGTTCACCAAAATTTATCCAACCACATCATAAATTCAAAATTAAATCTTTTTCACATACATTTTTTTTTACAACCAAGTGATACATTATTTATTTAAAAACAAAAAAAAAAACGTATATTTTCTAATTCACACATATGCATACTCGACAATTGAAATATTTTTATCCTTTAAGTTATATCACTCAACACTTAGTGCACCAAAAATTTGAATTAATAAAATACTCTAAACTTCTTTAAACTCATTCTAAGAGTAATTAAAAGAGCCACATTTTATACTCTAAATATTTTAATTTCAATCTAACTTTTTGTTGAGACAAAATCTTTCAAATGATTTTAATGATAACAAAATTACTTAAGAGATTATGATTGTGGTTAATGACTAACATGTGCTATTGAGTGTATTCATATAAGAAAATAGGTTATTGATCATTAAGGCAAAAATAAGATAAAACTGATCAAATCTGAGGATGGAAAATGTAGACAATGGAAATTGCTGCAATTGGAAAACCGTGAGGATGGAAATTGCTGAAGATGGAAAACCGTGAGGATGGCCCTGCAAGATGGCCTAATCTTTAAATCTGCATAATATCTGTCTTCACCAGAATAAATGCTTTTGTTCATTAAAGAAATGCACAACAATGTCAAACAATGAATAAATAAAGTATTTGAAATCAAAAGTTAGAAGGTCAAAGGAAAAGGATGAATATAGCCAGATCTAGAATCTAGAGGATGGCAGACTAGGCTGAGGATGGTTCAGCAAAGTTGAAAGCAACCCATCAAGCATGTGCAAAGGCTAAAATCAGACCATTTATTGTGCTTGCACGAATGAATACATAAAGAAGTCAAGTTAAAGAAAGGCAACAAGAAACAAGCCAAAAATAGATAATCACATGTTGCTGCCAGATCAGATCCTCGGACTAGAGGATGACAGACCTATGTAATAGGGTGGATTTCTCTCTCTTGTCAACATCACCTCAAAAGCTGAAATCAACCTAGTCCTTAAAGTTTTCGAAAAGGTTGCAGCTCACATGGTCTAAGAAACAACTTTGCACTTCTGATAAAAGAGAATAGACGAGGACATGTCAAGATCAAGTTACAAGAAAGCTGTGCATGCGCGAGGATGGCTGCTGCCTGGGCTAGAAAAGCTGAATGGCAGTTCTGTAATTATGAAGAAAAACCTTGGATCTTTAGAAATGAGTTCCAACGGTCATCAAAGAGCTTGGACCCCTATAAAATGCAACAAGCTCTCCATCATAAGACAAACAACACACTTGCATAAAAAGATCAAGCATCTTAAAGCTATCAAGAGCAAACACTCATCCTCACATCATACTTTCTTTGATCCTTCACTATATCTTTGAAAATCCTTTGAGAAAGTATTTAGTATCAATCACTCTCATATTACTCTATAATTTCCATGTGAGATACACTTGGAAATATTTGAAAATTGATTGTAAGCTTGGTGAAGCTAAAGAGTACACATTTTGTAATCATCCTCAGCGTGAGGTTGATCTGTTTGAACTTTAGTAAAATCTCACAAGGGTGTGAGGACTAGACGTAGCCATCTTTGGGTGAACCAGTATAAAATTGTGTGTGTCTCTCTCATATTGTACTCTCACTCTTTTGCTCAACTTAGATCTGACGATTTAAAAATCCCATCCTCGAGCTTGCCATCCTCAGCGAGAGGATAGTTTTTAAAACACTTGAAAATTATTTTTAAACAGTAAAATCACTATTCAACCCCCCTTCTAGTGATATTTAGCTACATCAATTGGCGTCAGAGCAAGGTTCTCTAAAAAATACACCTAACAGTGTAAGAGAAAAAGATCCAAAAAGTAAAATGTCAAAAGCTAAGTATGTTCCCGAAAGAGGAACATCCAGCCAACCTCCCTACTTTGATGGTACAGATTACTACCATTGGAAAGGTAGGATGAGGCTATTTCTCATATCACAAGACAACAACATGTGGTTTGTGGTGGAAAATGGAGATCACGTCATCGGAACCAACAACACAGATGCCACCTCCGATGAGAAACCTCAAGCACAATGGACGACAAATGAAAATGCAAAGGTACTCCTAAACTCTAAATCTCATTTATTTCTAACGTGTGCTTTGAGAAGGGAAGAGTGCAAAAAATGCTAAGGAGCTCTGGGATACTCTAAGTATCCATCATGAAGGATCAAGCCATGTAAAAGAAGCAAGGATTGACATGGGAGTAAGAGATTTCAAACTATTCGAAATGAAGGAGGAGGAAACTATTGATGAAATGTTCTCAAGGTTGACAATCATATTAAATAACTTGAGATCTCTTGGAAAGGTATACTCCGTTCAAGAAAGGATAAGAAAAATCCTAAGAAGTTTACCAAAAGAATGGAGACCAATGGTAACTGCCATTACAGAAGCAAGAGATTTGACCAACATGAGATTAGAAGATTTTGTTGGAACTCTAAGAGCTCATGAACCATTGTTGTTGGCTGACAAACCAAACAAAAAGGGAAGAATGATTGCTCTAAAAACCAGCCAAACAGAAAGCTCATCCTCCAAGAAGAATGAAGATGTCATAACAAAGGAAAACGTAGAGTATCCTCTGTCTGAGGATGAGGATGAACTCGCTTTGATTTCCAGAAAAATTCAGAGGATGATAAACAGAAGAGGACAGAATAGAGGACCTCCTCAAAAAGAAAAAATTGACTAAAGTCAAATAACTTGTTATGGATGCAACAAGATGGGAGACTACAAAATTGAGTGTCCTCTCAACAATAGAAACTCTAGAAAATTTCCATACAAAAACAAATCCATGATGATTACTTGGGATGATAGTGACGAGTCATCCTCGGAGCAAGAAAAGGAAGAAGAGGCCAACCTCTGTCTCATGGCAAAATCAGAAACTAAAAAGGTAAGTATTTTTGATCTATGTCCTAATTGTGAAAAATTAGAAATTGAATTTGATAGCCTCTTAAATGACTCAAACACTTTATCTCAAACATGTATATTTCAAAAAAACCAACTTGTTGAGATAAAGAAACAAAATTCTGAGAAACAAAAAATTCTTAATGAGAGGATAGTCGAAACTCATCCTCAACCTCCTGACGATGATACATAAAAGGAAATTTTGAAAACTGAGGTTAGGGAACTAAAAAATGATATTTCATACTTTGTCAAATCTACAAAAATATTTCAAAAGATAATGGGGTCTCAATCTGAAATATTTGACAAGGCTGTAATTAGTTTTAAAAGCTCTCAAATTAAAAACAAAACTTATATGAAAATTTTTTCTTGCCTACAAAACGAGAGGATAGGCCTAAATGCACCTTTTGCAAAAAACTTGGGCATACTTCCAAAATGTGTCATGCTAAGAAGAAAGCTAACAATGTAAAGTCAACATGCTCATTCTGTGGTAAACTTGGGCACCATGATTCTATTTGCTATCATAAAAGGAAAGTCCTCACAAGAGGAAAAACTAACCAACAAGGATCCAAAGCTATATGGGTACCTAAGTCCCTTTTAAACTCTAATACAGGTCTATCCTCTAATCAACAAAAGAAAGCCTTGGTACTTGGACAGTGGTTGCTCAAGGCATATGACAGGGGATAAGCAATGCTTCATGTCATTGGAGATAAAGGATGGAGGATCAGTCACATTTGGTAATAATGATAAAGCTCAAATAAAAGGAACAAGTATTATTGGTAAGAATAATTCTGCAAAAATTGAAAATGTTCAATATGTGGATTGCTTAAAACATAACTTGCTAAGAATTAGTCAATTATGTGATAGTGGTTTTGAAGTTATTTTTAAGCCCACTCTATGTGAGGTTAAGCACTCATCCTCGAGTAGAGTTTTCTTTTCTGGGTTTAGAAAAAAGAATTTATATGAACTTTATCTTGATGACTTGCCCACTAAATCTTGTTTTGTTTCCATTGAAAAAGATAAATGGATTTGGCACAAACGAGCTGGTCACACAAGCTTAAACACTATCTCTAAATTAGCAAATTTAGAATTAGTAAAAGGCCTTCCAAAAATTAATTTTGAAAAAGACAAGGTGTGTGAAGCTTGTGTCAAAGGAAAACAAGTTAAGAGTAGCTTTCACTCTAAAAATATTGTTTCAACAAATCATCCACTTGAACTTATTCACATTAATCTTTTTGGTCCTATCAAAACTCCAAGTCTTAGTGGAAAAAGATATGGTTTTATAATTGTTGATGATTTTTCTCATTTTACTTGGGTTCTATTTCTAAAACACAAAGATGAAGCCTTTGAGGCATTCCATCATTTTTTCAAAAAGATTCAAAATGAAAAAGGATCAAAAATTGTCTCAGTGAGAAGTGACCATGGAGGTGAATTTGAAAATGAATCTTTTAAAAATCTTTGTGAAGAAAATTGTATTTCTCACAATTTTTCTTGTCCAAGAACTCCCCAACAAAATGGGGTTGTTGAAAGGAAAAATAAAACTTTACAAGAAATGGCTAGAACTATTTTAAATGAAGCCAACATTGAAAAATACTTTTGGGCCGAAGCCATCAACACTGCTTGTTATGTTTCTAATCGTGCATCAATTAGAAGAATTTTAAATAAAACTCCATACGAATTATGGAAAGGGAGAAAACCAAATATTTCCTATTTTCATATATTTGGGTGTTATTGCTACATTCTAAATAATAAAGAAAACTTGGGAAAGTTTGATCCAAAATCTGATAAAGGAATTTTTCTATGATACTCCACAACGTCAAAAGGTTATAGAATATATACTCTTAGGACTCAAACTGTGGAGGGATCCATGCATGTTATTTTTGATGAGTTTGATGACTTGCGTTTAGAAAAAATGGATAAAAATGAAGAAGATGAACAATCACCATCTCAAGTACCCGGTCCTCACGAAGAAAATGAGTCTGACCCAACCTCTCAGCAACTTCCAAGAGGATGGAAAACAATCACTCATCATCCTCCAGATCTAATCATTGGAAATACTGAGGATGGCGTTAGAATCAGAAATTCTCTAAGGGAAAGCACTACCAACATGGCCATGATATCACAAGTTGAACCCAAAACGATTGATCAAGTTATCGGTGACAAATCATGGGTTGAAGCTATGATGGAAGAGCTTTCACAATTTGAAAGAAACAAGGTATGAAATTTTGTACCCCATCCTCTGGACAAATCTATTATTGGGACTAAATGGATATTTAGAAATAAATTAAATAAGGATGGAGAAATCATTAGAAATAAAGCAAGACTAGTGGCTCAAGGGTATAATCAACAAGAAGGAATTGATTATGATGAGATGTTTGCACCCGTAGCGAGACTTGAAGCAATAAGAATCCTCTTAGCTTATGCTAATCATAAAGGTATAAAACTATTTCAAATGGATGTGAAAATTTCCTTTTTGAATGGGTTCTTAAATGAGGAAGTGTATGTTCGTCAACCTCTTGGGTTTGAGGATGAGAAGCAGCCGAACCATGTGTTCAAACTCTCAAAAGCTCTTTATGGTTTAAAGCAAGCTCCTCGAGCTTGGTATGAGAGGTTAAGCTCGTTTTTAAAAGAAAATGGATTCATTAGAGGATAAATTGATACTACTCTTTTCAAGAAGACACTTGAAAAGGATTTATTGATTGTTCAAATATATGTCGATGACATAATCTTTGGATCCACAAATGGAAAGATGTGTAAAGATTTCTCAAATCTCATGCAAAGTGAGTTTGAGATGAGTATGATGGGGAAATTAAAATTCTTCTTTGGTTTGCAAATCAAACAACGAGAGGATGGTATTTTTATATCACAAGAAAAATACACCAAGGATTTGCTCAACAAATATAACATGAGTTCAACTAAGAGTATGGGAACTCCTATGCACCCATCCTCCATACTCCACAAAGATGATGAAGGAATTCCTATATCAGAAAAGGAGTACAGAGGGATGATCAGATCCTTGTTGTATTTAACAGCAAGCAGACCAGACATAGTCTTTGGAGTCGGTCTTTGTGCAAGATTTCAATCTTCTCCTAAAGAATCTCATCTCACTGTTGTAAAAAGGATTTTTAGATATCTTGTTGGCACTATAAATCTAGGAATCTGGTACAAGAAATGTTCCAATCTTGACCTTATAGCCTATTGTGATGCCGACTACGCGGGAGACAAAGTTGAAAGAAAAAGCACAAGTGGGGCTTGCCAATTTCTTGGTAAATCACTAATAATTTGGTCATGCAAGAAACAAAGTACCATTGCTCTTTCAACTACTGAAGCAGAGTATTTATCAGCCGCTCAATGTTGCTCACAATTACTTTGGATAAAAAATCAACTTGAGGACTACTCACTAAGGTACGCAAAAATTCCCATCCTCTATGATAATACAAGTGCAACAAATCTTTTTAAAAATCCCATTCAACATTCTAGATCTGAGCACATTGAAATTAAAGATCATTTTATAAGAGATCATGTGCAAAAAGGGGATTTAGAACTGATTTTTATGGACATTGAAAATCAATTAGCAGATATTTTTACCAAACCTCTCCAAGAGGATAGGTTCAAAAAGATCTTGGAGGAACTCTCAATTCTTAATTTGTCCAAAATTTATTGATTTATCTTTGTTATGTTCCTTTATTATATTTATTTTATTGTATTTTTTTTAATTAAATAAAAACCTATATATATATATGTTGTTCTATTTAAATATGTATATACATTTTTAGTTTAAACCTGCGAGGATACCAAAACCACTAGAAGACGGAATTTCCTTATTGGTGTAATGTCCCTTGACATGGCAGCCTAGAAAAATGAAGCACATGCGTTCTCTCTCATTGGGCAGCACACGTGGCGCATGCCTTCGTGTTTCACGCCGTGCAGTAAATGCATTAACGGCTACGTGTCCCCCGCTGTCTCAGTCACCATCAGGCTAGGTTTCTAGGCTTCGGCGCATTTAATTTTTTCTTTCTCTCACACGTTTCCTCCCATGCTCATCCTGTACATCTTCCATCCTCTTCTATAATTTTTCCGTCCTCTATCATTCTCACTCATCAACCATCTATTCCAAAATCTCTTTTTACCCAGCAGTTGCTTCCCACACCATTTTTTTTCAATGGCTCGAACCAAAGTCACTGCAAAACGCAAAATCAATTATCAAGAACAAGAAGAGAATCAAGATGTTTACTCAAGCACTGAGTCTGATTACAATGAAGAAACCCAATCTAAAGGAACCTCTTTGAACACCATTCCTTCTTCTCAGCCTTCTAAAAGTTCCTCTTCTCCTTCGTTCACTCCAAAACCTTCAAAGAACTCATCTTCCTCAAGTCCCCTTCAAACGCTCCTTCAGAATCATGTCTGGAGCTGTTTCAACAAAAAGGGCGCTCTCTCAGGACAATACGGTGCATGTCATCCACTTTGATGATTCAGAGGCTACTCTACCCTCAGAACCTCCAAAACAGCCTCCTCCTAAGAAATTCACATCCAAAGCCTCAACTCCCAAAAAGGTTAAACCTTTTTCTCCAAAACCCCCATCCTCGTCGCTAAAAAATTCTGATATTACCTCATTGTTTGATTCGGCCGATTTAGAAACTAATTATGTCACAAAGTGGCAAAACAAATCTGTGGTCAATGGTAAAATCATTGATCTTACTGACATCAAACAAGGTGTATTTAATGTGGAAGAAATGTTTGATCAACTAGGATGGACTTCGTTCTTCAAAATCAATGAGCCTCAATATCCTCGCCTAGTACAAGCATTCTATGCTGCTGCAAATGGCTCAAAGTACTCCACTAGTTTTAGTATGGTACTAAAAGGAGTTCATATGGGGATAAATCCCACCATACTATGTCAAATTCTTGACATACGTGATGAAGAAGCCGACCACTTACCAGAAAGGTGGTATGCTTGAGCTTTATTCACCAGGACCTCTGTTCTTCAAGAATTACTCATCAAACCACCAAAACCATTAGTGGCCTCCAATCTCCGTCCAATATGCCGTATACTCCACAACATCTGTGTTCACTCCATTGCACCCCGAGCTGGCAGCTTTGAGAAAGTCATGGAACTTGATATCATGATCATCCATCATTTAATGATTGCCTCCCCTCTTCACTTAGGTAATGTGATTTTTTGGTTTATGTTGAATGTTGTTTTGATGGGAATATCTGCTCCCTATGGAATGCTACTCACTAAGGTTTTCAAATTCTTCAAAATCCCACTCGAAGATGAACCTTCTGTCCAATACAATAACACCTTTTCAATCAAGAATATTAAACAAATGAAGTTTAAGCATGAAAACCTCTCTGCCTCCAAGAAAAGAAAAGCACGAGAGTCCTCTACTTCCTCTCAGAAATATGAAAAAGACACCATTCAACCACCACCTGATGATACACCATCACTACTCATTCAAGAACCTACCTCTCCACTACGTCACTCTCCTGATCATACTCCACCTTTAGTCAATAACTCTCCTACTCCGAACTCACCTGTCGAACCATCTCCTCAAGCTTCACCAATCCACAATCTAACTCCTCCTCATGAAGCCGGTCCACTCCCTGAGGATACCTTTACACCAACTCCTCTTCATAATATGGAAGATGGTGAGGAGCTCTATTTTGATCTTAATCTATCTTATCCTCCCTCTCCTACGGATATGCCTATGGCCTCTCCTCCAACTGTGCCAATGGAAGAGGATGTGATCCCACAACCAGATCTTTCGTAACAACTTCCTATTCCTCCTGCTGCAACTCATGAAGAACCTACCCAACCTCTCCTTGATATCACATGTCGGTTCAGTTCCCTTGACTCCTTTTTTACTGCCATGACTCATAACCATTCAAAGGACAAGGCTGGGAGCTCTCAGATTAAGTGTTCCTGTGTAAATGATCAGCCTAAGGACTCGGTTCCTAGTACCAGGATTGAGGACAACAAGGAACAAAAGCAAATGAATCTGCTCAAATTAATTAGAAAGGATCATAAGAAAATCCTTCACAACTTCACTCATTTTCAGAACTCCTTGGTTCAGTTTGGTCTCATTCTTGAATGGGTTACCAAACACTTGGCTCCCACTATTGCTCCTGAAGATCATCCTCCTGAGCTACCAGCCCAGCCTTCCTCTGTTGTTCTATCTCCCTCATCCTCATCAGACGAGCCTTCCTTGTCTGATTAAACATGTGGTTATGGCTTTTTGCTACTGCCAAATTCAGGGGGAGAATGATTATGCTTTTTGATTATCTAGTTGTTTTAATGATGTTAAACTGTTTGAATTATTGTGTTGCTTATGCTTGTTAATTTGAATTGTTGTGTTGCCTATGAACCCATGTTTATGCTGTGTTGAACAACTCTTTAAATTATAATCTTATTATCATGATGTTTTATGTATGGTTAAAATCATGTTATCTCAACACTTTGGCATACATTTAGGGGGAGTAATGATTTTTAGTTTTAAAAATTATTACACATATGATTGAGGGGGATCATAAACATTTTATCTTTGTCTTATTTAAAATCATAATCTAAAGAATTTTGTCATCATCAAAAAGGGGGAGATTGTTGAGACAAAATCTCTCAAATGATTTTAATGTTAACAAAATTACTTAAGAGATTATGATTGTGGTTAATGAGTAACATGTGCTCTTGAGTGTATTCATATAAGAAAATAAGTTATTAATCATTAAGGCAAAAAGAAGATAAACTGATCAAATCTGAGGATGGAAAATGTTGAGGATGGAAATTGCTACAATTGGAAAACCGTGAGGATGGAAATTGCTGAAGATGGAAAACTGTGAGGATGGCCCTACAAGCTGGCCTAATCTTCAAATCTGCATAATATTTGTCTTCACCAGAATAAATGCTTTTATTCATTAAAGAAATGCACAACAATGTCCAAAAATGAATATATAAAGTATTTGAAATCAAAAGTCAGAAGGTCAAAGGAAAAGGATGAATATAGCCATAACTAGAATCCAGAGGATGGCAGACTAGGCTGAGGATGGTTCAACAAAGTTGAAAGCAACCCATCAAGCATGTGCAAAGGCTAAAATCAGACCATTTATTGTGCTTGCACGAATGAATACATAAAGAAGTCAAGTTAAAGAAAGGCAACAAGAAACAAGCCAAAAATAGACAATCACATGTTGCTTCCAGATCTGATCCTCAGACTAGAGGATGACAGACCTATGTAATAGGGTGGCTTTCTCTCTCTTGTCAACATCACCTCAAAAGCTGAAATCAACCTAGTCCTTAAAGTTTTCGAAAAGGTTGCAGCTCACATGGTCAAAGAAACAACTTTGCACTTCTGATAAAAGAGAATAGACAAGGACATGTCAAGATCAAGTTACAAGAAAGCTGTGCATGCGCGAGGATGGTTGCTGCCTGGGCTAGAAAAGCTGAATGGCAGTTCTGTAATTATGATGAAAAACCATAGATCTTTAGAAATGAGTTCCAACGGTCATCAAAGAGCTTGGACCCCTATAAAATGCAACAAGCTCTCCAACATAAGACAAACAACACACTTGCATAAAAAGATCAAGCATCTTAAAGCTATCAAGAGCAAACACTCATCCTCACTTCATACTTTTTTTGATCCTACACTATATCTTTGAAAATCCTTTGAGAAAGTATTTAGTATCAATCACTCTCATATTACTCTGTAATTTCCATGTGAGATACACTTGGAAATATTTGAAAATTGATTGTAAGCTTGGTAAAGCTAAAGAATACATATTTTGTAATCATCCTCAGCGTGAGGTTGATCTGTTTGAACTTTAGTAAAATCTCACAAGGGTGTGAGGACTGGACGTAGCCATCTTTGGGTGAACCAATATAAAATTGTGTGTGTCTCTCTCATATTATACTCTCACTCTTAAGCTCAACACAGATCTGACGATTTAAAAATCCCATCCTCGAGCTTGCCATCCTCAGCGAGAGGATAGTTTTTAAAACACTTAAAAATTATTTTTAAACAGTAAAATCACTATCCAACCCCCCTTCTAGTGATATTTAGCTACATCACTTTTTTCTCAAACTCTTTAGCTTAGATAAAATTTGAAGTTTTTCAAAACTCTTAACAATTCTAAATCATTTTGTAAAACTTCAACTTTAGTTGAAACTCATTTATTTGAAAAAAATTCATTACATAACTCAAAGAGATTAAAAATCAATTTATTTTCAATCATTACAAACAACATTAACATCTAGGATGATTGTTTTTCAAAACACCAATATGAACAACAACAACAGCACAAGCACATGTGCATTTATCAGTAACATGTGACATCTTAATATATATATATATATATATATATATATATATATTTAAAATATATTACTAACTCTAACAAAATATATTTTTGGAACTAAATTCATAAAATAAAAATTGGGCAAATAGACTAAGTAATTCAACACAAAAACACGAAAATTGCATATATTTGATTTTTGAAAATTTAGTGTCTTACATATGTCCCAAACAATAGTGGTTGGTTGTTGTGCTATAATTGACGATTAGTCTTGTGTGACTCCAAAAAATAAAAAAACAGAACCAATCTATAATAAATAAATAAAACATAACATATGTAAAAACATAACCTAATTATGAAGTGACAAACTGAAATTGGACCTTTGATATTTTAAACATAGGTTGAAGGTTGTGACAAAGATTGAGAGGAAGGAAATGGGTCACTTCCAGTTGAGCTTCCATTTATATCTATTTGCATTAAATAAAATAGTGAATTAACTTCTCACAATTGTAACATTGCACCTTCTTCTTGTCAAAGTTCTTTGATCTTCTTTTTGATTTACAACTTGCATTGCCCTCTTCTGATTAAGATTCAGACTCGTCAACAGGTTTCTTGAATTTATTCTTTTTCCATTTCTTTTTTTGGTCTCCTTTCTTGTTGGAGTATGCTATCAATGCCTGAGTCCCATAATTACTCCCACTCCTTTCATCCAGTCTTAACTCTCTTGCTTCTAAAGTTCCCTGCAACTCTTCAAGACTTAGTGTGGAAATGTCTTTGGATTCTTCAATTGCACATATAACATAATCGAACCTTGGATGCACAAATCTCAATATCTTTTCACATAGTTTTTGTTCAATAAGTTTCTCAAAACATCTAGCCATCTGACTTGTGATACTCCTTAATCTTGAAATCAAATATGAAACCTTCACTTGTTCCTCCATCTACAACAATTCAAACTATTTCAGTAAGGTCTACAATTTCACTTTCTTGACCTTGGTTCCTCCAAAATAACACTTCTCCAGAATGTCCCATGCTTCTTTTGAGCGTCTTGCATCAAAAAATTTGTCAAAGTTGGTTGTGTGGGCATTGATGAAAGAATGAAGGTGGCCTTGCAATCTTTATTCTTGTTTTCGTTAAATCTTGATCTTTGTTTCTCTGTTCGATTGACCCCCAGCTCTTCAAAACCATTTTCTATGATTTCTAGCACTTCTTGATATCCAAACAGTGCATGAATTTGCACTCTCCACCTATCCCAATATTTTCCATCAAAATGTGGCATATGGGCTTGAAAATTTTCATTGTTTGCACTTGAAATCATTTTCACTTCACTCGTGTTTAATCTTAACACTTCCCTCATGTTTAATCCTTACACTTCACTCGTGTTTATGACTTTGATATGGTTTTTTCGCAACCAAGCTCTGACACCATTTGTTAGTGTTCATGAAATTCTCGTGTTTAATCTTAACACTTCCCTCATGTTTAATCCTTACACTTCACTCGTGTTTATGACTTTGATATGGTTTTTCGCAACCAAGCTCTGACCCCATTTGTTAGTGTTCATGAAATTCTAATTCAAGTGCAAGAAAAATAAGAAAAGATGACAAAATGTGTTATTTTATTAAAAGATGAATATGATTTTGAAGTAAAAACCTTTTTTATATATGCTTTATTGATAAGAAACCTTATGAAATAAATGTTAATTTTTCTAAATGGTGATCTGCTAATATTTTGAATTTGAGTTTTTGTTAAAAGAACATAGGTGGTCCAGCTTAAAGCCACTCACATAAACAAGCGCATTGTATCAAGTCAACAATGAAACAATTGAGGAGGATAATTCATAAAAGTACCAATATGATGAGCCTCATGCCGAGGATGATTATCGCATTATGTTGTATCACATATTATAGGATATAGAAACTAGATTAGAGGATGAAGAATCTAAATTAGAGGATGAAGAATCCATATTAGAGGACGAAGAATCTAGATATGAGGATGAAGAATCGAAATCTGAGGATGAAGAATCCAGATCAAAGGATGATCATCCATGAACATCCTTGAAAACAGGTTCCTCATCATCTTGATACAATGGAGAAAAATTTGACTTAATCCAAAATGTTCTATGAACTGGAGGATAGTCAGTAAGAGGATGAATTTACGTCATAAATTAACATAAGATGAATCTTTGTCTGAAGACAAGCAATGCTAAAGTATAAGGATGATTTTATGACCTCTATGTCAGAGGATAAGCAAAACAGAAAAGAGGATGAACATACGATAGAGGATGAACAAAGGAGAAAAGAGGATGAACTAATGTAAAATATTCATCCTCGCACGTGAAAAAATTCAAAAGTACCATAGTAAGAAAAAGTGTTGAAAAACAAGACTCTACATTTCTTAGAAAATGAAAAAGTCAAAAGTACAAGTCATGTCCTAATTGATGGAAGCTTTATGATTCTACTAGAGGTTGAACGATAAGAGGATAATATTCTTATCTTATTCATCCTCTTACATAGGAAATAGTCAAAAAGGAAAAAGGTTGTACCTAACATAAAATAAAGGACCTTAAAAGTCTTAGAAAAGCAAAATTTTTAAATACAGTTCATGTCCAAACTTCGAGGAAGATTAAACCTCCTTACCGAGGATGGACTGCATACTCATCCTCCTAAGCTCATGTATTATAAGGACAACTGAATGGCACTTTAATCAAGTCTCCAGCGGTCACTTAATACTTTTCCTCATGGATGAAACTATAACCTCTATGTTAGAGGATAAACAATAGAAAGAAAGAATGATTCTACATCAGACGATAAACAATCATGAAGAAAGGATGAACCCCCATTAGAGGATAAACAATGCAGAAAAGATGATGAACTTCTATTATATATTCATCCTAATACATGGGAAAAAAGAGTAAAAGTACCAAAGTGTTGTCTTAGACATATGATGCATGCCATATATAGGTGTTGGGAAAAGAAAAACACAAAAAGGGCTAGTCACATCAAAATTAATGAAAGCCTCATCCTCATACAAATTAGATATGAGGATGGACCACCATAGTTATCCTCTCAGCATATTTAACAGGGTTATAAAGGTTAAATGACAGTTTTGCAAATAAATACAAGTCCAAGGAAACTTAGCAAAGTCTCCAACAACTATATTTTGCTAATCCACATGTTTGAAGCTCTAAAGACAGTTATAAAAAGAGGAGTATTATTCTTCAAACATCAAGAGAATCAATTACAAGAAAACATCCAAGTTATTCAAGCTTATCATCATTCTCTTCATTCTATAAACTTCCAAACTTAAACACATCCGAGGATCATTTTTATTGAGTGTGTTATATACAACCTGACATCATTATCTTATTTTAGAAAGTTGTAATTTGATCCCCAAAACAAATCAAACACATTACTACTTGTACTTGTATATCCTCAAGTTGATATATACTTGAGTTATTTTGTAAGCTTATTGAGGCTAGTAAAAATACAGTGTTCTAAGCCTGGTGAGGCTAAGAAAATACACAGTTGAAAAAGAGTTTCGTAAGAGGACAAACCGTGTTGAGCTATAGTGAAAACTCACAAGTTTGTGAGAACTAGACGTAGCCTTCATTGGGTGAACCAATATAAATTTGAGTGTGTCATTTTCTATATTTTCTCCTCGTCATTTATTTAACTATTACTTAAAGTTTCAAATTTCTATCCTCTGAGTTTTATCCTCTCGTAGAGGATACAGAGTTAAAAGAAAATTTTAAAAGCTACAATATCTCTGTTCAACCCCTCTTATAGTGATATTTTAGATACTTTAGTTGGTATCAGAGCTCAACCTATATGGTTTGAGCACTTAACAGTGTAAGAGGAAAAGATCGAGGAAGAAGTGATGTCAAAAATTTCAAAGTATACACCTAAAGGAAAACATCACAAAAAGAGATAAATGGTTGAACTTAAAAGAACTCAAAGTCCTCCAAACAAAAATTCTTTGTAGAATTAGAAGAGAAATAAGCTATCATCTGTCCAAATTCAAATTCAGATACTAATGAGGTAATTGTTTATGAACCTTGTTCTTTATGTAAAGTTGTTATAGTTTAATTAGATAGCCTCTTAAATGACTCAAATACTTTATCTTAAAAATATATATTTCTAAACAACCAACTTTTTGAGATAAAGAAACAAAATGAGGAACTACAAACTAAGAATGATGAATAAGCTAAAATCATTCAAGATTTGCAGTAGTCTCATTTTACAATGTCTAAGCAACAACAAACTCTTAACGAGAGGATAGCCGAAACTTATCCTCAACCTCTAGAAACTCAATTAGAAAACATTGTCTTGAAAAATAAAGTTGAAAAACTAACAAAAAACATAACTAACTTTGTAAAATCCACTGAGACATTTCAAAATATTATGGGATCTCAAAGTGGAATATTTGACAAAGTTGGGATTGGTTTCGGAAGTTCTCAAAAACATAAACTCTATGAACATTTCTTTTTACCTCAAAATATTGAGATTAAAAGGAAATGCTCCCATTGCAAAAAAAATTGGGGACCTTCATAAAGACTGCTATTTTAAGAAAAAGGTTGAGAATGTAAAAAGAATATGTTCTTATTGTGGGAAGCATGAACATTTGGAATCTACATGTTACCATAAGAAGAAAACCTCTTCAAAGAGAAACACTAACCATCAAGGATCAAAATCAATATGGGTACCGAAATTACTACTAACTTGTGATATAGGAATGTCCTCTATCAATCAAGAAAAAGCCTTGATACTTAGGCAATGGACATTCAAGACATATGAGTGGAGATAGATAGTGCTTTATCTCATTGAAAAATATATAGAGGATATATAACCTTTTAAAATAATGACAAAGCTCAAATAAAAGGTACGTGTATCATTGGTGAAAATAACTTTGCTTAAATTGAGGCTATTCAATAAATGGAAGGTTTAAAATATAACTTTTTCGATATATGTCATCTATGAGATAATATCTTTTAATTTATATTCAAACTTCACTAGTGTGAGGTAAAATTAATATGCTCATGAAATATTTTTTTTCTAGGTTTATAAAAAATAACATTTATGTTTTATACTTAAATGAATTGTCATCCAAATCATGTTTTCCAAAAAGCTGTTGAAGTCATTATTTTCATTAAATCATTATTTTTCTCATGAAATCATTATTTTTCAAAGTTGTTGAGGTGATAAATGGTTTTGACATTAAAAAGAGTTGGTCATATAACTTTGAAAAATATTGCAAAATCATCCAAACTTGATCTAGTGAAAGATTTTCCAAAAATTAGTTTTGAAAATAATAAAATCTTTTAAAGCATGGGTGAAAGGAAAACAAGTATTAGAGGAAAAAGAAAAAAAAATATAGACTTGCAATAATTGGTGATTATTCAAGATTCACTTGGATCCTATTTTTAAAGCATATGTATGAGAACATCCTCTCGTAATGTTGATCCTTAAAAGAGAAACAAGAAAGTTTGTATTCTCTTTCTTTATCATTAATTTTATTTAAGAAGTTTGTGTTTCGTAATTAATTTTTTTGTACTTTTTTTTCCTTCTGTTTTGAAACATATATATT
>JBBPBR010000004.1:28107256-28131876 GCA_037974775.1 Cicer pinnatifidum | reverse complement strand
TTTAATATTAAAAAGGAAAAACATTTTTTTTTATTATCTTGTTTTTTTTTTAAAAAAAATTCATTTCCTTTCTCACACTAGTTTCTCGTAATATAAATTTTTTATGTGTTATCTTCATTATTTGATATGTGTAGTCTTTTTATCTTTTAATAATTTTATATTTTAGCTTACATTTTCTTTCATGCTCTTAAGACTAAGATGTATGGTCAATATTTAGTAACTTATCTTACAATATTATTATTTCATTATATGAACATATATAATGAGAAGAGATACACTAATTTTTAAGAAGCCATTAAGTGTTGGATACCAAAAGTATTTGTATCTGTTCATTCAAGATTACTTGTTAAATCCCTTGAATAAAAAGAGAGGAAGAAAAATGTTGTTAAGAAAAATCAAATGCTTTGGGGCTGCATTTGTGAGCAAAATCATGAATAAGATTGTGAATTTGTTCAAGGGGAGAATACTAAAAGATCCTACTTAGAGAATGGTCGTGAGGATGAAGAAAAATATCATTATGAAGATCATCGATCTTTGAAATTTGAGATTGCTTAAACTCATATCTCCTTTAAAAGAATCTCCATAATCCTCATTTCACTACGTGAAAAATAGCATTTTACAGCGCTTTTTTAATCCATTTACAACGCTTTTTCAAAAAAAAAAAAGCACTATGGAATCGAGCGCTGTAAAAGATACAACAGCGCTTTTAAAAAAGCGCTATAAAACATGTAAATATAATGCGCGCTTGTTATGCAAATTTTACAGCGCTTTTATGAAAAAACGCTGTAAAATGCAGACCCATAACTCATATAATGGGTGTGCATTTTACAGCGCTTTTTCAAATAAGCGCTGTAAAATGCACACCCATTATATGAATTATGGGTCTGCATTTTACAGCGCTTTTGTGTGTATATTTTACAACGCTTTTTTGAGAAAGCGCTGTAAAATGTACACCCAACATATGAATTATAGGTGCATATTTTACAGCGCTTTTGCATAAAAGCGCTGTAAAATGTCCACCCAATCCACATTTTACAGCGCTTTTTCAAAAATGTGCTGTAAAATGTGTTTTTTTTTTTAAATGCTGTAAATTAAATATTTGAAATGAAAAGCGCTTTTTAGCTTTTTATGGCATTTTTTTTAGAAAGCGCTGTCTTTTATCTTTTTATCCTAAATTATTTTGATCCAAAATCAGTTCACAATCAGTGCACACAACAATAAAACATATTCAAATACCATAAGCAATTCACACAATCAGTAGATCGAACAGAAAAAAGAACTCTGTAACTTAATTAACATATATGTAACTTTGTAACTCTGTAATTTACAACCTAATTAACTACATTCAGATACATATATATAACCTAATTTACAACCTAATTAACTACATATACATGGAACCTAATTTACAACCTAATTAACTACATATTCCTATGCATGTTCATATATTGTGTCCTATGATCATATACATATAATAACTAACAGAATATACATAATATGCACTAGCTACCATATAATATTCAGATCCCTTGCCTAGCAGCATGCTATTTCCCAGAAAATCAAATAATTTTCATTTCAAGCACATACTGACACCAGTCTTTAATTCCATTAGATCTTCCTCAAAATATGATGGACTGGAATTGTCAAAGTACTGCAATATAAAAATTGAACATATTATATTTAGTTAGTATCAAATATATAGATAATTTATATATGAAAATCATATAATGAAAATACCGTACCATTTCTGGGATAATAGTTTTATTCTTGTCAATAATCTCCTTCATGAATCTCAATACGTAGTACCCACAGTCGATGTTGTTTGTTTGACGAGGGCACTGCAAAATAAAACATATAAGTCAATAAAATAGTTGTGCATTAATCATAAAGGCATATATTTGTAAATGAAAATTTAAAGGCATATATTTCAAACCTTTATTGGGATCCATGTGATGTTATTAGACTTTTGCTTCGACACTGTAGCACCTCTTTGAGCTCGAAAAACTTGTAAGGCACTATCGAATGAATAAATGTGATTATTATAGCATGAACAAACACATTATATATATATATATATATATATATATATATATATATATGTAAGAAATAAATGAATATTACTTACGTGTCGAACATAGTCTTTATTTCGGAGTGATTGTTGTAATTGCCATGCAAGGCATCAAAATAGTATATAACTTCAGAGACCGCATTGATTGCAAATAGCACCCAATGTGCCCTACAACAACAAAAATTTGGTTAAGCAATTTTGTTTATACACAACTAATAAATTAAAATCATATCAATTATAAAAGATATAAATAAATAATATATAATTACGTACCCTGAATTATATGGTGCGAAGAACAATTTATCATTTTCTATATTTCCTAATAACATATTTACAATGTATGTCTTTACATTTCCTAGATCGAGTTTGCATATCGACAGCTTATGCAGAGACAAGAATGAGTATTTATTTGACAATTTCATTGTGCACACGACCTTCTCATACAAAAACCTTCAATCAAAATTTTAAACTAGATTAATTACCGATACATTTAATTAATTACCAATAAATGCAATTAAAAGTATTTTTTACCTTATGTACAAGCTCATGACAGTAGCACTAAGCTCCTTATGGTTGAGAAGTTCGTAAATGTGCTCCTTTTCGAGAAATTCATCATACTCCTCTCCGAATATATCTTTATTCATGGGTACGACGCGCGAATCCTCGTTGCTGCCCATGTAACGTTTTACTTGGATGTCAAGACTTGCCCCGTATTTAGCAAGGCATGGCTGACTTATTTTAGGAACATGGGCAGCAGCGACCGATTTTCTCTGATCCAGTTTTCTTGCTGCAATTTTGGCAGCTTTATTACCCCCCAGCCTTTGTAGTTTGGCAGCCCTATTACCCTCCAATTTTGGAGGTTTGTTGGCTTTTTTTGACTGTACGGGTGGTTTATTTAATTGTGTAAACTACATGTTTTTGATGACAACAAAACCACCGACTATGGACGATGCAACAAGATCAAAAAGAAGATCCATAAGCTTCATAATAAGCTTCCAATTAAAACCATAGATGATAAAATGTAAAGGTATATGATACTCACCAATACTTCAAGTACATGAGAACAAGTCACATTTATGCATGCATTTAAAATGTTTTCAAAAGTCCAAAACACATAAACAAAGCAGTTGAAAATCAGATTTTTGACTAAGTATATAAGTGTATTCGAATACACCATGTTGTATTCGAATACAACTTAAGTCAGAGGCAAAAATTTAAATGTTGTATTCGACTACAACAATGTGTAGTCGAATACACTTCAAGTCAGAGGCCAAAATTGCTATATGTGTATTCGACTACACATATCTGTAGTCGAATACAAGCTAAGTCAGAGGCTAAAATTCACTAATCTGTATTCGACTACACCAATGTGTATTCGAATAAAAGATGTAAAATTTGAATTTTTTAAATGTTACAGAGACTTGTATTCGAATACACATATGCTGTATTCGAATACACCTGGAAACATTACAATTTTTCAGATCTGGGATGTCTTTAGAACATTGTAATTTTTCATCAAACCTCTTGGATCAATGGCCACGAATCTGAAGGGATGTTTTATGGAGTATAAATACCCCATAACTTCAGATCAAATAAAAACGATCCTTGAATCAATCCATTGAACAACTTTGAACAAAATTCTGAATTTTCTAAGTACTTGCATTAGATTTTCATATCATTTCAAAAGGTTCTCAAGTACTTGAATTGCTATTGAGTTGTTTATCAATATACCACATATTAGACTCATTCAAACCTGATTGTATCATTTGTATAAATTAGTTTAATCTAAGATAGTGGTGTTCTATCTTAGAAGTATTGTTAGAAGTTTTGTAGCAAGAATCCCAGGGTGGGAGTTGTACTTTTCTAACAAGTATTGAATTAATCTCTTGTGGTGTGCAAGAGGACTGGATGTACCCTTGGTTATAAGGGGAACCAGGATAAATCTTAAAGTGTCATTTACTTACTGCTGTTATTATTAAGCCTTGTTCTTAAATTCACAAAATCCAACTATCATATAACAAAAAACAGGAAAATCTACTTACACCTAATTCACCCCCCCCTCTTAGGCGTAGTTCTGTACTTACAAATTGGATCTACAAAAATGAGGTTAAATGTTAGTTTATTGAATCTGAAAAAATGACAAACCTTAGGGAATAAATGTGACAAACCTTTTCGGGAGATGTAACTGATTTGTTTCTGGGAATTTTTTTTTCGAGGGCAACAAGATGGTTTGACCATGCCACGTAACTACCAATAGCTTCGTTCAATAACTGCATATCTTCATCGTTGTCCGGTATCGGCAACGGTGCAGTTGGTTCGAAAGCAACAACAGGCGATACTTTGACATGGCCCGCAGGGATCGGAGTATTATGCAGCACTTCTCCCGAAGTAATGTACAATTTTCCTTTTCCCACCCTCCGATGAGTAGCCGAGTACAAGTATAGAACACATGGAGTGACACCCTAAATCGATGGTTAAAACACAAGTACGGTTAATATCTAAGTATATTTAATACATAAGTAATTACATAAGCAAGTAAGTAATTAATTACCTCTAGAATACTTTTTAGACCGACGTTGCAACTCGCGGTTTCACTCTCCATTTGTATTTCATGTTGGAGCTGATCCGGGAGTTGCTTGTCTTTGTTCGTATTTACCAAAAGTGCCACTTGCTCTGTAAGGATTTTGAGCTTCTCTAATACTTCCTCGTTGGAAGGTTTTTGGCGCTTCTCTTGAGAAAAATAGCTTTTGGGAGTTACGCCAAATCCTTTGCCCCTAACCCGACCGGAATACTCAGGGACATTAAACACTTTACCCAGAATGTCCCTGCAAGTATCCTTGTTGCCTTCTTGATTTTCGGAACTTTGTTCGATAATCTCCTAAAATACATGTAACATTAAAAAGATAAGTTCAATAGCATTTTTAAAATACAATATTAAAAAGTATTCAAGTGATAAATACAATATTAAAAAATATTAAAGTGATAATATACTTACACAAAGTTCTACTACTTTTTGGACATTTTCATTATCAACCACTCCGTCTTTATTAACACGCGCTTCCTTCCATAATATATGACGACCCAAGGGTTGATCTGATTGGGTGTCTTTTCGCTATTCGTTAAGATCATAAACAAAATAATACAAATTAGTTACACACTATAGTTTATAATACAAATTACTTCATTATATAAAAGTGATGTTTAATTTCTTATAAGTTGTTGATCAAGGCGTGCATATCCCATACGTGATTTCTTGTATGGGTGGGTTGGATTGCTTGCCCTTTCGCGATTTGCCTTACTAATATTCTATATAAAAAAATAGAAATTGTGTAAAAATTTAAAATGTGCTACGAATATGAATAATAAAACACAAATGCTAATAAATTAATCACTTACGACAAATGCGGGGTCCGAACGTTTGGAAACAAATGCACTCCATTCATCGTTTGATATATAATGTTTATATATTTTTGGAGCTTCAGCATTTGTGTTTCCTTCTCTATCTTTTAGATAGAAATATGAGAGATGAGATCTAAATCCCCGATGGATCTTCCCAGCAACTCTCAAAACATAAGTCTTTCGTCCCTCATCAAGAACAAAAGTAGTCTGCAATGAAAAAAATTATAAGTAAAGTATTTCAATGAAAAAAATTATATATGACAAAAGAGTGGATAAAAAAAGTTACTTGAATGTCATTACATATTATATCTTTGGCATCCTTCAACGCCTTATGTCTCCAATCGTCAATCGTAATTGGGATATTTTGTCGAACAACAGACCCAATGTAACTTACAAACATTGAGCTGTTGGGGTCAATTGGCTGACCACTCTCATTACAGCCAACCTAATAAACTCATATAGTAAGTACATGCTATTAAAAAAAGATAAAAAATACACAGCAAATAAAGTATAGTATAGTATAACCTCAAACTTGATGCCATTGCTCCTTGCTTTAATCACTTTTTGCATTATAGTTGCACCACGTTAGACTTCATTTTCATAAGTCTTAGTGGTGCCAACTTCTTCATTTTAACATTCTAAATCTTTGTTTGTATCCATTTAACTACAACAAGTTCAACATGCAGTTTAGTATAACATCAACAAGCTCAACATGCATCATGCATTATTCTAAACAAGCTCAACATGTATCAGTATATCTTAAACAAGTTCAACATGCATTTTAATGATTTCAAAAAATTAATAACATGAATACCTGAATAATGAGGGTTCGAAGAAAGATGAAATGCGAAGAAAAGAGGGTTCGCATAAAGTTCACAGAAATATGGTTCACCGAAATACGATTTGAAGAAATACGTAATGAGGGTTACGTACTTCAATGAAAATATATTGTGTGCAATGGAGAGATGATCTTGGATGGAAATAAGGTTCGAAATGAAGGAGATGATCGTGGAATAAGGTTCATAATGGACGGGATGATAGGGTTTGCAAAAGAAGAGAAGAACGATGAAGGTTAAGATGATAGTGTAGTTTACGTAATGAAGAGGAAACTGAAGCGGTTACTATTATATATAAAACCCTTTTACATCGCTTTTTTATAAGCCTTTTACAGCGCTTGTTCAAAAAGCGCTCTAAAAGGCCTAAGCCTTTTACACTCAACATTTGGAAGATTCTCAGATCATTAATCCTCTAATGAGGAAAGTCACTAAAGGAGGTACACTCAATCTCAATTCTTATGGTGTTTACATGGTGTTAATCTTATGATGCAATAATATTATGTGATTGATTGGATGATTTTAAAGTCAAGAATACATGCTAGAAATTTTGATGCAATTATATAAATTTGAAGATAAATGTATTGCATCACTTTTTATCATGACTCAAATCTATGTATAATGAAATCAATTTGAAGAACCTCTAATGAAGTCATTCTAATATTGTTATTCAACGCATAAACAAGCACACAATTTTTTTTAATATAGCATGATGCTTTATTAACATGTTAAGAATGCATTTCAAAAGAATAGATGTTGTTTAATGTTTTGAAAAAAACAAACTATTTTGTTAAGCATAATTTATTGCATGATATTGCAAAATAATTCATGATTTAATTATCATATTACTTTTGCATAAGAATGAATTGTAGTGAACTCTTTATGACATATCCTATTTCTATTAGTCTTATGCACGTGCATTTATCTCAATATAAATTTTAGATGAATCCAACATGACATGCATATCTTGGTTAACATATACTTTGTTTGATGTCTAAGAATGAAATTTTTATTTGGCTTTTCGAAAAAATTGAGATTCTAACATGTATTATATATCAAATATCCTTCTTTAACATGTTTTAAATGGATATCCTAATTTAGGATTTATATTTTTGAAAGAAACACAATAAGAGGATATTTGATTGGCATTTATGATTATAATTGGTGATAATTGTCTATTAATTTCAAATCTGGTTCAAGAAGTTTGAAGTCTTCATATTATGTTCTTACTCATTCTTAAGCATTCAAATGTGCTTGAAATATTGTTAGATGATTATATCATTACATTTATATGTTATGAACTCAAAAATAGAGATGTGAGCATCATGATGCATATTATTATTTATATTTTTACAAAAAATGAGCATGGTCATGTTCTAAAGGAAAATGCGGTTAAAACTCAAGGGAGTTTTATATATTTGAAAATGTGTTTAAAACTCATGGAGAGTTTTATATATTTGAAAAAAAGAAGTTAAGATTCTCTAAAATCAAGAATTTCAAGTTATTAGAGGATATCTATCTCATAAAACTCAGGGGGAGTTTTATATATATTTGAAAATATTATTTTCCTTGAAACATTCATTGAATTTGAGATCAAATCACCACTACAACATTTTGGTGCTACGGCAACGCCTAATTTTTTATGGTAAAAAAACCGTTCTCGTAGAGGTAAATAGACAACAGTTTTTATATTTCGTTGCGGTAAAACATGAAATTTTATAATTTCTACAACAACACTAAAAAACCGTTCTCGTTGTTTATTGATATCTTTACGCAACATTTATTCACCGTTGTTTTTAGTTCTTAAAAAAACTGTTCTTGTAGGTAGACTTTTTCATGAAACAAAAACATATTTTTTTTGAGTTAATTTTTTATAGCGCCAAATATATTTCCTAAAACAAATATCCTTGTCATTTTCCCTCTCTTGGAACCCTATCTCAAATTTTCAGCAATTTTCATTTTCCCTCTCATGAAACCCTATCTCAGATTTTCAACAACAAAATCTTGTCACTTTCCTTCTCTTGAAACCGTATCTCAGGATTTCACCAACCCAGCTTCTCTCAATTTTTCACTTTCAGCAACCTTAACCCTTACCCACAAATTCTTTTTCTCTCTCGCGTATCTCCGTCGCGTAACCCATTCTTCCTCGTGCAATGGATTCTGTCTCGCGTAATCCATTTATCGCGCAACTCAACATCGTTCAAGGTTTCGTTCAAGGTCTGAGGATTCTGTCTCGCGTAAACCATTTATTCCGACCGTGTTTTTGGTATGTATTTTGTATCTTTGCTCTAAAACCCTAATTTTTCGAATCCTATTTTGCTCTGCTATTAGTTTTAATTTTGCTACGAATTAGTGTTATAATCCACTTCTCGAGCAATTCTCAGTTTCCCTCTCTTGAAACCCTATTTTGCTCTGCTATTAGGTTTAATTTTGCTACGAAATGGTTGATTAATTTTTCGCTTATTTCACTGGAATTCTGCTTTATTTTTGCAGATTTCTCAAATTCACTAGAACCCTAATTTTTCGAATCCGCATCCTGCCTCACAAGGTAAGAACTTGAACCCTCCCATGGTTTTATTTTGAAGAATTTATTTCTAGATAGTGTTAAATGAAGCCGTGAATGTTTGTGGGTGCTGAATTTATTACTGTCTAAGATTTGATCCTAAACTTGCAATATTAGTTTATGGTTCGATAGTAGGTCATTTTTCCATGCTTAACTACTTTTACATCTAAGTTTGTTTTCTTAAAAGGATAATGTCATCTTAGGAAGCATAACTATGGCATATTCTGTACAAATTTGTTTCTATGATGATGGCTTCAAAAATATCTGTACATAACTAAGCCATGGACGCAGCTTTTGGAATGGAGTATTTACATGCAAAAAATATTGTTCATTTTGACTTGAAATGTGATAATTTGCTTGTGAACTTGAAGGATCCTTTAAGGCCAATATGCAAGGTATTTATTCATGTGTTGGGGGATTATGATTTATTCAGTTAAACCGTCTTCAGTATTTTGACAATGTTGAGAAACTTAATTTTCATCAGGTAGGTGATTTTGGCCTGTCAAAAATTAAGCGAAATACCCTGGTGACTGGTGGTGTGCGTGGAACTCTACCTTGGATGGCACCAGAGCTGCTGAATGGGAGCAGCAATAAGGTTTCTGAAAAGGTAAAACTTAACATCATCGGTGGAAATTTAGAATCCCCATTAGTAGCAATAAAAGGGATTCGGGTCATACGATTTGAGTTGAGAGTTGAAAGAGTTAAGCAAACCTAGGTTCAAACCACTATGAAACTTGAAAGAGAAAATACTAACATAACAATTAATATACTAATATTTTCCGATGAAAAACTATTAGTATAATTTAGTAATAATGATTGAGGAAATTGCCAAGTTAACTTATGTTTACCTTCTATTAGATATATAAATTTTCACCAAAAATCTTGTTACTCAATTGACAGCAGCCTAAGCTTTTAGCTCACCAAGCTGTTTACAGATTCAACATTTTACGTTGACTAAAATAAAAATAAAACCAGAGTTTACTTTGTATAGTTTGGTGGGTTATGTCCTTTGCTGTCCCTGCTTATCTCATTGATTTTGAAGCCTTGATGACTAATGCTATCTTGCTAAATCCTTAGGTTGATGTGTTCTCCTTTGGCATTGTATTATGGGAGATTATAGGTACTGTTCTTTTCTCATCTCTTATGGTGCCATTATAGGTACTGTTCTTTTCTAAATCCTATGGTGCCATTATAGGTACTGTTCTTTTCTCATCTCTTTGAAACCATGTTTACAGTAGCTTGAAACCATGTATTTTTCATTTTCAGATGCTTTTTTTCTATTCTTAGTGTGATATCGCCAGTTTTGTATGCTTTTATTTGGTTGAATGTTCTATTTTGAGTGGTCTGTAAACTCTTCTCTTTATTCTGAAAAAAACTTTAATGTTCTTATTCAAAATATGTGATGCTATTAAGTCATGGGTTGAAGAATATGTGAATTTTTACTACAAGTCAGATGCTGCTATTGCACAGGATTCTGAACTCCAAGCATTTTGGAAAGAACTTGTAGAGGTTGGTCATGGTGACTTGAAGAATGCTACATGGTGGTTTAAGATGCAAACTCGTAAAGAGTTGATTGAAGCTTGTACCATACTCATATGGATTGCTTCAGCACTTCATGCAGCTGTTAATTTTGGACAATATCCATATGGAGGATATATCCTTAACCGACCAACTAAAAGCAGAAGATTCATGCCTGAGAAAGGATCACCTGAGTATGATGATCTTTTTAATAACTTCCAAAAGTTATATTTGAGGACAATCACACCAAAGAATGATACCCTTACTGACCTGACCATTATAGAGATCTTGTCAAGACACGCTTCTAATGAGCAATACCTTGGACAGAGAATTGAAGGTGATCTATGGACTTCGTGGTTTGACTTTATAATCACATTTATAGATTTTAATATTGTCATTTATTCTTGATTTTACTTATGGAATATATTTTATTTTGTAGGTGAATGATGGTGATAGTGATGAAGAATTTCAACACTTGGAAACACAAGATCAAGATATAGATGTTTAAGTTTTTTTTGTTTTTGTTTTTTTTATTGTTTCATTTTCTCTAGAATATAAATTAGAGAAATTGAATTAGTACGTACGTTGTATTAATGATAATGAGTTTGAACTTATTTTAGTATATTATAACAATTTTGTATTATTGTAACAGTTATATTTTTAAATTTATTATAGTATTACAATAATAATGTTTGATTAAAATTATTTTTCTAAAATATAATAATTTATTATATTATTTTTTTTAAAAATATTTTATTTTTTGCAACGGTTATAAAGTGTTGCGGTACCTTAATTTAAAAAAATGGCTACCAGAACGGTTTTAATTAGACAACACCATAAAACCGTTGTTGTTGTCAATTTGAAAAACCGTTCTGGTAGAGGTAGCTACCAGTACGGTTTTTAAAAAGTGTTGCTGTTTCACAAAAAACCGTTGCGTTAGGCTAAGGCAACGCCTTGGTTCCCCACGGTCAGAAAACCGTTCTCGTAGATTACGGCAACGGTTTTTTTACGTTAAGCAACGGTTTTTATGCGTTGCAGTAGGGCAAAAATGTTGTAGTGCACATTCTCTAAAATTTTGGAGAGTATAGAGTCAATTACTTAAACTTTAAATGTGCTGAAATAGGTGCATTATTTTTTAATATAATTTAAGTATATTATTTTAGTTATCATTGTATATATCTTGATTGCAATGTTGATTGAAATAATAAATGGTGTTCTTACATACTATGTGATTTATTGTTAAATGCATATTTGATATGAGAATGAGCCTCTCAACTACATGATATTTATGTGATCCGTTCCTATTCTTGTTGCTTATAATTATCTTTCACCTCCTCAAATCTTTTTGATAGATGTCAAAAGGGGGAGAGAATTTAGAAGAAAACTATAGGATGTAAATGATTAATGAAGAATGTAAACAAATTAAAACTCTTGCATATGTTTAAGGGGAGTTTAATTGCATATCTATGAACATTCTTTCGTTTGTTATTTTATCCATCAAGAAAGCTAATGATTTGTTCTAAAGGTTTGTCATCATCAAAAAATGGGAGATTGTTGAAGTAGAAACCTTTACGATATAAGTTTTAATGACAGCAAACCTTATGAAATAAATGTTAAGTTTTTTAAATGGTGATCTACTAATTTTTGCATTTGAGTTTTTGTTAAAAGAACAAAAGTGGTCAAGCTTGAAGCCACTCACATAAACAAGTGCATTGAATCAAGTCAACAATGAAAGAATTGAGGAGTCTAATTCATAAATATCAATATGATGATCCTCAAGTCGAGGATGATTATCGCAATATGTTGTATCTCAGTCACACATAAAACCTCTTGGAAGAAGTCAAGAAAAACTATGGGTCAAGATGTGTCTATATGAAAATTAGAGGATGGAGAATCTATATTAGAGGATGAAGAATCTAGATATGAGGATGAATAATCCATATTAGAGGACGAAGAATCTAGATATGAGGATGAAGATTCGAAATCTGAGGATGAAGAATTCAGATCAAAGGATGATCATCCATGAACATCCTGGAAAACAGGTTCCTCATCATCTTGATACAATGCAGAAAAATTTGACTTAATCCAAAATGTTCTATGAATTGGAGGATAGACACTTAGAGGATGAATTTACGTAATAAATTAACAGAAGATGAATCTTTGTTAGAAGACAAGCGATGCTAAAGTATAAGGATGCTTTTCTGACGTCTACGTCAGAGGATAAGCTAAACAGAAAAGAGGATGAACGTACGATAGAGGACGAACAAAGCAGAACTGAGGATGAACTCATGTAAAATATTCATCCTTGCACATGAAAAAAATCAAAAGTACCATAGTAAGAAAAAGTGTTGAAAAACAAGACTCTATAGTTCTTTGAAAATGAAAAAGTCCAAAGTACAAGTCATGTCCTAATTTATGGAAGCTCTATCCTCCTTTCAGAGGTTGAACGATAAGAGGATAATATTATGATCTTATTCATCTTTTTACATAAGGAATATTCAAAAAGGAAAAAGGCTGCAAAGAGGAAAAATAAAGCTCATGTCCAAACTTTTAAGAAGATTAGGCCTCCTATCCGAGGATGGATTGCAAACTCATCCTCCTAAGCTCATGTATTACAAGGACAACTGAATGGCACTTTGGTAAATTAGATTAATGATCATGGACATTTAATCAAGTCTCCAACGGTCACTTAATACTTTTCCTCATGTATGAAGTTATAACCTCTATGTTAGAGGATAAACAATAATAAAATAAAGAATGAATCTACGTCAGAGGATAAACAATCATGAAGAAATGATAAATCCCCGTTGGAGGATAAACAATGCAGAAGAGAGGATGAACTTTTGTTATCTATTCATCCTCACACATGGGAAAAAGAGTAAAAGTACCAAAGTACAAAAAGTGTTGTCTTTGACTTATGAGGCACAATATTATAGGTGTTGGGAAAAGAAAAATCCAAAAAGGTCAAGTCACATCAAAATTAATGAAAGCCTCAGCCTCATACAAACCAGATCCGAGGATGGACCACCGTAGTCATTCTCTCAACATACTTAAACGAGGGTAAAGGTTAAATGGAAATTTTGAAAATAAAGACAAGTCCAAGGAAACTTAACAAAGTGTCCAACAACTATAGTTTGCTAACCCATATATTTGAAGCTCTGAAGGCAATTATAAATAGAGGAGTTTTAATCTTCAAACATCAAGAGAATGATCTACAAGAAAACATCCTAGGTATTCAAGCTTGTCATCAGTCTCTTCATTCTACACATTCTCCCAAAATTAAACATATATGAGGATTATTTTTATTGAGTGTGTTATATACAACTTCACATTACTATCTTATCTTAGAAAGTTGTAATTTGATCCCAAACACTAACTTTAGAGTTCAAGGAATTCATAATTTCTATGGTGTCACATCCCCAACCAAGGCCGAAAAGTGCGCAAACACGAGAAGCGGGGGTGGGGGGGGGTGTTTGAATTGTGTTTGTCTAAATTAAAACTCTTTTCTTAATTATAATTTTGATTTGGTGACTTAAACAATTTTACTAATTAAATGCCGTAGAAAAACAAATAATGCAGATGAGAAGAGAACACACAAGATTTTATCCTGGTTCACCACCAACTTGGTAGCTACGTGTAGTCCCCTCACACAGAAGGTTTTGTCCAATAATTCAAAAATCTTTAATTACACGTCACCTGACCCTATAAGTCAGTTTTCTCAAAACAACCTGAACTTATAGACTTTTTAAGGCAAACCACACACTGACCCTTAAAAGTAAAGTCTTTTCTACCCAACTTGAACCTACAGATTGTTAGAGGAAAACTACCCACTTGACCTGACAAGTCAAGTCTTCTCAACACAACCTGTGATCCACATCTTGCTTAATGAACACTAAAGCCACTATCGAGCTGAATTACAATGGGTTTGAAATTGATTTGGTTTTTCTTCTACTAAGCTAGTTTGATACAATAATTTTCCCACACTACATCACTTATAATATTTCACTTTGAATGAGTGATTTTCTAGTACTTAAAACCTTAAACTCTAAATACTTAGAAAAATTAAGTTCTTGAAGCTTCTCTGAATAACTTTGGTTTTTTTTTTATGATTTATGAGTTTGTTGGCTCGTGAATTCTTCTTCACCTTTGAGTATCTATTTATAGTTAAAATTAGTGCTTCAATTTACTCCCTTGTGAATTCTAAATCATATCTTCATTCGATCTTGGTCAAAAATATTTCTTCCAAATAAAATTTTAAATGATATGTTTTGATACAATAATATTTTAAATTTTAGATTTGAGCTTGTTGTGGTTGATTGGTTTGGGTTTGACATGGTTGTGACAAAATGGTTTAGGTTTGAGTTGGTTCTGGCTGACTAGGCTGGGTCTGACTAGTTTGGGCTTGAGCTTGTTAGGGTCTGACTCATTGGCTAGAACTTATTGGGTCTGAGTGGGTTGTGGCTTTCTGGTTTGGGCTTGTTGGTTTGGGCCTGAATGGTTTGGGTCTGAGTTGGTGGTGTTGATTTAGGATTGGTTGGACAAGAGGTTTTGTTATCTCTAGATAGTTTACATTTGTTGTAGTTAGTTGGTAGCCCTTTCCTTGTAACAAGTGTATGGTCTCTTTTCTCATCACCAAACTTGTTTCTTAACCTTTTTGTTCTACTTATAGCCTTTCTGGTTGGAATAGGTAGGATATCAAAGTATGGAGTCCTGACCCATAAAGTATGTGCATTTGTAGGGTAAATTAGTGGATGGTAACAAGCTTCATCTACCTTTTTTTCTATAAATGGCAGGAATGTATTCTTAAGGATATTCGCTTCTTTCATTTAAACTAGTTAATGCATGGTAACAAGGAATCCCTATTAGCATCCATCACATGCATGGACACTTCTTTTTTTTTTTGCAAATCCACCACATACTCTTCACCAGTCTAGTTTATGTTTCTGACTTCATACAATCTTTCCCCAGGCAACCTTCAAAATATTGAATCACTAAATAAATAAAAATAGTTATTTAGTGGATATTTAATTAAACAATACAATACAAAAATATATTTAGGAAAAACATATTCTTACCTACACATATAGTGCCTTGACATTTCTTGGTTTTTCTCAAGTTTCTTCTTTATGTTAGGGAAGACCAATCCATTGTACTTATCAAACTTCACTCTATTTTAAGCCCAACAATCCAAATAAATAATCTCTTATATCTTCAAGCATAGTAACAAAAGATTTTCTTCTCAGTCCAACATTTACACTATTAAAGGTCTCTGACATATACCTTGTAACTAAACCTAGACTTGGACCAAAATCTTGGTGGTATCTTCAAGAGATGTTTGTATGCTTCTTCATTCACTTTCTTGATTTCTCTCATTTGATTCTCACGTGCTTGATGTTAAGTAGCTTTTGCAGCTTTCTACATCAATTCCTTCAGCTTCTTCCCTAGATGCCTTTTTTCTGAAGTTGTTATAGAGGTGTTTGACACAGAACCATCACAAATTCCAGGAAGTAGTTCTTCCATTACAAGTAACAAACTCTATAATTGGCATAAAAATTTGAATTTAAATACTTAAAGGACCTAATTGTTACAAGTTAAATACTTATAGGACCTTATTATAACATGTTAAAAATTAATGGACAAAATTTTAAGTAACAAAATAAAATATTAACTACCTTTTGTTGGTCAGAAATGACTGTGTAAGTCTTGCATAACCCTTATCTTCCTAAATCATTGGTCAATAGCTCTAGAAACCATTGTCACGACTCTCTTGTCTCAGCTTCAACCACAGAGAGTGCAATAGGCAACATCTTGTCATTTGGGTCTCTTCCCATAACTGCCAAAATCATTCCACCATAGTAACCCTTTAAAAAACATCCATCCAGTCCTATTATTGGTCTACATCTCATAAAACTCTGCATACATCCAGGAAGACAAAGATAAAAACTTTTAAAACTTTGTAACAAGGTCATATCAACTTGTTCCTCACCCACATGCTCAGTATGCTGAACTTTATCTTAATTGTGCTATTTGCATTTGATCTTCATGTCCATAATCTCTCAACCTTTTGAATTGCTCTACAAATGACTCATCTACTAACTCTATTCACAACCTAGCCCTATAAGCTTGCATCCTACTAACTCCAACATTCCATTTCTCATGAGTCTTACTACAAATGTATATCAGTTTTATATTAGGGTTCTCCATTACAAATGTGACTAATTGTTTTCCTAAAAAACTTGCTCTCATCAACTTCACCTTATACTCTCTATTACATGTGTGTGTGTCGTATAACTTTCTTAACTACCATGTATCCTCATGGGGTAGCTTGGAGCACAAAGAAATCCATGAACAACTAGCCTTGTGACAAAATCTGACTCTAATACAATCATTCGTAATCAATTTGAGATCTTTGCCATTATGGATAGAATAAGGAGTAAGAACCTCTTAAAAACCATCCATTGTTGAAAATAGAGTACCCAAAACCCACTTAAATAATTCAACCTTTTTGGCATGACGAATGATGGGTAATGCTTTTTAATAACTTTATAATATGATTCAATCTGTGAATCTTCTTCAGAATCCAACTTTTCTGTGTTGAAGTGTTCATCATATTCCCTTACTACCCTTCTATTTCTCTTTTTCTAAACTTGAAGGTTATGATCATCATCTGATTCATCATCCTTAACCTATGTCTCAATAATATTTTTTCTATGTTTTTTAACCTTTTTAGTTCTCTTTGGCCTGCCCCTCTTATTTTTTGTTTGTGAACCAGCTTCTTTAGTCTCTAACACTTCATCAATTGTATCACCAAAGTCAACACCATTATTCAGGAAAAATTCATCGGTGAATAATCCTTCTTCATTGTCATGTGTCATATTGGGCCTCAACACCTTCATTTTGAGCTTCAACACCTTTATCTTTAGCCACATACTTAGTTTGGACCTCATCAACTTCTTTTTGGACCTTATTAGCTTCAGTTTTACTCATATTGTCTTTAGTTTCAGCCTTAACACCAATACTTTCATTGTGGGCATTATAAGCTTCATTATGAGTTTCAACATGAACATTTTCACTTTGGACCTTTCCAGCTTTGTTTTGGGCCTTATTAGTTTTAGTTTGAGTCGTAGTATCTTTAGTTTCAGCCTTAACACCAACACCTTCATTTTGGGCCTTTCCAATTAAATTTTTCGTTTTATTAGCTTCATTTTGAGCTGCATTCTCATTCTAGACCTCAACACCTGGGACTCCAACTTCAATCTCAGGCTCATTTTGGGCCTCAATTTCAATTTATTTCTACACCACCTCTACTTCATGCTCTATCTAATCCTCAAATTTAATTTAGGCATGAACAACTTTTTCAATTTGAGGACAAACAAGATGAGATTCCTCCAAAATTTCAGGCTAGGAATTGACTAGAATAAACCTAATAAATACCAAAAGGAAATAAAATCTTAATCCATTGTAACTTATGCACTCCTTAGACGAACTACATTGACTAAGAACCAATATCGTCTCGAACAAACCTATTAAAGACCAAAATGACCTAAAAGCTTAATCTGTTGAGACTTATGCACTTATTGGACGAACTACTTTGACTAAGGACCAAAATGGACTAGAATAAACCTAGTAAAGACTAACATGACTTCAAATATAAGTCCATTGAAACTTATGGACTTATTGGACAAATTGCATTTACTAGGAATCAAAATGGAATAGAATAAACGTAGTAAAGACCCAAAAAATCTAAAATCTTAATTCATTGAGAGTAATGCAGTTATTTGACAAATTCCATTTACTAAGAACGAAAATGAACTAGAATAGACTTAGTACACGAAAAATTTACCTAAAATCTTATTCCGTTGAGACATATGCACTTATTGGACAAACTATACGAACTAAAAACAAAATTTAACTAGAATAAATGTAGTAAATACCAAAATTAACTAAAATCTTAATCCAACTAGACTTATGCACTTATTGGACGAACTACATTCACTAACAACCAAAATGGACTAGAACAAACCTAGTAAAACAAATTGCCCTAAAATCTTAATCCATTGAGACTTATGTACTTGTTGAACGAACTTCATTGAATGGGAACCAAAATAGACTAGAATAAACCTAGTAAATACCAAAAGGACCTAAATCCTTTATCCATTGAGGCTTATGCACTCATTGGACATACTTAATTGCTCAAGAACAAAAATAGGTTTTTAATAAACCTAATAAATACCAAAATGACATGAAATCTTAATTTATTTAGACTTATCCACTTACTGAACGAACTATATTAACAAAGAACCAATATAGACTAGAATACACATTTTAAAGACAAAAATAACCTAAAATTTTACTTCATTGAGAGTTGTGAACTTATAGGACGAGCTACAATGACTAATAACCAAAATTGACTAGAATAAACCAAGTGAAGACCAAAATGACTTAAAACTTTAATCGATTAAGATTTGTGTACTTATTGAACATATTTGATTGACTAGAATAAACCTACTCCATACCAAAATGACATAAAATCTTAAGTTGTTGACACTTATGCATTTATCATATGAACTTCATTGGCTATGAAGCAAAATTGACTACAATAAAACTTGTAAACAACAAAATGACTGAAAATCTTAATCCATGTAGACTTATGCACTTATTGGACGAAATACAATGACTAAGAACGAAAACTGACTAAAATTAACCTAGTAAAAACAAATATGTCATCAACCCTTACTCCATTGAGATTTATGCACTTATTTGACCAATTTCATTGACTAGAATAAACCTAGTATTGACCAAAATGATCTTAAATATTAATCTGTTGACACTTATGCACTTTTCAGACGAACTTCAATAACTAAGAACATAAATTGACTAGAATAAACGTACTAAATACCAAAATGACCTAAAATCTTAATCCATTGAGACTTATGCACTTATTGGACGAACTACATAGAATAAGAATCGAAATTGACTAGAATAAACCTAGTAAAGATCAAAATGACCTAAAAACTTAATCCATTTAGATTTAGGAACTTATAGGACAAATTACATTTAATAAGAATCAAAATGGACTAGAATAAACCCTATAAAGTACAAAATGACCAAAAATCATAATCCATTTAAACTTATGCACTTATTGAATGAACTACATTGACTAAGAAATAAAATGCACTAGAATAAATCTGGTAAAAACAAAAATGACCTTAATCCATCTCCATATAAACTTACTTACTTTTTGGAGAAATTGCATTCAGAAGTACCAAAATGGACAAGAACAAAGCTAGTCAATACGAAAATGACCTAAAATCTTAATCCATTGAGACTTATGCACTTATTGGACAAACTTCATTGACAAAGAACCCAAAATGACTAGAATAAAACCTAGAAAACACCAAAATGGCAGAAAATTTTAATCCATTGAGACTTATTCACTTATTGGATTAGTTAAAAACCCTAATTGGACAAGAATAAGCCTTTGGAGGACGAAAACGACCTAAATGTTAATCCAATGACACAAACACACCTATTAGATGCACAAGATTGCTTAAAAACCCTAATTAGACAAGAATAAGACTAGGGAGGACGAAAATGACCTAAACGTTCATCCAATGACACAAACACACTTATTGGATGCACAAGATTGCTTAAAAACCCTAATTGGACAAAAATAAGCCTAGGGAGGACGAAAATGACCTAAATGTACATCCAATGACACAAATGAACTTATTGGATGCACAAGATTGGTTAAAAACCCTAATTGGACAAGAATAAGCCTATGGAGGACGTAAATGACCTAAATGATCATCCAATGACACAAACACACCTATTGGATGCACAAGATTGCTTAAGAACCCTAATTGGAAAAGAATAAGACTAGGGAGGACGAAAATGACCTAAATGTTCATCCAATGACACAAACACACCTATTGGATGCGCAACATTGGTTAAAACCCTAATTGGACAAGAATAAGCTTATAGAGGACGAAAATGACCTAAATGTTCATCCAATGACATAAACACACCTATTGGATGCACAAGATTGGTTAAAAACCCTAATTTGTAAAGAATAAGCCTAGGGAGGACGAAAATGACCTAAATGTTCATCAAATGACACAAACACACCAATTGGATGCATAAGATTGGTTAAAAATCCTAATTTGTAAAGAATAAGCCTAGGGAGGACGAAAATGACCTAAATGTTAATCCAATGACACAAACACACTTATTGGATGCACAAGATTGCTTAAAAACCCTAATTGGACAAGAATAAGCCTAGGGAGGACGAAAATGACCTAAATGTACATCCAATGACACAAATGAACTTATTGGATGCACAAGATTGGTTAAAAACCCTAATTGGACAAGAATAAGCCTAGGGAGGACGAAAATGACCTAAATGTTGATCTAATGACACAAACACACCTATTTTGATGCACAAGATTGCTTAAAAACCCTAATTAGACATGAATAAGACTTCCGAGGACGAAAATGACCTAAATGTTCATCCAATGACACCAACACACTTATTAGATGCACAAGATTGCTTAAAAACCCTAATTGGACAAGAATAAGCCTAGGGAAGACGAAAATGACCTAAATGTACATCCAATGACACAAATGAACTTATTGGATGCACAAGATTGGTTAAAAACCCTAATTGGACAAGAATAAGCCTTTGGAGGACGAAAATGACCTAAATGTTCATCCAATGACACAAACACACCTATTGGATGCACAAGATTGCTTAAAAACCCTAATTGGAAAAGAATAAAACTAGGGAGGACGAAAATGACCTAAATGTTCATCCAATGACACAAACACAGCTATTGGATGCACAAGATTACTTAAAAACCCTAATTGGACAAGAATAAGCCTAGGGAGAACGAAAATGACCTAAATGTTCATCCAATGACACAAACACACCTTTTGGATGCACAAGATTACTTAAAAACCCTAATTGGACAAGAATAAGCCTAGGGAAGACGAAAATGACCTAAATGTACATCCAATGACACAAATGAACTTATTGGATGCACAAGATTGGTTAAAAACCCTAATTGGACAAGAATAAGCATTTGGAGGACGAAAATGACCTAAATGTTCATCCAATGACACAAACACACCTATTGGATGCACAAGATTGCTTAAAAACCCTAATTGGAAAAGAATAAGACTAGGGAGGACGAAAATGACCTAAATGTTCATCCAATGACACAAACACACCTATTGGACGCACAAGATTGCTTAAAAACCCTAATTGGAAAAGGATAATACTAGGGACGACGAAAATGACATAAATGTTCATCCAATGACACAAACACACCAATTGGATGCACAAGATTACATAAAAACTCTAATTTGACAAGAATAAGCTTAGGGAGGACGAAAATTACCAAAATGTTCATCCAATGACACAAACACATCTATTGGATGCACAACATTACTTAAAAACCCTAATTGGACAAGATTAAGCCTAGGGAAGACGAAAATGACCTAAATGTACATCCAATGACACAAATGAACTTATTGGATGCACAAGATTGGTTAAAAACCCTAATTGGACAAGAATAAGCCTTTGGAGGACGAAAATGACCTAAATGATCATCCAATGACACAAACACACCTATTGGATGCACAAGATTGATTAAAAATCCTAAGTTGTAAAGAATAAGCCTAGGGAGGACGAAAATGACCTAAATGTTCATCCAATGACACAAACACACTTATTGGATGCACAAGATTGCTTAAAAACCCTAATTGGACAAGAATAAGCCTAGGGAGGACGAAAATGACCTAAATGTACATCCAATGACACAAATGAACTTATTGGATGCACAAGATTGGTTAAAAACCCTAATTGGACAAGAATAAGCCTAGGAAGGACGAAAATGACCTAAATGTTCATCTAATGACACAAACACACCTATTTTGATGCACAAGATTGCTTAAAAACCCTAATTAGACAAGAATAAGACTAGGGAGGACGAAAATGACCTAAATGTTCATCTAATGACACCAACACACTTATTAGATGCACAAGATTGCTTAAAAACCCTAATTGGAAAAGAATAAAACTAGGGAGGACGAAAATGACCTAAATGTTCATCCAATGATACAAACACACCTATTGGATGCACAAGATTACTTAAAAACCCTAATTGGACAAGAATAAGCCTAGGGAGAACGAAAATGACCTAAATGTTCATGCAATGACACAAACACACCTATTGGATGCACAAGATTACTTAAAAACCCTAATTCGACAAGAATAAGCCTAGGGAAGACGAAAATTACCTAAATGTACATCCAATGACACAAATGAACTTATTGGATGCACAAGATTGGTTAAAAACCCTAATTGGACAAGAATAAGCATTTGGAGGACGAAAATGACCTAAATGTTCATCCAATGACACAAACACACCTATTGGATGCACAAGATTGCTTAAAAACCCTAATTGGAAAAGAATAAGACTAGGGAGGACGAAAATGACCTAAATGTTCATCCAATGACACAAACACACCTATTGGATGCACAAGATTGCTTAAAAACCCTAATTGGAAAAGGATAAGACTAGGGATGACGAAAATGACATAAATGTTCATCCAATGACACAAACACACCAATTGGATGCACAAGATTACTTAAAAACCCTAATTTGACAAGAATAAGCTTAGGGAGAACGAAAATGACCAAAATGTTCATCCAATGACACAAACACACCTATTGGATGCACAACATTACTTAAAAACCCTAATTGGACAAGATTAAGCCTAGGGAAGACGAAAATGACCTAAATGTACATCCAATAACACAAATGAACTTATTGGATGCACAAGATTGGTTAAAAACCCTAATTGGACAAGAATAAGCATTTGGAGGACGAAAATGACCTAAATGTTCATCCAATGACACAAACACACCTATTGGATGCACAAGATTGCTTAAAAACCCTAATTGGAAAAGAATAAGACTAGGGAGGACGAAAATGACCTAAATGTACATCCAATGACACAAATGAACTTATTGGATGCACAAGATTGGTTAAAAACCCTAATTGGACAAGAATAAGCCTAGGAAGGACGAAAATGACCTAAATGTTCATCTAATGACACAAACACACCTATTTTGATGCACAAGATTGCTTAAAAACCCTAATTAGACAAGAATAAGACTAGGGAGGTCGAAAATGACCTAAATGTTCATCCAATGACACCAACACACTTATTAGATGCACAAGATTGCTTAAAACCCCTAATTGGACAAGAATAAGCCTTTGGAGGACGAAAATGACCTAAATGTTCATCCAATGACACAAACACACCAATTGGATGCACAAGATTACTTAAAAACCCTAATTTGACAAGAATAAGCTTAGGGAGAACGAAAATGACCAAAATGTTCATCCAATGACACAAACACACCTATTGGATGCACAACATTACTTAAAAACCCTAATTGCACAAGATTAAGCCTAGGGAAGACGAAAATGACCTAAATGTACATCCAATAACACAAACACACTTATTGGATGCACAAGATTGGTTATAAACCCTAATTGGACAAGAATAAGCCTAGGGAGGACGAAAATGACCTAAATGTACATCCAATGACACAAATGAGCTTATTGGATGCACAAGATTGGTTAAAAACCCTAATTGGACAAGAATAAGCCTAGGAAGGACGAAAATGACCTAAATGTTCATCTAATGACACAAACACACCTATTTTGATGCACAAGATTCCTTAAAAACCCTAATTAGACTAGAATAAGACTAGGGAGGACGTAAATGACCTAAATGTTCATCCAATGACACAAACACACTTATTAGATGCACAAGATTGCTTAAAAACCCTAATTGGACTAGAATAAGCCTAGGGAGGACGAAAATGACCTAAATGTACATCCAATGACACAAATGAACCTATTGGAAGCACAAGATTGGTTAAAAACCCTAATTGGACAAGAATAAGCCTATGGAGGACGAAAATGTCCTAAATGTTCATCCAATGACACAAACACACCTATTGGATGCACAAGATTACTTAAAAACCCTAATTGGACAAGAATAAGCCTAGGGAGGACGAAAATGACATAAATGTTCATCCAATGACACAAACACACCTATTGGACGCACAAGATTGCTTAAAAACCCTAATTGGAAAAGAATAAAACTAGGGAGGACGAAAATGACCTAAATGTTCATCCAATGACACAAACACACCTATTGG
>JBBPBR010000004.1:28062209-28106311 GCA_037974775.1 Cicer pinnatifidum | reverse complement strand
TAGGGAGAACGAAAATGACCAAAATGTTCATCCAATGACACAAACACACCTATTGGATGCACAACATTACTTAAAAGCCCTAATTGGACAAGATTAAGCCTAGGGAAGACGAAAATGACCTAAATGTACATCCAATGACACAAATGAACTTATTGGATGCACAAGATTGGTTAAAAACCCTAATTGGACAAGAATAAGCCTTTGGAGGACGAAAATGACCTAAATGATCATCCAATGACACAAACACACCTATTGGATGCACAAGATTGATTAAAAATCCTTATTTGTAAAGAATAAGCCTAGGGAGGACGAAAATGACCTAAATGTTCATCCAATGACACAAACACACCTATTGGATGCACAAGATTGCTTAAAAACCCTAATCGGAAAAGGATATAAGACTAGGGACGACGAAAATGACATAAATGTTCATCCAATGACACAAACACACCAATTGGATGCACAAGATTACTTAAAAACCCTAATTTGACAAGAATAAGCTTAGGGAGAACGAAAATGACCAAAATGTTCATCCAATGACACAAACACACCTATTGGATGCACAACATTACTTAAAAACCCTAATTGGACAAGATTAAGCCTAGGGAAGACGAAAATGACCTAAATGTACATCCAATGACACAAATGAACTTATTGGATGCACAAGATTGGTTAAAAACCCTAATTGGACAAGAATAAGCCTTTGGAGGACGAAAATGACCTAAATGTTCATCCAATGACACAAACACACTTATTAGATGCACAAGATTGCTTAAAAACCCTAATTGGACAAGAAAAAGCCTAGGCAGGACGAAAATGACTTAAATGTACATCCAATGACACAAATGAACTTATTGGATGCACAAGATTGGTTAAAAACCCTAATTGGACAAGAATAAGTCTATGGAGGACGAAAATGACCTAAATGTTCATCCAATGACACAAACACACCTATTGGATGCACCAGATTACTTAAAAACCCTAATTGGACAAGAATAAGCCTAGGGAGGACGAAAATGACCTAAATGTTCATCCAATGACACAAACACACCTATTGGATGCACAAGATTACTTAAAAACCCTAATTGGACAAGAATACATCTAGGGAGGTCGAAAATGACCTAAATGTTCATCCAATGACACAAACACACCTATTGGATGCACAAGATTGCTTAAAAACCCTAATTGGAAAAGAATAAGACTAGGGAGGACGAAAATGACCTAAATGTTCATCCAATGACACAAACACACCTATTGGATGCACAAGATTGCTTAAAAACCCTAATTGGAAAAGGATAAGACTAGGGATGACGAAAATGACATAAATGTTCATCCAATGACACAAACACACCAATTGGATGCACAAGATTACTTAAAAACCCTAATTTGACAAGAATAAGCTTAGGGAGAACGAAAATGACCAAAATGTTCATCCAATGACACAAACACACCTATTGGATGCACAACATTACTTAAAAACCCTAATTGGACAAGATTAAGCCTAGGGAAGACGAAAATGACCTAAATGTACATCCAATAACACAAACACACTTATTGGATGCACAAGATTGGTTAAAAACCCTAATTGGACAAGAATAAGCCTAGGGAGGACGAAAATGACCTAAATGTACATCCAATGACACAAATGAGCTTATTGGATGCACAAGATTGGTTAAAAACCCTAATTGGACAAGAATAAGCCTAGGAAGGACGAAAATGACCTAAATGTTCATCTAATGACACAAACACACCTATTTTGATGCACAAGATTGCTTAAAAACCCTAATTAGACAAGAATAAGACTAGGGAGGACGTAAATGACCTAAATGTTCATCCAATGACACAAACACACTTATTAGATGCACAAGATTGCTTAAAAACCCTAATTGGACAAGAATAAGCCTAGGGAGGACGAAAATGACCTAAATGTACATCCAATTACACAAATGAACCTATTGGAAGCACAAGATTGGTTAAAAACCCTAATTGGACAAGAATAAGCCTATGGAGGACGAAAATGACCTAAATGTTCATCCAATGACACAAACACACCTATTGGATGCACAAGATTACTTAAAAACCCTAATTGGACAAGAATAAGCCTAGGGAGGACGAAAATGACCTAAATGTTCATCCAATGACACAAACACACCTATTGGATGCACAAGATTAGTTAAAAACCCTAATTGGACAAGAATAAGCCTAGGGAGGACGAAAATGACCAAAATGTTCATCCAATGACACAAACACACCTATTGGCTGCACAAGATTGGTTAAAAACCCTAATTGGACAAGAATAAGCCTAGGGAGGACGAAAATGACCTAAATGTTCATCCAATGACACAAACACACCTATTGAATGCACAAGATTGGTTAGAAACCCTAATTGGACAAGAATAAGCCTAGGAAGGACGAAAATGACCTAAATGTTAATCCAATGACACAAATGAACTTATTGGATGCACAAGATCGGTTAAAATCCCTAATTGGACAAGAATAAGCCTAGGGAGGACGAAAATGACCTAAATGTTCATCCAATGACACAAACACACCTATTGGATGCACAAGATTGGTTAAAAACCCTAATTGGACAAGAATAAGCCTAGGGAGGACGAAAATGACCTAAATGTTCATCCAATGACACGAATGAACTTATTTGATGAACAAGATTGCTTAAAACCCTAGTTGGACAAGAATAAGACTAGGGAGGACAAAAATGACCTAAATGTTAATCCAATGACACCAATGAACTTATTGGATGCACAAGATTGGTTAAAAACCCTAATTGGACAAGAATAAGCTTAGGAAGGACGAAAATGACCTAAATGTTAATCCAATGACACAAATGAACTTATTGGATGCACAAGATTGGTTAAAAACCCTAATTGGACAAGAATAAGCCTAGGGAGGACGAAAATGACCTAAATGTTCATCCAATGACACAAACACACCTATTGGATGCACAAGATTGGTTAAAAACCCTAATTGGACAAGAATAAGCCTAGGGAGGACGAAAATGACCTAAATGTTCATCCAATGACACCAACACACCTATTGGATGCACAAGATTGGTTAAAAACCCTAATTGGACAAGAATAAGCCTAGGGAGGACGAAAATGACCTAAATGTTCATCCAATGACACAAATGAACTTATTGGATGCACAAGATTGGTAAAAAAACCCTAATTGGACAAGAATAAGCCTTTGGAGGACGAAAATGACCTAAATGTTCATCCAATGACACAAACACACCTATTGGATGCACAAGATTGCTTAAAAACCCTAATTGGAAAAGAATAAGACTAGGGAGGACGAAAATGACCTAAATGTTCATCCAATGACACCAACACACCTATTGGATGCACAAGATTGGTTCAAAACTCTAATTGGACAAGAATAAGCCAGGGGAGGACAAAAATGACCTAAATATTTATCCAATGACACAAACACACCTATTGGATGCACAAGATTACCTAAAAACACTAATTGGACAAGAATAAGCCTAGGGAGGATAAAAATGACCTAAATGTTCATCCCATAACACAAATGAACTTATTGGATGCACAAGATTGGTTAAAAACCCTAATTGGACAAGAATAAGCCTATGGAGGACGAAAATGACCTAAATGTTTATCCAATGACACAAACACACCTATTGGATGCACAAGATTACTTAAAAACCCTAATTGGACAAGAATAAGCCTAGGGAGGACGAAAATGACCTAAATGTTCATCCAATGACACAAACACACCTATTGGATGCACAAGATTACTTAAAAACCCTAATTGGACAAGAATACGACTAGGGAGGACGAAAATGACCTAAATGTTCATCCAATGACACAAACACACTTATTAGATGCACAAGATTACTCAAAAACCCTAATTGGACAAGAATAAGCCTAGGGAGGACGAAAATGACCTAAATGTTCATCCAATGACACAAACACACCTATTGGATGCACAAGATTACTTTAAAACCCTAATTGGACAAGAATAAGCCTATGGAAGACGAAAATGACCTAAATGTACATCCAATGACACAAATGAACTTATTGGATGCACAAGATTACTCAAAAACCCTAATTGGACAAGAATAAGCCTAGGGAGGACGAAAATGACCTAAATGTTCATCCAATGACACAAACACACCTATTGGATGCACAAGATTACCTAAAAACCCTAACTGGACAAGAATAAGCCTATGGAATACGAAAATGACCTAAATGTACATCCAATGACACAAATGAACTTATTAAATGCACAAGATTGGTTAAAAACCCTAATTGGACAAGAATAAGCCTTTGGAGGACGAAAATGACCTAAATGTTCATCCAATGACACAAACACACCTATTGGATGCACAAGATTGCTTAAAAACCCTAATTGGAAAAGAATAAAACTAGGGAAGAGAAATATGACTGAAATGTTCATCCAATGACACAAACACACCTACTGGATGCACAAGATTGCTTAAAAACCCTAATTGGAAAATAATAAGACTAGGGAGGACGAAAATGATCTAAATGTTCATCCAATGACACAAATGAACTTATTGGATGCACAAGATTGGTTAAAAACCCTAATTTGACAAGAATAAGCCTATGGAAGACGAAAATGACCTAAATGTACATCCAATGACACAAATGAACTTATTGGATGCACAAGATTGGTTAAAAACCCTAATTGGACAAGAATAAGCCTTTGGAGGACGAAAATGACCTAAATGTTCATCCAATGACACAAACACACCTATTGGATGCACAAGATTGCTTAAAAACCCTAATTGGAAAAGAATAAAACTAGGGAGGACGAAAATGACCTAAATGTTCATCCAATGACACAAACACACCTATTGGATGCACAAGATTACTTAAAAACCCTAATTGGACAAGAATAAGCCTAGGGAGAACGAAAATGACCCAAATGTTCATCCAATGACACAAACACACCTATTGGATGCACAAGATTACTTAAAAATCCTAATTGGACAAGAATAAGCCTAGGGAAGACGAAAATGACCTAAATGTACATCCAATGACACAAATGAACTTATTGTATGCACAAGATTTATTAAAAACCCTAATTGGACAAGAATAAGCATTTGGAGGACGAAAATGACCTAAATGTTCATCCAATGACACAAACACACCTATTGGATGCACAAGATTGCTTAAAAACCCTAATTGGAAAAGAATAAAACTAGGGAGGACGAAAATGACCTAAATGTTCATCCAATGACACAAACACACCTATTGGATGCACAAGATTACTTAAAAACCCTAATTGGACAAGAATAAGCCTAGGGAGAACGAAAATGACCTAAATGTTCATCCAATGACACAAACACACCTATTGGATGCACAAGATTACTTAAAAATCCTAATTGGACAAGAATAAGCCTAGGGAAGACGAAAATGACCTAAATGTACATCCAATGACACAAATGAACTTATTGTATGCACAAGATTTATTAAAAACCCTAATTGGACAAGAATAAGCATTTGGAGGACGAAAATGACCTAAATGTTCATCCAATGACACAAACACACTTATTGGATGCACAAGATTGCTTAAAAACCCTAATTGGAAAATAATAAGACTATGGAGGACGAAAATGACCTAAATGTTAATCCAATGACACAAACACACCTATTGGATGCACAAGATTGCTTAAAAACCGTAATTGGAAAAGGATAAGACTAGGGACGACGAAAATGCCATAAATGTTGATCCAATGACACAAACACACCTATTGGATGCACAAGATTACTTAAAAACCCTAATTTGACAAGAATAAGCTTAGGGAGAACGAAAATGACCTAAATGTTCATCCAATGACACAAACACACCTATTGGATGCTAAAGATTACTTAAAAACCCTAATTGGACAAGAATAAAACTAGGGAGGACGAAAATGACCTAACTGTTCATCCAATGAATGACACAAACACACCTATTGGATGCACAAGATTGCTTAAAAACCCTAATTGGACAAGAATAAGCCTTTGGAGGACGAAAATGATCTAAATGTTCATCGAATGACACAAACACACCTATTGGATGCACAAGATTACTTAAAAACCCTAATTGGACAAGAATAAGCCTAGGGAGGACGAAAATGACCTAAATGTTCATCCAATGACACAAACACACCTATTGGATGCACAAGATTGCTTAAAAACCCTAAATGGAAAAGGATAAGACTAGGGACGACGAAAATGACATAAATGTTCATCCAATGACACAAACACACCAATTGGATGCACAAGATTACTTAAAAACCCTAATTTGACAAGAATAAGCTTAGGGAGAACGAAAATGACCAAAATGTTCATCCAATGACACAAACACACCTATTGGATGCACAACATTACTTAAAAGCCCTAATTGGACAAGATTAAGCCTAGGGAAGACGAAAATGACCTAAATGTACATCCAATGACACAAATGAACTTATTGGATGCACAAGATTGGTTAAAAACCCTAATTGGACAAGAATAAGCCTTTGGAGGACGAAAATGACCTAAATGATCATCCAATGACACAAACACACCTATTGGATGCACAAGATTGATTAAAAATCCTTATTTGTAAAGAATAAGCCTAGGGAGGACGAAAATGACCTAAATGTTCATCCAATGACACAAACACACTTATTGGATGCACAAGATTGCTTAAAAACCCTAATTGGACAAGAATAAGCCTAGGGAGGACGAAAATGACCTAAATGTACATCCAATGACACAAATGAACTTATTGGATGCACAAGATTGGTTAAAAACCCTAATTGGACAAGAATAAGCCTAGGAAGGACGAAAATGACCTAAATGTTCATCTAATGACACAAACACACCTATTTTGATGCACAAGATTGCTTAAAAACCCTAATTAGACAAGAATAAGACTAGGGAGGACGTAAATGACCTAAATGTTCATCCAATGACACAAACACACTTATTAGATGCACAAGATTGCTTAAAAACCCTAATTGGACAAGAATAAGCCTAGGGAGGACGAAAATGACCTAAATGTACATCCAATTACACAAATGAACCTATTGGAAGCACAAGATTGGTTAAAAACCCTAATTGGACAAGAATAAGCCTATGGAGGACGAAAATGACCTAAATGTTCATCCAATGACACAAACACACCTATTGGATGCACAAGATTACTTAAAAACCCTAATTGGACAAGAATAAGCCTAGGGAGGACGAAAATGACCTAAATGTTCATCCAATGACACAAACACACCTATTGGATGCACAAGATTAGTTAAAAACCCTAATTGGACAAGAATAAGCCTAGGGAGGACGAAAATGACCTAAATGTTCATCCAATGACACAAACACACCTATTGGATGCACAAGATTACTTAAAAACCCTAATTGGACAAGAATAAGCCTAGGTAGAACGAAAATGACCTAAATGTTCATCCAATGACACAAACACACCTATTGGATGCACAAGATTGCTTAAAAACCCTAATTGGAAAAGAATAAAACTAGGGAGGACGAAAATGACCTAAATGTTCATCCAATGACACAAACACACCTATTGGATGCACAAGATTACTTAAAAACCCTAATTGGACAAGAATAAGCCTAGGTAGAACGAAAATGACCTAAATGTTCATCCAATGACACAAACACACCTATTGGATGCACAAGATTACTTAAAAACCCTAATTGGACAAGAATAAGCCTAGGGAGGACGAAAATGACCTAAATGTTCATCCAATGACACAAACACACCTATTGGATGCACAAGATTGCTTAAAAACCCTAATCGGAAAAGGATAAGACAAGGTAGACGAAAATGACATAAATGTTCATCCAATGACACAAACACACCAATTGGATGCACAAGATTACTTAAAAACCCTAATTTGACAAGAATAAGCTTAGGGAGAACGAAAATGACCAAAATGTTCATCCAATGACACAAACACACCTATTGGATGCACAACATTACTTAAAAACCCTAATTGGACAAGATTAAGCCTAGGGAAGACGAAAATGACCTAAATGTACATCCAATAACACAAATGAACTTATTGGATGCACAAGATTGGTTAAAAACCCTAATTGGACAAGAATAAGCATATGGAGGACGAAAATGACCTAAATGTTCATCCAATGACACAAACACACCTATTGGATGCACAAGATTGCTTAAAAACCCTAATTGGAAAAGAATAAGACTAGGGAGGACGAAAATGACCTAAATGTTCATCCAATGACACAAACACACCTATTGGATGCACAAGATTGCTTAAAAACCCTAATTGGAAAAGGATAAGACTAGGGATGACGAAAATGACATAAATGTTCATCCAATGACACAAACACACCAATTGGATGCACAAGATTACTTAAAAACCCTAATTTGACAAGAATAAGCTTAGGGAGAACGAAAATGACCAAAATGTTCATCCAATGACACAAACACACCTATTGGATGCACAACATTACTTAAAAACCCTAATTGGACAAGATTAAGCCTAGGGAAGACGAAAATGACCTAAATGTACATCCAATAACACAAATGAACTTATTGGATGCACAAGATTGGTTAAAAACCCTAATTGGACAAGAATAAGCATTTGGAGGACGAAAATGACCTAAATGTTCATCCAATGACACAAACACACCTATTGGATGCACAAGATTGCTTAAAAACCCTAATTGGAAAAGAATAAGACTAGGGAGGACGAAAATGACCTAAATGTTCATCCAATGACACAAACACACCTATTGGATGGACAAGATTGCTTAAAAACCCTAATTGGAAAAGGATAAGACTAGGGATGACGAAAATGACATAAATGTTCATCCAATGACACAAACACACCAATTGGATGCACAAGATTACTTAAAAACCCTAATTTGACAAGAATAAGCTTAGGGAGAACGAAAATGACCAAAATGTTCATCCAATGACACAAACACACCTATTGGATGCACAACATTACTTAAAAACCCTAATTGGACAAGATTAAGCCTAGGGAAGACGAAAATGACCTAAATGTACATCCAATAACACAAATGAACTTATTGGATGCACAAGATTGGTTAAAAACCCTAATTGGACAAGAATAAGCATTTGGAGGACGAAAATGACCTAAATGTTCATCCAATGACACAAACACACCTATTGGATGCACAAGATTGCTTAAAAACCCTAATTGGAAAAGAATAAGACTAGGGAGGACGAAAATGACCTAAATGTTCATCCAATGACACAAACACACCTATTGGATGCACAAGATTACTTAAAAACCCTAATTGGACAAGAATAAGCCTAGGGAGGACGAAAATGACCTAAATGTTCATCCAATGACACAAACACACCTATTGGATGCACAAGATTGCTTAAAAACCCTAATCGGAAAAGGATAAGACTAGGGACGACGAAAATGACATAAATGTTCATCCAATGACACAAACACACCAATTGGATGCACAAGATTGATAAAAAATCCTAATTTCTAAAGAATAAGCCTAGGGAGGACGAAAATGACCTAAATGTTCATCCAATGACACAAACACACTTATTGGATGCACAAGATTGCTTAAAAACCCTAATTGGACAAGAATAAGCCTAGGGAGGACGAAAATGACCTAAATGTACATCCAATGACACAAATGAACTTATTGGATGTACAAGATTGGTTAAAAACCCTAATTGGACAAGAATAAACCTAGGAAGGACGAAAATGACCTAAATGTTCATCTAATGACACAAACACACCTATTTTGATGCACAAGATTGCTTAAAAACCCTAATTAGACAAGAATAAGACTAGGGAGGACGTAAATGACCTAAATGTTCATCCAATGACACAAACACACTTATTAGATGCACAAGATTGCTTAAAAACCCTAATTGGACAAGAATAAGCCTAGGGAGGACGAAAATGACCTAAATGTACATCCAATGACACAAATGAACCTATTGGAAGCACAAGATTGGTTAAAAACCCTAATTGGACAAGAATAAGCCTATGGAGGACGAAAATGACCTAAATGTTCATCCAATGACACAAACACACCTATTGGATGCACAAGATTACTTAAAAACCCTAATTGGACAAGAATAAGCCTAGGGAGGACGAAAATGACATAAATGTTCATCCAATGACACAAACACACCTATTGGACGCACAAGATTGCTTAAAAACCCTAATTGGAAAAGAATAAAACTAGGGAGGACAAAAATGACCTAAATGTTCATCCAATGACACAAACACACCTATTGGATGCACAAGATTGCTTAAAAACCCTAATTGGAAAAGAATAAAACTATGGAGGACGAAAATGACTTAAATGTTCATCCAATGACACAAACACACCTATTGGATGCACAAGATTACTTAAAAACCCTAATTGGACAAGAATAAGCCTAGGTAGAACGAAAATGACCTAAATGTTCTTCCAATGACACAAACGCACCTATTGGATGCACAAGATTACTTAAAAACCCTAATTGGACAAGAATAAGCCTAGGGAAGACGAAAATGACCTAAATGTACATCCAATGACACAAATCAACTTATTGGATGCACAAGATTGGTTAAAAACCCTAATTGGACAAGAATAAGCATTTGGAGGACGAAAATGACCTAAATGTTCATCCAATGACACAAACACACCTATTGGATGCAAAAGATTGCTTAAAAACCCTAATTGGAAAATAATAAGACTATGGAGGACGAAAATGACCTAAATGTTCATCCAATGACACAAACACACCTATTGGATGCACAAGATTGCTTAAAAACCGTAATTGGAAAAGGATAAGACTAGGGACGACGAAAATGACATAAATGTTGATCCAATGACACAAACACACCTATTGGATGCACAAGATTACTTAAAAACCCTAATTTGACAAGAATAAGCTTAGGGAGAACGAAAATGACCTAAATGTTCATCCAATGACACAAACACACCTATTGGATGCTAAAGATTACTTAAAAACCCTAATTGGACAAGAATAAAACTAGGGAGGACGAAAATGACCTAAATGTTCATCCAATGAATGACACAAACACACCTATTGGATGCACAAGATTGCTTAAAAACCCTAATTGGACAAGAATAAGCCTTTGGAGGATGAAAATGATCTAAATGTTCGTCCAATGACACAAACACACCTATTGGATGCACAAGATTACTTAAAAACCCTAATTGGACAAGAATAAGCCTAGGGAGGACGAAAATGACCTAAATGTTCATCCAATGACACAAACACACCTATTGGATGCACAAGATTGCATAAAAATCCTAATTGGACAAGAATAACCCTAGGGAGGACGAAAATGACCTAAATGTACATCCAATGACACAAATGAACTTATTGGATGCACAAGATTGGTTAAAAACCCTAATTGGACAAGAATAAGCCTAGGGAGGACGAAAATGACCTAAATGTTCATCCAATGACACAAACACACCAATTTTGATGCACAAGATTGCGTAAAAACCCTAATTAGACAAGAATAAGACTAGGGAGGACGAAAATGACCTAAATGTTCATCCAATGACACCAACACACTTATTAGATGCACAAGATTGCTTAAAAACCCTAATTGGACAAGAATAAGCCTAGGGAGGACGAAAATGACCTAAATGTACATCCAATGACACAAATGAACCTATTGGAAGCACAAGATTGGTTAAAAACCCTAATTGGACAAGAATAAGCCTATGGAGGACGTAAATGACCTAAATGTTCATCCAATGACACAAACACACCTATTGGATGCACAAGATTACTTAAAAACCCTAATTGGACAAGAATACGACTAGGGAGGACGAAAATGACCTAAATGTTCATCCATTGACACAAACACACCTATAGGATGCACAAGATTGCTTAAAAACCCTAATTGGAAAAGAATAAAACTAGTGAGGATGAAAATGATCTAAATTTTCATCCAATGACACAACCACACCTATTGGATGAACAAGATTACTTAAAAACCCTAATTGGACAAGAATAAGCCTAGGGAGGACGAAAATGACCTAAATGTACATCCAATGACACAAATGAACTTATTGGATGCACAAGATTGGTTAAAAACCCTAATTGGACAAGAATAAGCCTAGGAAGGACGAAAATGACCTAAATGTTCATCTAATGACACAAACACACCTATTTTGATGCACAAGATTGCTTAAAAACCCTAATTAGACAAGAATAAGACTAGGGAGGACGAAAATGACCTAAATGTTCATCCAATGACACCAACACACTTATTAGATGCACAAGATTGCTTAAAAACCCTAATTGGACAAGAATAAGCCTTTGGAGGACGAAAATGACCTAAATGTTCATTCAATGACACAAACACACCTATTGGATGCACAAGATTGCTTAAAAACCCTAATTGGAAAAGAATAAAACTAGGGAGGACGAAAATGACCTAAATGTTCATCCAATGATACAAACACACCTATTGGATGCACAAGATTACTTAAAAACCCTAATTGGACAAGAATAAGCCTAGGGAGAACGAAAATGACCTAAATGTTCATGCAATGACACAAACACACCTATTGGATGCACAAGATTACTTAAAAACCCTAATTGGACAAGAATAAGCCTAGGGAAGACGAAAATTACCTAAATGTACATCCAATGACACAAATGAACTTATTGGATGCACAAGATTGGTTAAAAACCCTAATTGGACAAGAATAAGCATTTGGAGGACGAAAATGACCTAAATGTTCATCCAATGACACAAACACACCTATTGGATGCACAAGATTGCTTAAAAACCCTAATTGGAAAAGAATAAGACTAGGGAGGACGAAAATGACCTAAATGTTCATCCAATGACACAAACACACCTATTGGATGCACAAGATTGCTTAAAAACCCTAATTGGAAAAGGATAAGACTAGGGATGACGAAAATGACATAAATGTTCATCCAATGACACAAACACACCAATTGGATGCACAAGATTACTTGAAAACCCTAATTTGACAAGAATAAGCTTAGGGAGAACGAAAATGACCAAAATGTTCATCCAATGACACAAACACACCTATTGGATGCACAACATTACTTAAAAACCCTAATTGGACAAGATTAAGCCTAGGGAAGACGAAAATGACCTAAATGTACATCCAATAACACAAATGAACTTATTGGATGCACAAGATTGGTTAAAAACCCTAATTGGACAAGAATAAGCATTTGGAGGACGAAAATGACCTAAATGTTCATCCAATGACACAAACACACCTATTGGATGCACAAGATTGCTTAAAAACCCTAATTGGAAAAGAATAAGACTAGGGAGGACGAAAATGACCTAAATGTACATCCAATGACACAAATGAACTTATTGGATGCACAAGATTGGTTAAAAACCCTAATTGGACAAGAATAAGCCTAGGGAGGACGAAAATGACCTAAATGTTCATCTAATGACACAAACACACCTATTGGATGCACAAGATTGGTTAAAAACTCTAATTGGACAAGAATAAGCCTAGGGAGGACGAAAATGACCTAAATGTTCATCCAATGACACAAACACACCTATTGGATGCACAAGATTGCTTAAAAACCCTAATTAGACAAGAATAAGACTAGGGAGGACGAAAATGACCTAAATGATCATCCAATGACACAAACACACCTATTGGATGCACAAGATTACTTAAAAACCCTAATTGGACAAGAATAAGCCTAGGGAAGACGAAAATGACCTAAATGTACATCCAATGACACAAATGAACTTATTGGATGCACAAGATTGGTTAAAAACCCTAATTAGACAAGAATAAGCCTATGGAGGACGAAAATGACCTAAATGTTCATCCAATGACACAAACACACCTATTGGATGCACAAGATTACTTAAAAACCCTAATTGGACAAGAATAAGCCTAGGGAAGACGAAAATGACCTAAATGTACATCCAATGACACAAATGAACTTATTGGATGCACAAGATTTGTTAAAAACCCTAATTGGACAAGAATAAGCCTATGGAGGACGAAAATGACCTAAATGTTCATCCAATGACACAAACACACCTATTGGATGCACAAGATTACTTAAAAACCCTAATTGGACAAGAATAAGCCTAGGGAGGACGAAAATGACCTAAATGTTCATCCAATGACACAAACACACCTATTGGATGCATAAGATTGCTTAAAAACTCTAATTAGACAAGAATAAGACTAGGGAGGACGAAAATGATTTAAATGTTCATCCAATGACACAAACACACTTATTGGATGCACAAGATTGCTTAAAAACCCTAATTGGACAAGAATAAGCCTAGGGAGGACGAAAATGACCTAAATGTACATCCAATGACACAAATGAACTTATTGGATGCACAAGATTGGTTAAAAACCCTAATTGGACCAAAATAAGCCTAGAGAGGACGAAAATGACCTAAATGTTCATCCAATGACACAAACACACCTATTGGATGCACAAGATTGCTTAAAAACCCTAATTAGACAAGAATAAGACTAGGGAGGACGTAAATGACCTAAATGTTCATCCAATGACACAAACACACTTATTAGATGCACAAGATTGCTTAAAAACCCTAATTGGACAAGAATAAGCTTAAGGAGGACGAAAATGACCTAAATGTACATCCAATGACACAAATGAACTTATTGGATGCACAAGATTGGTTAAAAACCCTAATTGGACCAGAATAAGCCTAGGGAGGATGAAAATGACCTAAATATACATCCAATGAGATAAATGAACTTATTAGATGCACAAGATTGGTTAAAAACCCTAATTGGACAAGAATAAGCCTATGGAGGACGAAAATGACCTAAATGTTCATCCAATAACACAAACACACCTATTGGTTGCACCAGATTGGATAAAAACCCTAATTGGACAAGAATAAGCCTAGGGAGGACGAAAATGACCTAAACCTTCATGCAATGACACAAACACACCTATTGGATGCACAAGATTACTTAAAAACCCTAATTGGACAAGAATAAGCCTAGGGAAGACGAAAATGACCTAAATGTACATCCAATGACACAAATGAACTTATTGGATGCACAAGATTGGTTAAAAACCCTAATTGGACAAGAATAAGCCTTTGGAGGACGCAAATGACCTAAATGATCATCCAATGACACAAACACACCTATTGGATGCACAAGATTGATTAAAAATCCTAATTTGTAAAGAATAAGCCTAGGGAGGACGAAAATGACCTAAATGTTCATCCAATGACACAAACACACTTATTTGATGCACAAGATTGCTTAAAAACCCTAATTGGACAAGAATAAGCCTAGGGAGGACGAAAATGACCTAAATGTACATCCAATGACACAAATGAACTTATTGGATGCACAAGATTGGTTAAAAACCCTAATTGGACAAGAATAAGCCTAGGAAGGACGAAAACGACCTAAATGTTCATCTAATGACACAAACACACCTATTTTGATGCACAAGATTGCTTAAAAACCCTAATTAGACAAGAATAAGACTAGGGAGGACGTAAATGACCTAAATGTTCATCCAATGACACAAACACACTTATTAGATGCACAAGATTGCTTAAAAACCCTAATTGGACAAGAATAAGCCTAGGGAGGACGAAAATGACCTAAATGTTCATCCAATGACACAAACACACTTATTGGATGCACAAGATTGCTTAAAAACCCTAATTGGACAAGAATAAGCCTAGGGAGGACGAAAATGACCTAAATGTTCATCCAATTACACAAATGAACTTATTGGATGCACAAGATTGGTTAAAAACCCTAATTGGACAAGAATAAGCCTAGGGTGGACGAAAATGTCCTAAATGTTTATCCAATGACACAAATGAACTTATTGGATGCACAACATTGGTTAAAAACCCTTATTGGACAAGAATAAGCCTAGGGAGGACGAAAATGACCTAAATGTTCATCCAATGACACAAACACACCTATTGGATGCACAAGATTGGTTAAAAACCCTAATTGGACAAGAATATGCCTAGGGAGGACGAAAATGACCTAAATGTTCATCCAATGACACAAATACACTTATTGGATGCACAAGATTGCTTAAAAACCCTAATTGGACAAGAATAAGCCTAGGGAGGACGAAAATGACCTAAATGTTCATCCAATGACACAAATGAACTTATTGGATGCACAAGATTGGTTAAAAACCCTAATTGAACAAGAATAAGCCTATGGAGGACGAAAATGACCTAAATGTTCATCCAATGACACAAACACACCTATTGGATGCACAAGATTGCTTAAAAACCCTAATTAGACAAGAATAAGACTAGGGAGGACGAAAATGACCTAAATGTTCATCCAACGACACGAACACACCTATTGGATGCACAAGATTGCTTAAAAACCCTAATTAGATAAGAATAAGACTAGGGAGGACGAAAATGACCTAAATGTTCATCCAATGACACAAACACACCTATTGGATGCACAAGATTACTTAAAAACCCTAATTGGACAAGAATAAGCCTAGGGAAGACGAAAATGACCTAAATGTACATCCAATGACACAAATGAACTTATTGGATGCACAAGATTGGTTAAAAACCCTAATTGGACAAGAATAAGCCTATGGAGGACGAAAATGACCTAAATGTTCATCCAATGACACAAACACACCTATTGGATGCACAAGATTGCTTAAAAACCCTAATTAGACAAGAATAAGACTAGGGAGGTCGAAAATGACCTAAATGGTCATCCAATGACACAAACACACTTATTAGATGCACAAGATTGCTTAAAAACCCTAATTGGACAAGAATAAGCCTAGGGAGGACGAAAATGACCTAAATGTACATCCAATGACACAAATGAACTTATTGGATGCACAAGATTGGTTAAAAACCCAAATTGGACAAGAATAAGCCTATGGAGGATGAAAATGACCTAAATGTTCATCCAATGACATAAACACACCTATTGGATGCACAAGATTACTTAAAAACCCTAATTGGACAAGAATAAGCCTAGGGAGGACGAAAATGACCTAAATGTTCATCCAATGACACAAACACACCTATTGGATGCACAAGATTGCTTAAAAACCCTAATTAGACAAGAATAAGACTAGGGAGGACGAAAATGACCTAAATGTTCATCCAATGACACAAACACATTTATTAGATGCACAAGATTGCTTAAAAACCCTAATTGGACAAGAATAAGCATACGGAGGAATAAAATGACCTAACTGTTCATCCAATGACACAAACACACCTATTGGATGCACAAGATTACTTAAAAACCCTAATTGGACAAGAATAAGCCTAGGGAGGACGAAAATGACCTAAATGTTCATCCAATGACACAAACACACCTATTGGATGCACAAGATTGCTTAAAAACCCTAATTAGACAGGAATAAGACTAGGGAGGACAAAAACGACCTAAATGTTCATCCAATGACACAAACACACCTATTGGAAGCACAAGATTAATTAAAAACCCTAATTCGACAAGAATAAGCCTAGCGAAGACGAAAATGACCTAAATGTACATCCAATGACACAAATGAACTTATTGGATGAACAAGATTGGTTAAAAACCCTAATTGGACAAGAATAAGCCTTTGGAGGACGAAAATGACCTAAATGTTCATCCAATGACACAAACACACCTATTGGATGCACAAGATTACTTAAAAACCCTAATTGGACAAGAATAAGCCTAGGGAGGACGAAAATGACCTAAATGTTCATCAAATGACACAAACACACCTATTGGATGCACAAGATTACTTAAAAACCCTAATTGGACAAGAATAAGCCTAGGGAGGACGAAAATGACCTAAATGTTCATCCAATGACACAAACACACCTATTGGATGCACAAGATTGCTTAAAAACCCTAATCGGAAAAGGATAAGACTAGGGACGACGAAAATGACATAAATGTTCATCCAATGACACAAACACACCAATTGGATGCACAAGATTACTTAAAAACCCTAATTTGACAAGAATAAGCTTAGGGAGAACGAAAATGACCAAAATGTTCATCCAATGACACAAACACACCTATTGGATGCACAACATTACTTAAAAACCCTAATTGGACAAGATTAAGCCTAGGGAAGACGAAAATGACCTAAATGTACATCCAATAACACAAATGAACTTATTGGATGCACAAGATTGGTTAAAAACCCTAATTGGACAAGAATAAGCATATGGAGGACGAAAATGACCTAAATGTTCATCCAATGACACAAACACACCTATTGGATGCACAAGATTGCTTAAAAACCCTAATTGGAAAAGAATAAGACTAGGGAGGACGAAAATGACCTAAATGTTCATCCAATGACACAAACACACCTATTGGATGCACAAGATTGCTTAAAAACCCTAATTGGAAAAGGATAAGACTAGGGATGACGAAAATGACATAAATGTTCATCCAATGACACAAACACACCAATTGGATGCACAAGATTACTTAAAAACCCTAATTTGACAAGAATAAGCTTAGGGAGAACGAAAATGACCAAAATGTTCATCCAATGACACAAACACACCTATTGGATGCACAACATTACTTAAAAACCCTAATTGGACAAGATTAAGCCTAGGGAAGACGAAAATGACCTAAATGTACATCCAATAACACAAACACACTTATTGGATGCACAAGATTGGTTAAAAACCCTAATTGGACAAGAATAAGCCTAGGGAGGACGAAAATGACCTAAATGTACATCCAATGACACAAATGAGCTTATTGGATGCACAAGATTGGTTAAAAACCCTAATTGGACAAGAATAAGCCTAGGAAGGACGAAAATGACCTAAATGTTCATCTAATGACACAAACACACCTATTTTGATGCACAAGATTGCTTAAAAACCCTAATTAGACAAGAATAAGACTAGGGAGGACGTAAATGACCTAAATGTACATCCAATGACACAAACACACTTATTAGATGCACAAGATTGCTTAAAAACCCTAATTGGACAAGAATAAGCCTAGGGAGGACGAAAATGACCTAAATGTACATCCAATTACACAAATGAACCTATTGGAAGCACAAGATTGGTTAAAAACCCTAATTGGACAAGAATAAGCCTATGGAGGACGAAAATGACCTAAATGTTCATCCAATGACACAAACACACCTATTGGATGCACAAGATTACTTAAAACCCAAATTGGACAAGAATAAACCTATGGAGGACGAAAATGACATAAATGTTCATCCAATGACACAAACACACCTATTGGACGCACAAGATTGCTTAAAAACCCTAATTGGAAAAGAATAAAACTAGGGTGGACAAAAATGACCTAAATGTTCATCCAATGACACAAACACACCTATTGGTGCACAAGATTACTTAAAAACCCTAATTGGACAAGAATAATCCTAGGGAGAACGAAAATGACCTAAATGTTCATCCAATGACACAAACACACCTATTGGATGCACAAGATTACTTAAAAACCCTAATTGGACAAGAAAAAGCCTAGGGGAGACGAAAATGATCTAAATGTACATCCAATGACACAAATGAACTTATTGGATGCACAAGATTGGTTAAAAACCCTAATTGGACAAGAATAAGCCTTTGGAGGACGAAAATGACCTAAATGTTCATCCAATGACACAAACACACCTATTGGATGCACAAGATTGCTTAAAAACCCTAATTGGAAAAGAATAAAACTAGGGAGGACGAAAATGACCTAAATGTTCATCCAATGACACAAACACACCTATTGGTGCACAAGATTACTTAAAAACCCTAATTGGACAAGAATAATCCTAGGGAGAACGAAAATGACCTAAATGTTCATCCAATGACACAAACACACCTATTGGATGCACAAGATTACTTAAAAACCCTAATTGGACAAGAATAAGCCTAGGGGAGACGAAAATGATCTAAATGTACATCCAATGACACAAAAGAACTTATTGGATGCACAAGATTGGTTAAAAACCCTAATTGGACAAGAATAAGCCTTTGGAGGACGAAAATGACCTAAATGTTCATCCAATGACACAAACACACCTATTGGATGCACAAGATTGCTTAAAAACCCTAATTGGAAAAGAATAAAACTAGGGAGGACGAAAATGACCTAAATGTTCATCCAATGACACAAACACACCTATTGGATGCACAAGATTACTTAAAAACCCTAATTGGACAAGAATAAGCCTAGGTAGAACGAAAATGACCTAAATGTTCATCCAATGACACAAACACACCTATTGGATGCACAAGATTACTTAAAAACCATAATTGGACAAGAATAAGCCTTTGGAGGACGAAAATGATCTAAATGTTCATTGAATGACACAAACACACCTATTGGATGCACAAGATTACTTAAAAACCCTAATTGGACAAGAATAAGCCTAGGGAGGACGAAAATGACCTAAATGTTCATCCAATGACACAAACACACCTATTGGATGCACAAGATTGCTTAAAAACCCTAATCGGAAAAGGATAAGACTAGGGACGACGAAAATGACATAAATGTTCATCCAATGACACAAACACACCAATTGGATGCACAAGATTGATAAAAAATCCTAATTTCTAAAGAATAAGCCTAGGGAGGACGAAAATGACCTAAATGTTCATCCAATGACACAAACACACTTATTGGATGCACAAGATTGCTTAAAAACCCTAATTGGACAAGAATAAGCCTAGGGAGGACGAAAATGACCTAAATGTACATCCAATGACACAAATGAACTTATTGGATGCACAAGATTGGTTAAAAACCCTAATTGGACAAGAATAAGCCTAGGAAGGACGAAAATGACCTAAATGTTCATCTAATGTCACAAACACACCTATTTTGATGCACAAGATTGCTTAAAAACCCTAATTAGACAAGAATAAGACTAGGGAGGACGTAAATGACCTAAATGTTCATCCAATGACACAAACACACTTATTAGATGCACAAGATTGCTTAAAAACCCTAATTGGACAAGAATAAGCCTAGGGAGGACGAAAATGACCTAAATGTACATCCAATGACACAAATGAACTTATTGGATGCACAAGATTGGTTAAAAACCCTTATTGGACAAGAATAAGCATTTGGAGGACGAAAATGACCTAAATGTTCATCCAACGACACAAACACACCTATTGGATGCACAACATTGCTTAAAAACCCTAATTGGAAAAGAATAAGACTAGGGAGGACGAAAATGACCTAAATGTTCATCCTATGACACAAACACACCTATTGGATGCACCAGATTACTTAAAAACCCTAATTGGACAAGAATAAGCCTAGGGAAGACGAAAATGACCTAAATGTACATCCAATGACACAAATGAACTTATTGGATGCACAAGATTGGTTAAAAACCCTAATTGGACAAGAATAAGCATTTGGAGGACGAAAATGACCTAAATGTTCATCCAATGACACAAACACTCCTATTGGATGCACAAGATTGCTTAAAAACCCTAATTGGAAAATAATAAGACTATGGAGGATGAAAATGACGTAAATGTTCATCCAATGACACAAACACACCTATTGGATGCACAAGATTGCTTAAAAACCGTAATTGGAAAAGGATAAGACTAGGGACAACGAAAATGACATAAATGTTCATCCAATGACACAAACACACCTATTGGATGCACAAGATTACTTAAAAACCTTAATTTGACAAGAATAAGCTTAGGGAGAACGAAAATGACCTAAATGTTCATCCAATGACACAAACACACCTATTGGATGCTAAAGATTACTTAAAAACCCTAATTGGACAAGAATAAAACTAGGGAGGACGAAAATGACCTAAATGTTCATCCAATGAATGACACAAACACACCTATTGGATGCACAAGATTGCTTAAAAACCCTAATTGGACAAGAATAAGCCTTTGGAGGACGAAAATGATCTAAATGTTCGTCCAATGACACAAACACACCTATTGGATGCACAAGATTACTTAAAAACCCTAATTGGACAAGAATAAGCCTAGGGAGGACGAAAATGACCTAAATGTACATCCAATGACACAAATGAACCTATTGGAAGCACAAGATTGGTTAAAAACCCTAATTGGACAAGAATAAGCCTATGGAGGACGTAAATGACCTAAATGTTCATCCAATGACACAAACACACCTATTGGATGCACAAGATTACTTAAAAACCCTAATTGGACAAGAATACGACTAGGGAGGACGAAAATGACCTAAATGTTCATCCATTGACACAAACACACCTATAGGATGCACAAGATTGCTTAAAAACCCTAATTGGAAAAGAATAAAACTAGTGAGGATGTAAATGATCTAAATTTTCATCCAATGACACAACCACACCTATTGGATGCACAAGATTACTTAAAAACCCTAATTGGACAAGAATAAGCCTAGGGAGGACGAAAATGACCTAAATGTTCATCCAATGACACCAACACACTTATTAGATGCACAAGATTGCTTAAAAACCCTAATTGGACAAGAATAAGCCTAGGGAGGACGAAAATGACCTAAATGTACATCCAATGACACAAATGAACCTATTGGAAGCACAAGATTTGTTAAAAACCCTAATTGGACAAGAATAAGCCTATGGAGGACGTAAATGACCTAAATGTTCATCCAATGACACAAACACACCTATTGGATGAACAAGATTACTTAAAAACCCTAATTGGACAAGAATATGACTAGGGAGGACGAAAATGACCTAAATGTTCATCCATTGACACAAACACACCTATAGGATGCACAAGATTGCTTAAAAACCCTAATTGGAAAAGAATAAAACTAGTGAGGATGAAAATGATCTAAATTTTCATCCAATGACACAAACACACCTATTGGATGCACAAGATTACTTAAAAACCCTAATTGGACAAGAATAAGCCTAGGGAGGACGAAAATGACCTAAATGTTCATCCAATGACACAAACACACTAATGAGATGCACAAGATTGCTTAAAAACCCTAATTGGACACGAATAAGCCTTTGGAGGACGAAAATGACCTAAATGTTCATCCAATGACACAAACACACCTATTGGATGCACAAGATTGCTTAAAAACCCTCATTGGAAAAGAATAAAACTAGGGAGGTCGAAAATGACCTAATTGTTCATCCAATGACACAAACACACCTATTGGATGCACAAGATTACTTAAAAACCCTAATTGGACAAGAATAAGCCTAGGGAAGACGAAAATGACCTAAATGTACATCCAATGACACAAATGAACTTATTGGATGCACAAGATTGGTTAAAAACCCTTATTGGACAAGAATAAGCATTTGGAGGACGAAAATGACCTAAATGTTCATCCAATGACACAAACACACCTATTGGATGCACAAGATTGCTTAAAAACCCTAATTGGAAAAGAATAAGACTAGGGAGGACGAAAATGACCTAAATGTTCATCCAATGACACAAACACACCTATTGGATGCACAAGGATTACTTAAAAATCCTAATTTGACAAGAATAAGCTTATGGAGAACGAAAATGACCTAAATGTTCATCCAATGACACAAACACACCTATTGGATGCACAAGGTTACTTAAAAACCCTAATTGGACAAGAATAAGCCTAGGGAAGACGAAAATGACCTTAATGTTCATCCAATGAATGACACAAACAAACTTATTGGATGCACAAGATTGGTTAAAAACCCTAATTGGACAAGAATAAGCCTTTGGAGGACGAAAATGACCTAAATGTTCATCCAATGACACAAATGAACTTATTGGATGCACAAGATTGGTTAAAAACCCTAATTGGACAAGAATAAGCCTATGGTGGACGAAAATGACCTAAATCTTCATCCATTACACAAACACACCTATTGGATGCACAAGATTACTTAAAAACCCTAATTGGAGAAGAATAAGCCTAGGGAGGACGAAAATGACCTAAATGTTCATCCAATGACACAAACACACCTATTGGATGCACAAGATTACTTAAAAACCCTAATTGGACAAGAATAAGCCTATGGAGAACGAAAATGACCTAAATGTTCATCCAATGACACAAACACTCCTATTGGATGCACAAGATTACTTAAAAACCCTTATTGGACAAGAATAAGCCTATGGAAGACGAAAATGACCTAAATGTACATCCAATGACACAAATGAACTTATCGGATGCACAAGATTGGTTAAAAACCCTAGTTGGACAAGAATAAGCATTTGGAGGACGAAAATGACCAAAATGTTCATCCAATGACACAAACACACCTATTGGATGCACAAGATTGCTTAAAAACCCTAATTGGAAAAGAATAAGACTAGGGAGGACGAAAATGACCTAAATGTTCATCCAATGACACAAACACACCTATTGGATGCACAAGATTGCTTAAAAACCCTAATTGGAAAAGGATAAGACTAGGGACGACGAAAATGACATAAATGTTCAACCAATGACACAAACACACCAATTGGATACACAAGATTACTTAAAAACCCTAATTTGACAAGAATAAGCTTAGGGAGAACGAAAATGACCAAAATGTTCATCCAATGACACAAACACACCTATTGGATGCACAACATTACTTAAAAACCCTAATTGGACAAGATTAAGCCTAGGGAGAACGAAAATGACCTAAATGTACATCCAATGACACAAATGAACTTATTGGATGCACAAGATTGGTTAAAAACCCTAATTGGACAAGAATAAGCCTTTGGAGGACGAAAATGACCTAAATGATCATCCAATGACACACACACACACCTATTGGATGCACAAGATTGATTAAAAATCCTAATTTGTAAAGAATAAGCCTAGGGAGGACGAAAATGACCTAAATGTTCATCCAATGACACAAACACACTTATTGGATGCACAAGATTGCTTAAAAACCCTAATTGGACAAGAATAAGCCTAGGGAGGACGAAAATGACCTAAATGTACATCCAATGACACAAATGAACTTATTGGATGCACAAGATTGGTTAAAAACCCTAATTGGACAAGAATAAGCCTAGGAAAGACGAAAATGACCTAAATGTTCATCTAATGATACAAACACACCTATTTTGATGCACAAGATTGCTTAAAAACCCTAATTAGACAAGAATAAGACTAGGGAGGACCAAAATGACCTAAATGTTCATCCAAAGACACCAACACACTTATTAGATGCACAAGATTGATTAAAAACCCTAATTGGACAAGAATAAGCCTAGGGAGGACGAAAATGACCTAAATGTACATCCAATGACACAAATGAACCTATTGGAAGCACAAGATTGGTTAAAAACCCTAATTGGACAAGAATAAGCCTATGGAGGACGAAAATGACCTAAATGTTCATCCAATGACACAAACATACCTATTGGATGCACAAGATTACTTAAAAACCCTAATTGGACAAGAATAAGCCTAGGGAGGAAGAAAATGACATAAATGTTCATCCAATGACACAAACACACCTATTGGACGCATAAGATTGCTTAAAAACCCTAATTGGAAAAGAATAAAACTAGGGAGGACGAAAATGACCTAAATGTTCATCCAATGACACAAACACACCTATTGGTGCACAAGATTACTTAAAAACCCTAATTGGACAAGAATAATCCTAGGGAGAACGAAAATGACCTAAATGTTCATCCAATGACACAAACACACCTATTGGATGCACAAGATTACTTAAAAACCCTAATTGGACAAGAATAAGCCAAGGGAAGACGAAAATGACCTAAATGTACATCCATTGACACAAATGAACTTATTGGATGCACAAGATTGGTTTAAAACCCTAATTGGACAAGAATAAGCCTTTGGAGGACGAAAATGACCTAAATGTTCATCCAATGACACAAACACACCTATTGGATGCACAAGATTGCTTAAAAACCCTAATTGGAAAAGAATAAAACTTGGGAGGACGAAAATGACCTAAATGTTCATCCAATGACACAAACACACCTATTGGATGCACAAGATTACTTAAAAACCCTAATTGGACAAGAATAAGCCTAGGGAGGACGAAAATGACCTAAATGTACATCCAATGACTCAAATGAACTTATTGGATGCACAAGATTGGTTAAAAACCCTAATTGGTCAAGAATAAGCCTAGGAAGGACGAAAATGACCTAAATGTTCATCTAATGACACAAACACACCTATTGGATGCTAAAGATTACTTAAAAACCCTAATTAGACAAGAATAAAACTAGGGAGGACGAAAATGACCTAAATGTTCATCCAATGAATGACACAAACACACCTATTGGATGCACAAGATTGCATAAAAACCCTAATTGGACAAGAATAAGCCTTTGGAGGACGAAAATGATCTAAATGTTCATCCAATGACACAAACACATATATTGGATGCGCAAGATTACTTAAAAACCCTAATTGGACAAGGATAAGCCTAGGGAGGACGAAAATGACCTAAATGTTCATCCAATGACACAAACACACCTATTGGATGCACAAGATTGCTTAAAAACCCTAATTGGACAAGAATAAGCTTAGGGAGGACGAAAATGACCTAAATGTACATCCAATGACACAAATGAACTTATTGGATGCACAAGATTGGTTAAAAACCCTAATTGGACAAGAATAAGCCTAGGGAGGACGAAAATGACCTAAATGTTCATCCAATGACACAAACACACCTATTGGATGCACAAGATTGTTTACAAACCCTAATTGGACAAGAATAAGCCAAGGGAGGACGAAAATGACCTAAATGTTCATCCAATGACACAAATGAACTTATTGGATGCACAAGATTGGTTAAAAACCCTAATTGGACAAGAATAAGCCTAGGGAGGACGAAAATGACCTAAATGTTCATCAAATGACTAAACACTCCTATTGGATGCACAAGATTGGTTAGAAACCCTAATTGGACAAGAATAAGCCTAGGGAGGACGAAAATGACCTAAATGTACATCCAATGACACAAATGAACTTATTGGATGCACAAGATTGGTTAAAAACCCTAATTGGACAAGAATAAGCCTAGGGAGGACGAAAATGACCTAAATGTTCGTCCAATGACACAAATGAACTTATTGGATGCACAAGATTCGTTAAAAACCCTAATTGGACAAGAATAAGCCTAGGGAGGACGAAAATGACCTAAATGTTCATCCAATGACACAAATGAACTTATTGGATGCACAAGATTGGTTAAAAACCATAATTGGACAAGAATAAGCCTACGGAGGACGAAAATGACCTAAATGTTTGTCCAATGACACAAACACACCTGTTGGATGCACAAGATTGCATAAAATCCCTAATTGGACAAGAATAAGCCTAGGGAGGACGAAAATGACCTAAATGTTCATCCAATGACACAAATGAACTTATTTGATGCACAAGATTGGTTAAAAACCCTAATTGGACAAGAATAAGCCTAGGGAGGACGAAAATGACCTAAATGTTCATCCAATGACACAAATGAACTTATTGGAAGCACAAGATTGGTTAAAAACCCTAATTGGACACGAATAAGCCTAGGGAGGACGAAAATGACCTAAATGTTCGTCCAATGACACAAACACACCTATTGGATGCACAAGATTGCATAAAAACCCTAATTGGACAAGAATAAGACTAGGGAGGACGAAAATGACCTAAATGTTCCTCCAATGACACAAACACACCTATTGGATGCACAAGATTGCATAAAAACCCTAATTGGACAAGATTAAGCCTAGCGAGGACGAAAATGACCTAAATGTTCGTCCAATGACACAAACACACCTATTGGATGCACAAGATTGCATAAAATCCCTAATTGGACAAGAATAAGCCTAGGGAGGACAAAAATGACCTAAATGTTCATCCAATGACACAAATGAACTTATTTGATGCACAAGATTGGTTAAAAACCCTAATTGGACAAGAATAAGCCTAGGGAGGATGAAAATGACCTAAATGTTCATCCAATGACACAAATGAACTTATTGGATGCACAAGATTGGTTAAAAACCCTAATTGGACAAGAATAAGCCTAGGGAGGACGAAAATGACCTAAATGTTCGTCCAATGATACAAACACACATATTGGATGCACAAGATTGCTTAAAACCCTAATTAGACAAGAATAAGACTATGGAGGACGAACATGACCTAAATGTTCATCCAATGACACAAATGAACTTATTGGATGCACAAGATTGGTTAAAAACCCTAATTGGACAAGAATAAGCCTAGGGAGGACGAAAATGACCTAAATGTTCATCCAATGACACAAACACACGTATTGGATGCACAAGATTGCATAAAAACCCTAATTGGACAAGAATAAGACTAGGGAGGACGAAAATGACCTAAATGTTCCTCCAATGACACAAACACACCTATTGGATGCACAAGATTGCATAAAAACCCTAATTGGACAAGAATAAGACTAGGGATGACGAAAATGACCTAAATGTTCGTCCAATGACACAAACACACCTATTGGATGCACAAGATTGCATAAAAACCCTAATTGGACAAGAATAAGACTAGGGAGGACGAAAATGACCTAAATGTTCCTCCAATGACACAAACACACCTATTGGATGCACAAGATTGCATAAAAACCCTAATTGGACAAGAATAAGACTAGGGAGGACGTAAATGACCTAAATGTTCCACCAATGACACAAATGAACTTATTGGATACACAAGGTTGGTTAAAAACCCTAATTGGACAAGAATAAGCCTAGGGAGGACAAAAATGACCTAAATGTTCAACCAATGACACAAATGAACATTATTGGATGCACAAGGTTGGTTAAAAACCCTAATTGGACAAGAATAAGCCTAGGGAGGACGAAAATGACCTAAATGTTCGTCCAATGACACAAATGAACTTATTGGATGCACAAGATTGGTTAAAAACCCTACTTGGACAAGAATAAGCCTAGGGAGGACGAAAATGCCCTAAATGTTCGTCCAATGACACAAACACACCTATTGGATGCACAAGATTGCATAAAAACCCTAATTGGACAAGAATAAGACTAGGGAGGACGAAAATGACCTAAATGTTCCTCCAATGACACAAACACACCTATTGGATGCACAAGATTGCATAAAAACCCTAATTGGACAAGAATAAGCATAGGGAGGACGAAAATGACCTAAACGTTCATCCAATGACACAAACCCACATATTGGATGCACAAGATTGCTTAAAACCCTAATTGGACAAGAATAAGGCTAGGGAGGACGAAAATTACCTAAATGTTCATCCAATGACACAAATGAACTTATTGAATGCACAAGATTGGTTAAAAACCCTAATCGGACAAGAATAAGCCTAGGGAGGATGAAAATGACCTAAATGTTCTTCCAATGACACAAACACACCTATTGGATGCACAAGATTGCATAAAAACCCTAATTGGACAAGAATAAGACTAGGGAGGACGAAAATGACCTAAATGTTCCTCCAATGACACAAACACACCTATTGGATGCACAAGATTGCATAAAAACCCTAATTGGACAAGAATAAGACTAGGGAGGACGAAAATGACCTAAATGTTCATCCAATGACACAAATGAACTTATTGGATGCACAAGATTGGTTAAAAACCCTAATTGGACAAGAATAAGCCTAGGGAGGTTGAAAATGACCTAAATGTTCATCCAATGACACAAACACACCTATTGGATGCACAAGATTGCATAAAAACCCTAATTGGACAAGAATATGACTAGATAGGACGAAAATGACCTAAATGTTCATCCAATGACACAAATGAACTTATTGGATGCACAAGATTGGTTAAAAACCCTAATTGGACAAGAATAAGCCTAGGGAGGACGAAAATGACCTAAATGTTCATCCAATGACACAAACACATCTATTGGATGCACAAGATTGCTTAAAAACCCTAATTAGACAAGAATAAGACTAGGGAGGACGAAAATGACCTAAATGTTTATCCAATGACACAAACACACTTATTGGATGCACAAGATTGCTTAAAAACCCTAATTGGACAAGAATAAGCCTAGGGAGGACGAAAATGACCTAAATGTACATCCAATGACACAAATGAACTTATTGGATGCACAAGATTGGTTAAAAACCCTAATTGGACAAGAATAAGCCTATGGAGGACAAAAATGACTTAAATGTTCATCTAATGACCCAAACACACCTATTGGATGCACAAGATTACTTAAAAACCCTAATTGGACAAGAATACGACTAGGGAGGACGAAAATGACCTAAATGTTCATCCAATGACACAAACACACCTATTGGATGATAAAGATTGGTTAACAACCCTAATTGGACAAGAATAAGCCTAGGGAGGACGAAAATGACCTAAATGTTCATCCAATGACACAAACACACCTATTGGATGCACAAGATTGCTTAAAAACCCTAATTGGACAAGAATAAGCTTAGGGAGGACGAAAATGACCTAAATGTACATCCAATGACACAAATGAACTTATTGGATGCACAAGATTGGTTAAAAACCCTAATTGGACAAGAATAAGCCTAGGGAGGACGAAAATGACCTAAATGTTCATCCAATGACACAAACACACAAATTTTGATGCACAAGTTTGCTTAAAAACCCTAATTAGACAAGAATAGGACTAGGGAGGACGAAAATGACCTAAATGTTCATCCATTGACACAAACACACCTATAGGATGCACAAGATTGCTTAAAAACCCTAATTGGAAAAGAATAAAACTAGTGAGGACGAAAATGATCTAAATTTTCATCCAATGACACAAACACACCTATTGGATGCACAAGATTACTTAAAAACCGTAATTGGACAAGAATAAGCCTAGGGAGGACGAAAATGACCTAAATGTTCATCCAATGACACAAACACACCTATTGGATGCACAAGATTGCTTAAAAACCCTAATTGGAAAATAATAAGACTATGGAGGACGAAAATGACCTAAATGTTCATCCAATGACACAAACACACCTATTGGATGCTCAAGATTGCTTAAAAACCGTAATTGGAAAAGGATAAGACTAGGGACGACGAAAATGACATAAATGTTGATCCAATGACACAAGCACACCTATTGGATGCACAAGATTACTTAAAAACCCTAATTTGACAAGAATAAGCTTAGGGAGAACGAAAATGACCTAAATGTTCATCCAATGACACAAACACACCTATTGGATGCACAAGATTGCTTAAAAACCCTAATTGGACAAGAATAAAACTAGGGAGGACGAAAATGACCTAACTGTTCATCCAATGAATGACACAAACACACCTATTGGATGCACAAGATTGCTTAAAAACCCTAATTGGACAAGAATAAGCCTTTGGAGGACGAAAATGATCTAAATGTTCATCGAATGACACAAACACACCTATTGGATGCACAAGATTACTTAAAAACCCTAATTGGACAAGAATAAGCCTAGGGAGGACGAAAATGACCTAAATGTTCATCCAATGACACAAATGAACCTATTGGAAGCACAAGATTGGTTAAAAACCCTAATCGGAAAAGGATAAGACTAGGGACGACGAAAATGACATAAATGTTCATCCAATGACACAAACACACCAATTGGATGCACAAGATTACTTAAAAACCCTAATTGGACAAGATTAAGCCAAGGGAAGACGAAAATGACCTAAATGTACATCCAATGACACAAATGAACTTATTGGATGCACAAGATTGGTTAAAAACCCTAATTGGACAAGAATAAGCCTTTGGAGGACGAAAATGACCTAAATGATCATCCAATGACACAAACACACCTATTGGATGCACAAGATTGATTAAAAATCCTAATTTGTAAAGAATAAGCCTAGGGAGGACGAAAATGACCTAAATGTTCATCCAATGACACAAACACACTTATTGGATGCACAAGATTGCTTAAAAACCCTAATTGGACAAGAATAAGCCTAGGGAGGACGAAAATGACCTAAATGTACCTCCAATGACACAAATGAACTTATTGGATGCACAAGATTGGTTAAAAACCCTAATTGGACAAGAATAAGCCTAGGAAGGACGAAAATGACCTAAATGTTCATCTAATGACACAAACACACCTATTTTGATGCACAAGATTGCTTAAAAACCCTAATTAGACAAGAATAAGACTAGGGAGGACGTAAATGACCTAAATGTTCATCCAATGACACAAACACACTTATTAGATGCACAAGATTGCATAAAAACCCTAATTGGACAAGAATAAGCCTAGGGAGGACGAAAATGACCTAAATGTACATCCAATGACACAAATGAACCTATTGGAAGCACAAGATTGGTTAAAAACCCTAATTGGACAAGAATAAGCCTATGGAGGACGAAAATGACCTAAATGTTCATCCAATGACACAAACACACCTATTGGATGCACAAGATTACTTAAAAACCCAAATTGGACAAGAATAAGCCTATGGAGGACGAAAATGACATAAATGTTCATCCAATGACACAAACACACCTATTGGACGCACAAGATTGCTTAAAAACCCTAATTGGAAAAGAATAAAACTAGGGAGGACAAAAACGACCTAAATGCTCATCCAATGACACAAACGCACCTATTGGTGCACAAGATTACTTAAAAACCCTAATTGGACAAGAATAATCCTAGGGAGAACGAAAATGACCTAAATGTTCATCCAATGACACAAACACACCTATTGGATGCACAAGATGGCTTAAAAACCCTAATTGGAAAAGAATAAGACTAGGGAGGACGAAAATGACCTAAATGTTCATCCAATGACACAAACACACCAATTGGATGCACAAGATTGCTTAAAAACCCTAATTGGAAAAGGATAAGACTAGGGACGACGAAAATGACATAAATGTTCAACCAATGACACAAACACACCAATTGGATACACAAGATTACTTAAAAACCCTAATTTGACAAGAATAAGCTTAGGGAGAACGAAAATGACCAAAATGTTCATCCAATGACACAAACACACCTATTGGATGCACAACATTACTTAAAAACCCTAATTGGACAAGATTAAGCCTAGGGAAGACGAAAATGACCTAAATGTACATCCAATAACACAAATGAACTTATTGGATGCACAAGATTGGTTAAAAACCCTAATTGGACAAGAATAAGCATTTGGAGGACGAAAATGACCTAAATGTTCATCCAATGACACAAACACACCTATTGGATGCACAAGATTGCTTAAAAACCCTAATTGGAAAAGAATAAGACTAGGGAGGACGAAAATGACCTAAATGTTCATCCAATGACACAAACACACCTATTGGATGGACAAGATTGCTTAAAAACCCTAATTGGAAAAGGATAAGACTAGGGATGACGAAAATGACATAAATGTTCATCCAATGACACAAACACACCAATTGGATGCACAAGATTACTTAAAAACCCTAATTTGACAAGAATAAGCTTAGGGAGAACGAAAATGACCAAAATGTTCATCCAATGACACAAACACACCTATTGGATGCACAACATTACTTAAAAACCCTAATTGGACAAGATTAAGCCTAGGGAAGACGAAAATGACCTAAATGTACATCCAATAACACAAATGAACTTATTGGATGCACAAGATTGGTTAAAAACCCTAATTGGACAAGAATAAGCATTTGGAGGACGAAAATGACCTAAATGTTCATCCAATGACACAAACACACCTATTGGATGCACAAGATTGCTTAAAAACCCTAATTGGAAAAGAATAAAACTAGGGAGGACGAAAATGACCTAAATGTTCATCCAATGACACAAACACACCTATTGGATGCACAAGATTACTTAAAAACCCTAATTGGACAAGAATAAGCCTAGGTAGAACGAAAATGACCTAAATGTTCATCCAATGACACAAACACACCTATTGGATGCACAAGATTACTTAAAAACCCTAATTGGACAAGAAAAAGCCTAGGGGAGACGAAAATGATCTAAATGTACATCCAATGACACAAATGAACTTATTGGATGCACAAGATTGGTTAAAAACCCTAATTGGACAAGAATAAGCCTTTGGAGGACGAAAATGACCTAAATGTTCATCCAATGACACAAACACACCTATTGGATGCACAAGATTGCTTAAAAACCCTAATTGGAAAAGAATAAGCCTAGGGAGGACGAAAATGACCTAAATGTTCATCCAATGACACAAACACACCTATTGGATGCACAAGATTACTTAAAAACCCTAATTGGACAAGAATAAGCCTAGGGAGGACGAAAATGACCTAATTGTTCATCCAATGACACAAACACACCTATTGGATGCACAAGATTACTTAAAAACCCTAATTGGACAAGAATAAGCCTAGGGAGGACGAAAATGACCTAAATGTTCATCCAATGACACAAACACACCTATTGGATGCTAAAGATTACTTAAAAACCCTAATTGGACAAGAATAAAACTAGGGAGGACGAAAATGACCTAACTGTTCATCCAATGAATGACACAAACACACCTATTGGATGCACAAGATTGCTTAAAAACCCTAATTGGACAAGAATAAGCCTATGGAGGACGAAAATGATCTAAATGTTCATCGAATGACACAAACACACCTATTGGATGCACAAGATTACTTAAAAACCCTAATTGGACAAGAATAAGCCTAGGGAGGACGAAAATGACCTAAATGTTCATCCAATGACACAAACACACCTATTGGATGCACAAGATTACTTAAAAACCCTAATTGGACAAGAATAAGCCTAGGGAGGACGAAAATGACCTAAATGTACATCCAATGACACAAATGAACCTATTGGAAGCACAAGATTGGTTAAAAACCCTAATTGGACAAGAATAAGCCTATGGAGGACGTAAATGACCTAAATGTTCATCCAATGACACAAACACACCTATTGGATGCACAAGATTACTTAAAAACCCTAATTGGACAAGAATACGACTAGGGAGGACGAAAATGACCTAAATGTTCATCCATTGACACAAACACACCTATAGGATGCACAAGATTGCTTAAAAACCCTAATTGGAAAAGAATAAAACTAGTGAGGATGAAAATGATCTAAATTTTCATCCAATGACACAAACACACCTATTGGATGCACAAGATTACTTAAAAACCCTAATTGGACAAGAATAAGCCTAGGGAGGACGAAAATGACCTAAATGTTCATCCAATGACACAAACACACCTATTGGATGCACAAGATTACTTACAAACCCTAATTGGACAAGAATACGACTAGGGAGGACGAAAATGACCTAAATGTTCATCCATTGACACAAACACACCTATAGGATGCACAAGATTGCTTAAAAACCCTAATTGGAAAAGAATAAAACTAGTGAGGACGAAAATGATCTAAATTTTCATCCAATGACACAAACACACCTATTGGATGCACAAGATTACTTAAAAACCCTAATTGGACAAGAATAAGCCTAGGGAGGACGAAAATGACCTAAATGTTCATCCAATGACACAAACACACCTATTGGATGCACAAGATTGCTTAAAAACCCTTATTGGAAAATAATAAGACTATGGAGGACGAAAATGACCTAAATGTTCATCCAATGACACAAACACACCTATTGGATGCACAAGATTGCTTAAAAACCGTAATTGGAAAAGGATAAGACTAGGGACGACGAAAATGACATAAATGTTGATCCAATGACACAAACACACCTATTGGATGCACAAGATTACTTAAAAACCCTAATTTGACAAGAATAAGCTTAGGGAGAACGAAAATGACCTAAATGTTCATCCAATGACACAAACACACCTATTGGATGCTAAAGATTACTTAAAAACCCTAATTGGACAAGAATAAAACTAGGGAGGACGAAAATGACCTAACTGTTCATCCAATGAATGACACAAACACACCTATTGGATGCACAAGATTGCTTAAAAACCCTAATTGGACAAGAATAAGCCTTTGGAGGACGAAAATGATCTAAATGTTCATCGAATGACACAAACACACCTATTGGATGCACAAGATTACTTAAAAACCCTAATTGGACAAGAATAAGCCTAGGGAGGACGAAAATGACCTAAATGTTCATCCAATGACACAAACACACCTATTGGATGCACAAAATTACTTAAAAACCCTAATTGGACAAGAATAAGCCTAGGGAGGACGAAAATGACCTAAATGTACATCCAATGACACAAATGAACTTATTGGATGCACAAGATTGGTTAAAAACCCTAATTGGACAAGAATAAGCCTTTGGAGGACGAAAATGACCTAAATGATCATCCAATGACACACACACACACCTATTGGATGCACAAGATTGATTAAAAATCCTAATTTGTAAAGAATAAGCCTAGGGAGGACGAAAATGACCTAAATGTTCATCCAATGACACAAACACACTTATTGGATGCACAAGATTGCTTAAAAACCCTAATTGGACAAGAATAAGCCTAGGGAGGACGAAAATGACCTAAATGTACATCCAATGACACAAATGAACTTATTGGATGCACAAGATTGGTTAAAAACCCTAATTGGACAAGAATAAGCCTAGGAAGGACGAAAATGACCTAAATGTTCATCTAATGTCACAAACACACCTATTTTGATGCACAAGATTGCTTAAAAACCCTAATTAGACAAGAATAAGACTAGGGAGGACGTAAATGACCTAAATGTTCATCCAATGACACAAACACACTTATTAGATGCACAAGATTGCTTAAAAACCCTAATTGGACAAGAATAAGCCTAGGGAGGACGAAAATGACTAAAATGTACATCCAATTACACAAATGAACCTATTGGAAGCACAAGATTGGTTAAAAACCCTAATTGGACAAGAATAAGCCTATGGAGGACGAAAATGACCTAAATGTTCATCCAATGACACAAACACACCTATTGGATGCACAAGATTACTTAAAAACCCAAATTGGACAAGAATAAGCCTATGGAGGACGAAAATGACATAAATGTTCATCCAATGACACAAACACACCTATTGGACGCACAAGATTGCTTAAAAACCCTAATTGGAAAAGAAAAAACTAGGGAGGACAAAAATGACCTAAATGTTCATCCAATGACACAAACACACCTATTGGTGCACAAGATTACTTAAAAACCCTAATTGGACAAGAATAATCCTAGGGAGAACGAAAATGACCTAAATGTTCATCCAATGACACAAACACACCTATTGGATGCACAAGATTACTTAAAAACCCTAATTGGACAAGAAAAAGCCTAGGGGAGACGAAAATGATCTAAATGTACATCCAATGACACAAATGAACTTATTGGATGCACAAGATTGGTTAAAAACCCTAATTGGACAAGAATAAGCCTTTGGAGGACGAAAATGACCTAAATGTTCATCCAATGACACAAACACACCTATTGGATGCACAAGATTGCTTAAAAACCCTAATTGGAAAAGAATAAAACTAGGGAGGACGAAAATGACCTAAATGTTCATCCAATGACACAAACACACCTATTGGATGCACAAGATTACTTAAAAACCCTAATTGGACAAGAATAAGCCTAGGGAGAACGAAAATGACCCAAATGTTCATCCAATGACACAAACACACCTATTGGATGCACAAGATTACTTAAAAATCCTAATTGGACAAGAATAAGCCTAGGGAAGACGAAAATGACCTAAATGTACATCCAATGACACAAATGAACTTATTGTATGCACAAGATTTATTAAAAACCCTAATTGGACAAGAATAAGCATTTGGAGGACGAAAATGACCTAAATGTTCATCCAATGACACAAACACACCTATTGGATGCACAAGATTGCTTAAAAACCCTAATTGGAAAAGAATAAAACTAGGGAGGACGAAAATGACCTAAATGTTCATCCAATGACACAAACACACCTATTGGATGCACAAGATTACTTAAAAACCCTAATTGGACAAGAATAAGCCTAGGTAGAACGAAAATGACCTAAATGTTCATCCAATGACACAAACACACCTATTGGATGCACAAGATTGCTTAAAAACCCTAATTGGAAAAGAATAAAACTAGGGAGGACGAAAATGACCTAAATGTTCATCCAATGACACAAACACACCTATTGGATGCACAAGATTACTTAAAAACCCTAATTGGACAAGAATAAGCCTAGGTAGAACGAAAATGACCTAAATGTTCATCCAATGACACAAACACACCTATTGGATGCACAAGATTACTTAAAAACCCTAATTGGACAAGAATAAGCCTTTGGAGGACGAAAATGATCTAAATGTTCATCGAATGACACAAACACATCTATTGGATGCACAAGATTATTTAAAAACCCTAATTGGACAAGAATAAGCCTAGGGAGGACGAAAATGACCTAAATGTTCATCCAATGACACAAACACACCTATTGGATGCACAAGATTGCTTAAAAACCCTAATCGGAAAAGGATAAGACAAGGTAGACGAAAATGACATAAATGTTCATCCAATGACACAAACACACCAATTGGATGCACAAGATTACTTAAAAACCCTAATTTGACAAGAATAAGCTTAGGGAGAACGAAAATGACCAAAATGTTCATCCAATGACACAAACACACCTATTGGATGCACAACATTACTTAAAAACTCTAATTGGACAAGATTAAGCCTAGGGAAGACGAAAATGACCTAAATGTACATCCAATGACACAAATGAACTTATTGGATGCACAAGATTGGTTAAAAACCCTAATTGGACAAGAATAAGCCTTTGGAGGACGCAAATGACCTAAATGATCATCCAATGACACAAACACACCTATTGGATGCACAAGATTGATTAAAAATCCTAATTTGTAAAGAATAAGCCTAGGGAGGACGAAAATGACCTAAATGTTCATCCAATGACACAAACACACTTATTTGATGCACAAGATTGCTTAAAAACCCTAATTGGACAAGAATAAGCCTAGGGAGGACGAAAATGACCTAAATGTACATCCAATGACACAAATGAACTTATTGGATGCACAAGATTGGTTAAAAACCCTAATTGGACAAGAATAAGCCTAGGAAGGACGAAAACGACCTAAATGTTCATCTAATGACACAAACACACCTATTTTGATGCACAAGATTGCTTAAAAACCCTAATTAGACAAGAATAAGACTAGGGAGGACGTAAATGACCTAAATGTTCATCCAATGACACAAACACACTTATTAGATGCACAAGATTGCATAAAAACCCTAATTGGACAAGAATAAGCCTAGGGAGGACGAAAATGACCTAAATGTACATCCAATGACACAAATGAACCTATTGGAAGCACAAGATTGGTTAAAAACCCTAATTGGACAAGAATAAGCCTATGGAGGACGAAAATGACCTAAATGTTCATCCAATGACACAAACACACCTATTGGATGCACAAGATTACTTAAAAACCCAAATTGGACAAGAATAAGCCTATGGAGGACGAAAATGACATAAATGTTCATCCAATGACACAAACACACCTATTGGACGCACAAGATTGCTTAAAAACCCTAATTGGAAAAGAATAAAACTAGGGAGGACAAAAACGACCTAAATGCTCATCCAATGACACAAACGCACCTATTGGTGCACAAGATTACTTAAAAACCCTAATTGGACAAGAATAATCCTAGGGAGAACGAAAATGACCTAAATGTTCATCCAATGACACAAACACACCTATTGGATGCACAAGATGGCTTAAAAACCCTAATTGGAAAAGAATAAGACTAGGGAGGACGAAAATGACCTAAATGTTCATCCAATGACACAAACACACCAATTGGATGCACAAGATTGCTTAAAAACCCTAATTGGAAAAGGATAAGACTAGGGACGACGAAAATGACATAAATGTTCAACCAATGACACAAACACACCAATTGGATACACAAGATTACTTAAAAACCCTAATTTGACAAGAATAAGCTTAGGGAGAACGAAAATGACCAAAATGTTCATCCAATGACACAAACACACCTATTGGATGCACAACATTACTTAAAAACCCTAATTGGACAAGATTAAGCCTAGGGAAGACGAAAATGACCTAAATGTACATCCAATAACACAAATGAACTTATTGGATGCACAAGATTGGTTAAAAACCCTAATTGGACAAGAATAAGCATTTGGAGGACGAAAATGACCTAAATGTTCATCCAATGACACAAACACACCTATTGGATGCACAAGATTGCTTAAAAACCCTAATTGGAAAAGAATAAGACTAGGGAGGACGAAAATGACCTAAATGTTCATCCAATGACACAAACACACCTATTGGATGGACAAGATTGCTTAAAAACCCTAATTGGAAAAGGATAAGACTAGGGATGACGAAAATGACATAAATGTTCATCCAATGACACAAACACACCAATTGGATGCACAAGATTACTTAAAAACCCTAATTTGACAAGAATAAGCTTAGGGAGAACGAAAATGACCAAAATGTTCATCCAATGACACAAACACACCTATTGGATGCACAACATTACTTAAAAACCCTAATTGGACAAGATTAAGCCTAGGGAAGACGAAAATGACCTAAATGTACATCCAATAACACAAATGAACTTATTGGATGCACAAGATTGGTTAAAAACCCTAATTGGACAAGAATAAGCATTTGGAGGACGAAAATGACCTAAATGTTCATCCAATGACACAAACACACCTATTGGATGCACAAGATTGCTTAAAAACCCTAATTGGAAAAGAATAAAACTAGGGAGGACGAAAATGACCTAAATGTTCATCCAATGACACAAACACACCTATTGGATGCACAAGATTACTTAAAAACCCTAATTGGACAAGAATAAGCCTAGGTAGAACGAAAATGACCTAAATGTTCATCCAATGACACAAACACACCTATTGGATGCACAAGATTACTTAAAAACCCTAATTGGACAAGAAAAAGCCTAGGGGAGACGAAAATGATCTAAATGTACATCCAATGACACAAATGAACTTATTGGATGCACAAGATTGGTTAAAAACCCTAATTGGACAAGAATAAGCCTTTGGAGGACGAAAATGACCTAAATGTTCATCCAATGACACAAACACACCTATTGGATGCACAAGATTGCTTAAAAACCCTAATTGGAAAAGAATAAGCCTTTAGAGGACGAAAATGACCTAAATGTTCATCCAAAGACACAAACACACCTATTGGATGCACAAGATTGGTTAAAAACCCTAGTTGGACAAGAATAAGCCTTTGGAGGACGAAAATGACCTGAATGTTCATCCAATGACACAAACACACCTATTGGATGCACAAGACTACTTAAAAACCCTAGTTGGACAAGAATAAGCCTAGGAAGGACGAAAATGACCTAAATGTTCATCCCATGACAAAAACACACCTATTGGATGCACAAGATTGCTTAAAAACCCTAATTGGACAAGAATAAGCCTAGGGAGGACAAAAATGACCTAAATGTTCATCCAATGACACAAACACACCTATTGGATGCACAAGATTGCTTAAAAACCCTAATTGGAAAAGAATAAGACTAGGGAGGACGAAAATGACCTAAATGTTCATCCAATGACACAAACACACCTATTGGATGCACAAGATTACCTAAAAACCCTAATTGGACAAGAATAAGCCTAGGGAGGGCGAAAATGACTTAAATGTTCATCCAATGACACAAACACACCTATTGAATGCACAAGATTACTTAAAAACCCTAATTGGACAAGAATAAGCCTAGGGAGGACGAAAATGACCTAAATGTACATCCAATGACACAAATGAACTTATTGGATGCACAAGATTGGTTAAAAACCCTAATTGGACAAGAATAAGCCTATGGAGAACAAAAATGACCTAAATGTTCATCCAATGACACAAACACACCTATTGGATGCACAAGATTGCTTAAAAACCCTAATTAGACAAGAATAAGACTAGGGAGGACGAAAATGACCTAAATGTTCATCCAATGACACAAACACACTTATTAGATGCACAAGATTGGTTAAAAACCCTAATTGGACAAGAATAAGCCTAGGGAGGACGAAAATGACCTAAATGTACATCCAATGACACAAATGAACTTATTGGATGCACAAGATTGGTTAAAAATCCTAATTGGACAAGAATAAGCCTATGGAGGACGAAAATGACCTAAATCTTCATCCAATGACACAAATACACCTATTGGATGCACAAGATTACTTAAAAACCCTAATTGGACAAGAATAAGCCTAGGGAGGACGAAAATGACCTAAATGTTCATCCAATGACACAAACACACCTATTGGATGCACAAGATTGCTTAAAAACCCTAATTAGACAAGAATAAGACTAGGGAGGACGAAAATGACCTAAATGTTCATCCAATGACACAAACACATTTATTGGATGCACAAGATTGCTTAAAAACCCTAATTGGACAAGAATAAGCCTAGGGAGGACGAAAATGACCTAAATGTACATCCAATGACACAAATGAACTTATTGGATGCACAAGATTGGTTAAAAACCCTAATTGGACAAGAATAAGCCTAGGGAGGACGAAAATGACCTAAATGTTCATCCAATGACACAAACACACCGATTGGATGCACAAGATTGCTTAAAAACCCTAATTAGACAAGAATAAGACTAGCGAGGACGAAAATGACCTAAATGTTCATCCAATGACACAAACACACTTATTAGATGCACAAGATTGCTTAAAAACCCTAATTGGACAAGAATAAGCCTAGGGAGGACGAAAATGACCTAAATGTACATCCAATGACACAAATGAAGTTATTGGATGCACAAGATTGGTTAAAAACCCTAATTGGACAAGAATAAGCCTATGGAGGACGAAAATGACCTAAATGTTCATCCAATGACACAAACAAACCTATTGGATGCACAAGATTACTTAAAAACCCTAATTGGACAAGAATAAGCCTAGGGAGGACGAAAATGACCTAAATGTTCATCCAATGACACAAACACACCTATTGGATGCACAAGATTGCTTAAAAACCCTAATCGGAAAAGGATAAGACTAGGGACGACGAAAATGACATAAATGTTCATCCAATGACACAAACACACCAATTGGATGCACAAGATTACTTAAAAACCCTAATTTGACAAGAATAAGCTTAGGGAGAACGAAAATGACCAAAATGTTCATCCAATGACACAAACACACCTATTGGATGCACAACATTACTTAAAAACCCTAATTGGACAAGATTAAGCCTAGGGAACACGAAAATGACCTAAATGTACATCCAATGACACAAATGAACTTATTGGATGCACAAGATTGGTTAAAAACCCTAATTGGACAAGAATAAGCCTTTGGAGGACGAAAATGACCTAAATGATCATCCAATGACACAAACACACCTATTGGATGCACAAGATTGATTAAAAATCCTAATTTGTAAAGAATAAGCCTAGGGAGGACGAAAATGACCTAAATGTTCATCCAATGACACAAACACACTTATTGGATGCACAAGATTGCTTAAAAACCCTAATTGGACAAGAATAAGCCTAGGGAGGACGAAAATGACCTAAATGTACATCCAATGACACAAATGAACTTATTGGATGCACAAGATTGGTTAAAAACCCTAATTGGACAAGAATAAGCCTAGGAAGGACGAAAATGACCTAAATGTTCATCTAATGTCACAAACACACCTATTTTGATGCACAAGATTGCTTAAAAACCCTAATTAGACAAGAATAAGACTAGGGAGGACGTAAATGACCTAAATGTTCATCCAATGACACAAACACACTTATTAGATGCACAAGATTGCTTAAAAACCCTAATTGGACAAGAATAAGCCTAGGGAGGACGAAAATGACCAAAATGTACATCCAATTACACAAATGAACCTATTGGAAGCACAAGATTGGTTAAAAACCCTAATTGGACAAGAATAAGCCTATGGAGGACAAAAATGACCTAAATGTTCATCCAATGACACAAACACACCTATTGGATGCACAAGATTACTTAAAAACCCTAATTGGACAAGAATAAGCCTAGGTAGAACGAAAATGACCTAAATGTTCATCCAATGACACAAACACACCTATTGGATGCAC
>JBBPBR010000004.1:28014264-28062199 GCA_037974775.1 Cicer pinnatifidum | reverse complement strand
TATTGGAAGCACAAGATTGGTTAAAAACCCTAATTGGACAAGAATAAGCCTATGGAGGACAAAAATGACCTAAATGTTCATCCAATGACACAAACACACCTATTGGATGCACAAGATTACTTAAAAACCCAAATTGGACAAGAATAAGCCTATGGAGGACGAAAATGACATAAATGTTCATCCAATGACACAAACACACCTATTGGACGCACAAGATTGCTTAAAAACCCTAATTGGAAAAGAAAAAACTAGGGAGGACAAAAATGACCTAAATGTTCATCCAATGACACAAACACACCTATTGGTGCACAAGATTACTTAAAAACCCTAATTGGACAAGAATAATCCTAGGGAGAACGAAAATGACCTAAATGTTCATCCAATGACACAAACACACCTATTGGATGCACAAGATTACTTAAAAACCCTAATTGGACAAGAAAAAGCCTAGGGGAGACGAAAATGATCTAAATGTACATCCAATGACACAAATGAACTTATTGGATGCACAAGATTGGTTAAAAACCCTAATTGGACAAGAATAAGCCTTTGGAGGACGAAAATGACCTAAATGTTCATCCAATGACACAAACACACCTATTGGATGCACAAGATTGCTTAAAAACCCTAATTGGAAAAGAATAAAACTAGGGAAGAGAAAAATGACCTAAATGTTCATCCAATGACACAAACACACCTATTGGATGCACAAGATTGCTTAAAAACCCTATTTGGAAAAGAATAAGACTAGGGAGGACGAAAATGACCTAAATGTTCATCCAATGACACAAACACACCTATTGGATGCACAAGATTACCGAAAAACCTTAATTGGACAAGAATACGACTAGGGAGGACGAAAATGACCTAAATGTTCATCCAATGACACAAACACACTTATAGGATGCACAAGATTGCTTAAAAACCCTAATTGGACAAGAATAAGCCTAGGGAAGACGAAAATGACCTAAATGTACATCCAATGACACAAACACACCTATTGGATGCACAAGATTACTTAAAAACCCTAATTGGACAAGAATAAGCCTATGGAGAACGAAAATAACCTAAATGTTCATCCAATGACACAAACAAACTTATTGGATGCACAAGATTGGTTACAAACCCTAATTGGACAAGAATAAGCCTTTGGAGGACGAAAATGACCTAAATGTTCATCCAATTACACAAACACACCTATTGGATGCACAAGATTGCTTAAAAACCCTAATTGGAAAAGAATAAAACTAGGGAGGACGAAAAATGACCTAAATGTTCATCCAATGACACAAACAAACCTATTGGATGCACAAGATTACTTAAAAATCCTAATTTGACAAGAATAAGCTTATGGAGAACGAAAATGACCTAAATGTTCATCCAATGACACAAACACACCTATTGGATGCACAAGATTACTTAAAAACCCTAATTGGACAAGAATAAGCCTATGGAGAACGAAAATGACCTAAATGTTCATCCAATGACACAAACACTCCTATTGGATGCACAAGATTACTTAAAAACCCTTATTGGACAAGAATAAGCCTATGGAAGACGAAAATGACCTAAATGTACATCCAATGACACAAATGAACTTATCGGATGCTCAAGATTGGTTAAAAACCCTAGTTGGACAAGAATAAGCATTTAGAGGACGAAAATGACCTAAATGTTCATCCAATGACACAAACACACCTATTGGATGCACAAGATGGCTTAAAAACCCTAATTGGAAAAGAATAAGACTAGGGAGGACGAAAATGACCTAAATGTTCATCCAATGACACAAACACACCAATTGGATGCACAAGATTGCTTAAAAACCCTAATTGGAAAAGGATAAGACTAGGGACGACGAAAATGACATAAATGTTCAACCAATGACACAAACACACCAATTGGATACACAAGATTACTTAAAAACCCTAATTTGACAAGAATAAGCTTAGGGAGAACGAAAATGACCAAAATGTTCATCCAATGACACAAACACACCTATTGGATGCACAACATTACTTAAAAACCCTAATTGGACAAGATTAAGCCTAGGGAAGACGAAAAGACCTAAATGTACATCCAATGACTCAAATGAACTTATTGGATGCACAAGATTGGTTAAAAACCCTAATTGGACAAGAATAAGCCTAGGAAGGACGAAAATGACCTAAATGTTCATCTAATGACACAAACACACCTATTGGATGCTAAAGATTACTTAAAAACCCTAATTAGACAAGAATAAAACTAGGGAGGACGAAAATGACCTAAATGTTCATCCAATGAATGACACAAACACACCTATTGGATGCACAAGATTGCATAAAAACCCTAATTGGACAAGAATAAGCCTTTGGAGGACGAAAATGATCTAAATGTTCATCCAATGACACAAACACATATATTGGATGCGCAAGATTACTTAAAAACCCTAATTGGACAAGGATAAGCCTAGGGAGGACGAAAATGACCTAAATGTTCATCCAATGACACAAACACACCTATTGGATGCACAAGATTGCTTAAAAACCCTAATTGGACAAGAATAAGCCTAGGGAGGACGAAAATGACCTAAATGTACATCCAATGACACAAATGAACTTATTGGATGCACAAGATTGGTTAAAAACCCTAATTGGACAAGAATAAGCCTAGGGAGGACGAAAATGACCTAAATGTTCATCCAATGACACAAACACACCTATTGGATGCACAAGATTGGTTAAAAACCCTAATTGGACAAGAATACGCCTAGGGAGGACGAAAATTACCTAAATGTTCATCCAATGACACAAACAGACCGATTGGATGCACACGATTGGTTAGAAACCCTAATTTGACAAGAATAAGCCTAGGGAGGACGAAAATGACCTAAATGTTAATCCAATGACACAAATGAACTTATTGGATGCACAAGATTGGTTAAAAACCCTAATTGGACAAGAATAAGCCTAGGGAGGACGAAAATGACCTAAATGTTAATCCAATGACACAACTCAACTTATTGGATGCACAAGATTCGTTAAAAACCCTAATTGGACAAGAATAAGCCTACGGAGGACGAAAATGACCTAATTGATCATCCAATGACACAAACACACCTATTGGATGCACAAGATTGGTTAAAAACCCTAATTGGATAGAATATGCCTAGGGAGGACGAAAATTACCTAATTGATCATCCAATGACACAAACACACCTATTAGATGCACAAGATTGGTTAAAAACCCTAATTGGACAAGAATAAGCCTAGGGAGGACGAAAATGACCTAATTGATCATCCAATGACACAAACTCACCTATTGGATGCACAAGATTTGTCTAAAACTCTAATTGGACAAGAATATGCCTAGGGAGGACGAAAATGACCTAAATGTTAATCCAATGACACAAATGAACATATTGGATGCACAAGATTGGTTAAAAACCCTAATTGGACAAGAATATGCCTAGGGAGGACGAAAATGACCTAAATATTAATTCAATGACACAAACGAAGTTATTGGATGCACAAGATTGGTTAAAAACCCTAATTGGACAAGAATAAGCCTAGGGAGGACATAAATGACCTAATTGTTCATCCAATGACACAAACACACCTATTGGATGCACAAGATTGCTTAAAAACCCTAATTGGACAAGAATATGCCTAGGGAGGACGAAAATGACCTAAATATTAATTCAATGACACAAACAAACTTATCTGATGCACAAGATTGGTTAAAAACCCTAATTGGACAAGAATAAGCCTAGGGAGGATGAAAATGACCTAATTGATCATCCAATGACACAAACACACCTATTGGATGCACAAGATTGGTTAAAAACCCTAATTGGACAAGAATAAGCCTAGGGAGGACGAAAATGACCTAATTGATCATCCAATGACACAAACACACCTATTGGATGCACAAGATTGGTTAAAAACCCTAATTGGACAAGAATATGCCTAGAGAGGACGAAAATGACCTAAATGTTAATCCAATGACACAAATGAACTTATTGGATGCACAAGATTGGTTAAAAACCCTAATTGGACAAGAAAAAGCCTAGGGAGGACGAAAATGACCTAAATGTTAATCCAATGACACAAATGAACTTATTGGATGCACAAGATTGGTTAAAAACCCTAATTGGACAAGAATAAGCCTAGGGAGGACGAAAATGTCCTAATTGATCATCCATTGCCACAAACACACCTATTGGATGCACAAGATTGGTTAAAAACCCTAATTGGACAAGAATAAGCCTAGGGAGGACGAAAATGACCTAATTGATCATCCAATGACACAAACACACCTATTGGATGCACAAGATTGGTTAAAAACCCTAATTGGACAAGAATATGCCTAGGGAGGACGAAAATGACCTAAATATTAATTCAATGAAACAAACAAACTTATTGGATGCACAAGATTGGTTAAAAACCCTAATTGGAGAAGAATAAGCCTAGGGAGGACGAAAATGACCTAATTGATCATCCAATGACACAGACACACCTATTGGAAGCACAAGATTGATAAAAAACCCTAATTGGACAAGAATATGCCTAGGGAGGACGAAAATGACCTAAATGTTAATCCAATGACACAAATGAACTTATTGGATGCACAAGATTGGTTAAAAACCCTAATTGGACAAGAATAAGCCTAGGGAGGACGAAAATGACCTAAATGTCAATCCAATCACATAACTCAACTTATTGGATGCACAAGATTGGTTAAAAACCCTAATTGGGCAAGAATAAGCCTAGGGAGGACAAAAATGACCTAATTGATCATACAATGACACAAACACACCTATTGGATGCACAAGATTGGTTAAAAACCCTAATTGGACAAGAATAAGCCTAGGGAGGACGAAAATGACCTAAATGTTAATCCAATGACACAAATGAACTTATTGGATGCACTAGATTGGTTAAAAACCCTAATTGGACAAGAATAAGCCTAGGGAGGACGAAAATAACCTAAATGTTCATCAAATGACTAAACACACCTATTGGATGCACAAGATTGGTTAGAAACCCTAAATGGACAAGAATAAGTCTAGGGAGGACGAAAATGACCTAAATGTTCACCCAATGACACAAATGAACTTATTGGATGCACAAGATTGGTTAAAAACCCTAATTGGACAAGAATAAGCCTAGGGAGGACGAAAATGACCTAAATGTTCATCCAATGACACAAACACACCTATTGGATGCACAAGATTGGTTAAACACCCTAATTGGACAAGAATAAGCATAGGGAGGACGAAAATGACCTAAATGTTCATCAAATGACACAAACACACCTATTGGATGCACCAGATTGGTTAGAATCCCTAATTGGAAAAGAATATGCCTTGGGAGGACGAAAATGACCTAAATGTTCATCCAATGACACAAATGAACTTATTGGATGCACAAGATTGGTTAAAAACCCTAATTGGACAAGAATAAGCCTAGGGAGGACGAAAATGACCTAAATGTTCATCCAATGACACAAACACACCTATTGGATGCACAAGATTGGTTAGAAACCCTAATTGGACAAGAATAACCATAGGAAGCACGAAAATGACCTAAATGTTAATCCAATGACACAAATGAACTTATTGGATGCACAAGATTGGTTAAAAACCCTAATTGGACAAGAATAAGCCTAGGGAGGACGAAAATAACCTAAATGTTCATCAAATGACTAAACACACCTATTGGATGCACAAGATTGGTTAGAAACCCTAATTGGACAACAATAAGCCTAGATAGGACGAAAATGACCTAAATGTTCACCCAATGACACAAATGAACTTATTGGATGCACAAGATTGGTTAAAAACCCTAATTGGACAAGAATAAGCCTAGGGAGGACGAAAATGACCTAAATGTTCATCCAATGACACAAACACACCTATTAGATGCACAAGATTGGTTAGAAACCCTAATTGGACAAGAATAACCATAGGAAGCACGAAAATGACCTAAATGTTAATCCAATGACACAAATGAACTTATTGGATGCACAAGATTGGTTAAAAACCCTAATTGGACAAGAATAAGCCTAGGGAGGACGAAAATAACCTAAATGTTCATCAAATGACTAAACACACCTATTGGATGCACAAGATTGGTTAGAAACCCTAATTGGACAACAATAAGCCTAGATAGGACGAAAATGACCTAAATGTTCACCCAATGACACAAATGAACTTATTGGATGCACAAGATTGGTTAAAAACCCTAATTGGACAAGAATAAGCCTAGGGAGGACGAAAATGACCTAAATGTTCATCCAATGACACAAACACACCTATTGGATGCACAAGATTGGTTAAAAACTCTAATTGGACAAGAATAAGCATAGGGAGGACGAAAATGACCTAAATGTTCATCCAATGACATAAACACACCTATTGGATGCACAAGATTGGTTAGAAACCCTAATTGGACAAGAATAAGCATTGGGAGGACGAAAATGACCTAAATGTTCATCCAATGACACAAATGAACTTATTCGATGCACAAGATTGGTTAAAAAACCTAATTGGACAAGAATAAGCCTAGGGAGGATGAAAATGACCTAAATGTTCATCCAATGACACAAATGAACTTATTGGATGCACAAGATTGGTTAGAAACCCTAATTGGACAAGAATAAGCCTTGGGAGGACGAAAATGACCTAAATGTTCATCCAATGACACAAATGAACTTATTGGATGCACAAGATTGGTTAAAAACCCTAATTGGACAAGAATAAGCCTAGGGAGGACGAAAATGACCTAAATGTTCATCCAATGACACAAATGAACTTATTGGAAGCACAAGATTGGTTAAAAACACTAATTGGACAAGAATAAGCCTAGGGAGGACGTAAATGACCTAAATGTTCATCCAATGACACAAATGAACTTATTGGATGCACAAGATTGGTTAAAAACCCTAATTGGACAAGAATAAGCCTAGGGAGGACGAAAATGACCAAAATGTTCATCCAATGACACAAACACACCTATTGGATGCACAAGATTGCTTAAAAACCCTAATTGGACAAGAATAAGCCTAGGGAGGACGAAAATGACCTAAATGTACATCCAATGACACAAATGAACTTATTGGATGCACAAGATTGGTTAAAAACCCTAATTGGACAAGAATAAGCCTAGGGAGGACGAAAATGACCTAAATGTTCATCCAATGACACAAACACACCAATTTTGATGCACAAGTTTGCTTAAAAACCCTAATTAGACAAGAATAGGACTAGGGAGGACGAAAATGACCTAAATGTTCATCCAATGACACCAACACACTTATTAGATGCACAAGATTGCTTAAAACCCTAATTGGACAAGAATAAGCCTAGGGAGGACGAAAATGACCTAAATGTACATCCAATGACACAAATGAACCTATTGGAAGCACAAGATTGGTTAAAAACCCTTATTGGACAAGAATAAGCCTATGGAGGACGTAAATGACCTAAATGTTCATCCAATGACACAAACACACCTATTGGATGCACAAGATTACTTACAAACCCTAATTGGACAAGAATACGACTAGGGAGGACGAAAATGACCTAAATGTTCATCCATTGACACAAACACACCTATAGGATGCACAAGATTGCTTAAAAACCCTAATTGGAAAAGAATAAAACTAGTGAGGACGAAAATGATCTAAATTTTCATCCAATGACACAAACACACCTATTGGATGCACAAGATTACTTAAAAACCGTAATTGGACAAGAATAAGCCTAGGGAGGACGAAAATGACCTAAATGTTCATCAAATGACACAAACACACCTATTGGATGCACAAGATTGCTTAAAAACCCTAATTGGAAAATAATAAGACTATGGAGGACGAAAATGACCTAAATGTTCATCCAATGACACAAACACACCTATTGGATGCACAAGATTGCTTAAAAACCGTAATTGGAAAAGGATAAGACTAGGGACGACGAAAATGACATAAATGTTGATCCAATGACACAAGCACACCTATTGGATGCACAAGATTACTTAAAAACCCTAATTTGACAAGAATAAGCTTAGGGAGAACGAAAATGACCTAAATGTTCATCCAATGACACAAACACACCTATTGGATGCACAAGATTGCTTAAAAACCCTAATTGGACAAGAATAAAACTAGGGAGGACGAAAATGACCTAACTGTTCATCCAATGAATGACACAAACACACCTATTGGAAGCAGCAGATTGCTTAAAAACCCTAATTGGACAAGAATAAGCCTTTGGAGGACGAAAATGATCTAAATGTTCATCGAATGACACAAACACACCTATTGGATGCACAAGATTACTTAAAAACCCTAATTGGACAAGAATAAGACTAGGGAGGACGTAAATGACCTAAATGTTCATCCAATGACACAAACACACTTATTAGATGCACAAGATTGCTTAAAAACCCTAATTGGACAAGAATAAGCCTAGGGAGGACGAAAATGACCAAAATGTACATCCAATTACACAAATGAACCTATTGGAAGCACAAGATTGGTTAAAAACCCTAATTGGACAAGAATAAGCCTATGGAGGACGAAAATGACCTAAATGTTCATCCAATGACACAAACACACCTATTGGATGCACAAGATTACTTAAAAACCCAAATTGGACAAGAATAAGCCTATGGAGGACGAAAATGACATAAATGTTCATCCAATGACACAAACACACCTATTGGACGCACAAGATTGCTTAAAAACCCTAATTGGAAAAGAAAAAACTAGGGAGGACAAAAATGACCTAAATGTTCATCCAATGATACAAACACACCTATTGGTGCACAAGATTACTTAAAAACCCTAATTGGACAAGAATAATCCTAGGGAGAACGAAAATGACCTAAATGTTCATCCAATGACACAAACACACCTATTGGATGCACAAGATTACTTAAAAACCCTAATTGGACAAGAAAAAGCCTAGGGGAGACGAAAATGATCTAAATGTACATCCAATGACACAAATGAACTTATTGGATGCACAAGATTGGTTAAAAACCCTAATTGGACAAGAATAAGCCTTTGGAGGACGAAAATGACCTAAATGTTCATCCAATGACACAAACACACCTATTGGATGCACAAGATTGCTTAAAAACCCTAATTGGAAAAGAATAAAACTAGGGAGGACGAAAATGACCTAAATGTTCATCCAATGACACAAACACACCTATTGGATGCACAAGATTACTTAAAAACCCTAATTGGACAAGAATAAGCCTAGGTAGAACGAAAATGACCTAAATGTTCATCCAATGACACAAACACACCTATTGGATGCACAAGATTACTTAAAAACCCTAATTGGACAAGAATAAGCCTTTGGAGGACGAAAATGATCTAAATGTTCATCGAATGACACAAACACACCTATTGGATGCACAAGATTATTTAAAAACCCTAATTGGACAAGAATAAGCCTAGGGAGGACGAAAATGACCTAAATGTTCATCCAATGACACAAACACACCTATTGGATGCACAAGATTGCTTAAAAACCCTAATCGGAAAAGGATAAGACAAGGTAGACGAAAATGACATAAATGTTCATCCAATGACACAAACACACCAATTGGATGCACAAGATTACTTAAAAACCCTAATTTGACAAGAATAAGCTTAGGGAGAACGAAAATGACCAAAATGTTCATCCAATGACACAAACACACCTATTGGATGCACAACATTACTTAAAAACTCTAATTGGACAAGATTAAGCCTAGGGAAGACGAAAATGACCTAAATGTACATCCAATGACACAAATGAACTTATTGGATGCACAAGATTGGTTAAAAACCCTAATTGGACAAGAATAAGCCTTTGGAGGACGCAAATGACCTAAATGATCATCCAATGACACAAACACACCTATTGGATGCACAAGATTGATTAAAAATCCTAATTTGTAAAGAATAAGCCTAGGGAGGACGAAAATGACCTAAATGTTCATCCAATGACACAAACACACTTATTTGATGCACAAGATTGCTTAAAAACCCTAATTGGACAAGAATAAGCCTAGGGAGGACGAAAATGACCTAAATGTACATCCAATGACACAAATGAACTTATTGGATGCACAAGATTGGTTAAAAACCCTAATTGGACAAGAATAAGCCTAGGAAGGACGAAAATGACCTAAATGTTCATCTAATGTCACAAACACACCTATTTTGATGCACAAGATTGCTTAAAAACCCTAATTAGACAAGAATAAGACTAGGGAGGACGTAAATGACCTAAATGTTCATCCAATGACACAAACACACTTATTAGATGCACAAGATTGCTTAAAAACCCTAATTGGACAAGAATAAGCCTAGGGAGGACGAAAATGACCAAAATGTACATCCAATTACACAAATGAACCTATTGGAAGCACAAGATTGGTTAAAAACCCTAATTGGACAAGAATAAGCCTATGGAGGACGAAAATGACCTAAATGTTCATCCAATGACACAAACACACCTATTGGATGCACAAGATTACTTAAAAACCCAAATTGGACAAGAATAAGCCTATGGAGGACGAAAATGACATAAATGTTCATCCAATGACACAAACACACCTATTGGACGCACAAGATTGCTTAAAAACCCTAATTGGAAAAGAATAAAACTAGGGAGGACAAAAACGACCTAAATGCTCATCCAATGACACAAACGCACCTATTGGTGCACAAGATTACTTAAAAACCCTAATTGGACAAGAATAATCCTAGGGAGAACGAAAATGACCTAAATGTTCATCCAATGACACAAACACACCTATTGGATGCACAAGATGGCTTAAAAACCCTAATTGGAAAAGAATAAGACTAGGGAGGACGAAAATGACCTAAATGTTCATCCAATGACACAAACACACCAATTGGATGCACAAGATTGCTTAAAAACCCTAATTGGAAAAGGATAAGACTAGGGACGACGAAAATGACATAAATGTTCAACCAATGACACAAACACACCAATTGGATACACAAGATTACTTAAAAACCCTAATTTGACAAGAATAAGCTTAGGGAGAACGAAAATGACCAAAATGTTCATCCAATGACACAAACACACCTATTGGATGCACAACATTACTTAAAAACCCTAATTGGACAAGATTAAGCCTAGGGAAGACGAAAATGACCTAAATGTACATCCAATGACACAAATGAACTTATTGGATGCACAAGATTGGTTAAAAACCCTAATTGGACAAGAATAAGCCTTTGGAGGACGCAAATGACCTAAATGATCATCCAATGACACAAACACACCTATTGGATGCACAAGATTGATTAAAAATCCTAATTTGTAAAGAATAAGCCTAGGGAGGACGAAAATGACCTAAATGTTCATCCAATGACACAAACACACTTATTTGATGCACAAGATTGCTTAAAAACCCTAATTGGACAAGAATAAGCCTAGGGAGGACGAAAATGACCTAAATGTACATCCAATGACACAAATGAACTTATTGGATGCACAAGATTGGTTAAAAACCCTAATTGGACAAGAATAAGCCTAGGAAGGACGAAAACGACCTAAATGTTCATCTAATGACACAAACACACCTATTTTGATGCACAAGATTGCTTAAAAACCCTAATTAGACAAGAATAAGACTAGGGAGGACGTAAATGACCTAAATGTTCATCCAATGACACAAACACACTTATTAGATGCACAAGATTGCTTAAAAACCCTAATTGGACAAGAATAAGCCTAAGGAGGACGAAAATGACCTAAATGTACATCCAATGACACAAATGAACTTATTGGATGCACAAGATTGGTTTAAAACCCTAATTGGACAAGAATAAGCCTATGGAGGACAAAAATGACCTAAATGTTCATCCAATGACACAAACATACGTATTGGATGCACCAGATTACTTAAAAACCCTAATTGGACAAGAATAAGCCTAGGGAGGACGAAAATGACCTAAATGTTCATCCAATGACACAAACACACCTATTGGATGCACAAGATTACTTAAAAACCCTAATTGGACAAGAATAAGCCTAGGTAGAACGAAAATGACCTAAATGTTCATCCAATGACACAAACACACCTATTGGATGCACAAGATTACTTAAAAACCCTAATTGGACAAGAAAAAGCCTAGGGGAGACGAAAATGATCTAAATGTACATCCAATGACACAAATGAACTTATTGGATGCACAAGATTGGTTAAAAACCCTAATTGGACAAGAATAAGCCTTTGGAGGACGAAAATGACCTAAATGTTCATCCAATGACACAAACACACCTATTGGATGCACAAGATTGCTTAAAAACCCTAATTGGAAAAGAATAAAACTAGGGAAGAGAAAAATGACCTAAATGTTCATCCAATGACACAAACACACCTATTGGATGCACAAGATTGCTTAAAAACCCTATTTGGAAAAGAATAAGACTAGGGAGGACGAAAATGACCTAAATGTTCATCCAATGACACAAACACACCTATTGGATCCACAAGATTGGTTCAAAACCCTAATTGGACAAGAATAAGCCTAGGGAGGACGAAAATGACCTAAATGTTCATCCAATGACACAAACACACCTATTGGATGCACAAGATTACTTAAAAACCCTAATTGGACAAGAATAAGCCTAGGGAGGACGAAAATGACCTAAATGTTCATCCAATGACACAAACACACCTATTGGATGCACAAGATTGCTTAAAAACCCTAATTGGACAAGAATAAGCTTAGGGAGGACGAAAATGACCTAAATGTACATCCAATGACACAAATGAACTTATTGGATGCACAAGATTGGTTAAAAACCCTAATTGGACAAGAATAAGCCTAGGGAGGACGAAAATGACCTAAATGTTCATCCAATGACACAAACACACCTATTGGATGCACAAGGTTGGTTAGAAACACTAATTGCACAAGAATAAGCCTAGGGAGGACGAAAATGACCTAAATGTTAATCCAATGACACAAATGAACTTATTGGATGCACAAGATTGGTTAAAAACCCTAATTGGACAAGAATAAGCCTAGGGAGGACGAAAATGACCTAAATGTTCATCCAATGACACAAATGAACTTATTGGATGCACAAGATTGGTTAAAAACCCTAATTGGACAAGAATAAGCCTAGGGAGGACGAAAATGACCTAAATGTTCATCCAATGACACAATTGAACTTAGTGGATGCACAAGATTGGTTAAAAACCCTAATTGGACAAAAATGAGCCTAGGGAGGACGAGAATGACCTAAATGTTCATTCAATGACACAAACACACCTATTGGATGCACAAGATTGGTTAGAAACCCTAATTGGACAAGAATAAGCCTAGGGAGGACGAAAATGACCTAAATGTTAATCCAATGACACAAATGAACTTATTGGATGCACAAGATTGCTTAAAACCCTAATTTGACAAGAATAAGACTAGGGAGGACGATAATAACCTAAATGTTCATCCAATGACACAAACACACCTATTGGATGCACAAGATTGGTTAGAAACCTTAATTGGACAAGCATAAGCCTAGGGAGGACGAAAATGACCTAAATGTTAATCCAATGACACAAATGAACTTATTGGATGCACAAGATTGGTTAAAAACCCTAATTGGACAAGAATAAGCCTAGGGAGGACGAAAATGACCTAAATGTTCATCCAATGACACAAACACACCTATTGGATGCACAAGATTGCTTAAAAACCGTAATTAGAGAAGAATAAGACTAGGGAGGACGAAAATGACCTAAATGTTCATCCAATGACACAAACACACCTATTGGATGCACAAGATTACTTAAAAACCCTAATTGGACAAGAATACGACTAGGGAGGACGAAAATGACCTAAATGTTCATCCAATGACACAAACACACTTATTAGATGCACAAGATTACTCAAAAACCCTAATTGGACAAGAATAAGCCTAGGGAGGACGAAAATGACCTAAATGTTCATCCAATGACACAAACACACCTATTGGATGCACAAGATTACTTTAAAACCCTAATTGGACAAGAATAAGCCTATGGAAGACGAAAATGACCTAAATGTACATCCAATGACACAAATGAACTTATTGGATGCACAAGATTACTCAAAAACCCTAATTGGACAAGAATAAGCCTAGGGAGGACGAAAATGACCTAAATGTTCATCCAATGACACAAACACACCTATTGGATGCACAAGATTACCTAAAAACCCTAACTGGACAAGAATAAGCCTATGGAATACGAAAATGACCTAAATGTACATCCAATGACACAAATGAACTTATTAAATGCACAAGATTGGTTAAAAACCCTAATTGGACAAGAATAAGCCTTTGGAGGACGAAAATGACCTAAATGTTCATCCAATGACACAAACACACCTATTGGATGCACAAGATTGCTTAAAAACCCTAATTGGAAAAGAATAAAACTAGGGAAGAGAAATATGACTGAAATGTTCATCCAATGACACAAACACACCTACTGGATGCACAAGATTGCTTAAAAACCCTAATTGGAAAATAATAAGACTAGGGAGGACGAAAATGATCTAAATGTTCATCCAATGACACAAATGAACTTATTGGATGCACAAGATTGGTTAAAAACCCTAATTTGACAAGAATAAGCCTATGGAAGACGAAAATGACCTAAATGTACATCCAATGACACAAATGAACTTATTGGATGCACAAGATTGGTTAAAAACCCTAATTGGACAAGAATAAGCCTTTGGAGGACGAAAATGACCTAAATGTTCATCCAATGACACAAACACACCTATTGGATGCACAAGATTGCTTAAAAACCCTAATTGGAAAAGAATAAAACTAGGGAGGACGAAAATGACATAAATGTTCATCCAATGACACAAACACACCTATTGGATGCACAAGATTACTTAAAAACCCTAATTGGACAAGAATAGGCCTGGGGAGGACGAAAATGACCTAAATGTTCATCCAATGACACAAACACACCTATCGGATGCACAAGATTACTTAAAAACCCTAAATGGACAAGAATAAGCCTAGGGAAGACGAAAATGACCTAAATGTACATCCAATGACACAAATGAACTTATTGGATGCACAAGATTGGTTAAAAACCCTAATTGGACAAGAATAAGCCTTTGGAGGACGAAAATGACCTAAATGATCATCCAATGACACAAACACACCTATTGGATGCACAAGATTGATTAAAAATCCTTATTTGTAAAGAATAAGCCTAGGGAGGACGAAAATGACCTAAATGTTCATCCAATGACACAAACACACTTATTGGATGCACAAGATTGCTTAAAAACCCTAATTGGACAAGAATAAGCCTAGGGAGGACGAAAATGACCTAAATGTACATCCAATGACACAAATGAACTTATTGGATGCACAAGATTGGTTAAAAACCCTAATTGGACAAGAATAAGCCTAGGAAGGACGAAAATGACCTAAATGTTCATCTAATGACACAAACACACCTATTTTGATGCACAAGATTGCTTAAAAACCCTAATTAGACAAGAATAAGACTAGGGAGGACGTAAATGACCTAAATGTTCATCCAATGACACAAACACACTTATTAGATGCACAAGATTGCATAAAAACCCTAATTGGACAAGAATAAGCCTAGGGAGGACGAAAATGACCTAAATGTACATCCAATGACACAAATGAACCTATTGGAAGCACAAGATTGGTTAAAAACCCTAATTGGACAAGAATAAGCCTATGGAGGACGAAAATGACCTAAATGTTCATCCAATGACACAAACACACCTATTAGATGCACAAGATTACTTAAAAACCCTAATTGGACAAGAATAAGCCTAGGGAGGACGAAAATGACATAAATGTTCATCCAATGACACAAACACACCTATTGGACGCACAAGATTGCTTAAAAACCCTAATTGGAAAAGAATCAAACTAGGGAGGACAAAAATGACCTAAATGTTCATCCAATGACACAAACACACCTATTGGATGCACAAGATTGCTTAAAAACCCTAATTGGAAAAGAATAAAACTAGGGAGGACGAAAATGACTTAAATGTTCATCCAATGACACAAACACACCTATTGGATGCACAAGATTACTTAAAAACCCTAATTGGACAAGAATAAGCCTAGGTAGGACGAAAATGACTTAAATGTTCATCCAATGACACAAACACACCTATTGGATGCACAAGATTACTTAAAAACCCTAATTGGACAAGAATAAGCCTAGGGAGGACGAAAATGACATAAATGTTCATCCAATGACACAAACACACCTATTGGACGCACAAGATTGCTTAAAAACCTTAATTGGAAAAGAATAAAACTAGGGAGGACAAAAATGACCTAAATGTTCATCCAATGACACAAACACACCTATTGGATGCACAAGATTGCTTAAAAACCCTAATTGGAAAAGAATAAAACTATGGAGGACGAAAATGACTTAAATGTTCATCCAATGACACAAACACACCTATTGGATGCACAAGATTACTTAAAAACCCTAATTGGACAAGAATAAGCCTAGGTAGAACGAAAATGACCTAAATGTTCTTGCAATGACACAAACGCACCTATTGGATGCACAAGATTACTTAAAAACCCTAATTGGACAAGAATAAGCCTAGGGAGGACGAAAATGACATAAATGTTCATCCAATGACACAAACACACCTATTGGACGCACAAGATTGCTTAAAAACCTTAATTGGAAAAGAATAAAACTAGGGAGGACAAAAATGACCTAAATGTTCATCCAATGACACAAACACACCTATTGGATGCACAAGATTGCTTAAAAACCCTAATTGGAAAAGAATAAAACTATGGAGGACGAAAATGACTTAAATGTTCATCCAATGACACAAACACACCTATTGGATGCACAAGATTACTTAAAAACCCTAATTGGACAAGAATAAGCCTAGGTAGAACGAAAATGACCTAAATGTTCTTGCAATGACACAAACGCACCTATTGGATGCACAAGATTACTTAAAAACCCTAATTGGACAAGAATAAGCCTAGGGAAGACGAAAATGACCTAAATGTACATCCAATGACACAAATCAACTTATTGGATGCACAAGATTGGTTAAAAACCCTAATTGGACAAGAATAAGCATTTGGAGGACGAAAATGACCTAAATGTTCATCCAATGACACAAACACACCTATTGGATGCAAAAGATTGCTTAAAAACCCTAATTGGAAAATAATAAGACTATGGAGGACGAAAATGACCTAAATGTTCATCCAATGACACAAACACACCTATTGGATGCACAAGATTGCTTAAAAACCGTAATTGGAAAAGGATAAGACTAGGGACGACGAAAATGACATAAATGTTCATCCAATGACACAAACACACCTATTGGATGCACAAGATTACTTAAAAACCCTAATTTGACAAGAATAAGCTTAGGGAGAACGAAAATGAGCTAAATGTTCATCCAATGACACAAACACACCTATTGGATGCTAAAGATTACTTAAAAACCCTAATTGGACAAGAATAAAACTAGGGAGGACGAAAATGACCTAAATGTTCATCCAATGAATGACACAAACACACCTATAGGATGCACAAGATTGCTTAAAAACCCTAATTGGAAAAGAATAAAACTAGTGAGGATGAAAATGATCTAAATTTTCATCCAATGACACAAACACACCTATTGGATGCACAAGATTACTTAAAAACCCTAATTGGACAAGAATAAGCCTATGGAGGACGTAAATGACCTAAATGTTCATCCAATGACACAAACACACCTATTGGATGCACAAGATTACTTACAAACCCTAATTGGACAAGAATACGACTAGGGAGGACGAAAATGACCTAAATGTTCATCCATTGACACAAACACACCTATAGGATGCACAAGATTGCTTAAAAACCCTAATTGGAAAAGAATAAAACTAGTGAGGACGAAAATGATCTAAATTTTCATCCAATGACACAAACACACCTATTGGATGCACAAGATTACTTAAAAACCCTAATTGGACAAGAATAAGCCTAGGGAGGACGAAAATGACCTAAATGTTCATCCAATGACACAAACACACCTATTGGATGCACAAGATTGCTTAAAAACCCTAATTGGAAAATAATAAGACTATGGATGACGAAAATGACCTAAATGTTCATCCAATGACACAAACACACCTATTGGATGCACAAGATTGCTTAAAAACCGTAATTGGAAAAGGATAAGACTAGGGACGACGAAAATGACATAAATGTTGATCCAATGACACAAACACACCTATTGGATGCACAAGATTACTTAAAAACCCTAATTTGACAAGAATAAGCTTAGGGAGAACGAAAATGACCTAAATGTTCATCCAATGACACAAACACACCTATTGGATGCTAAAGATTACTTAAAAACCCTAATTGGACAAGAATAAAACTAGGGAGGACGAAAATGACCTAACTGTTCATCCAATGAATGACACAAACACACCTATTGGATGCACAAGATTGCTTAAAAACCCTAATTGGACAAGAATAAGCCTTTGGAGGACGAAAATGATCTAAATGTTCATCGAATGACACAAACACACCTATTGGATGCACAAGATTACTTAAAAACCCTAATTGGACAAGAATAAGCCTAGGGAGGACGAAAATGACCTAAATGTTCATCCAATGACACAAACACACCTATTGGATGCACAAGATTGCTTAAAAACCCTAATCGGAAAAGGATAAGACTAGGGACGACGAAAATGACATAAATGTTCGTCCAATGACACAAACACACCAATTGGATGCACAAGATTACTTAAAAACCCTAATTGGACAAGATTAAGCCTAGGAAAGACGAAAATGACCTAAATGTACATCCAATGACACAAATGAACTTATTGGATGCACAAGATTGGTTAAAAACCCTAATTGGACAAGAATAAGCCTTTGGAGGACGAAAATGACCTAAATGATCATCCAATGACACAAACACACCTATTGGATGCACAAGATTGATTAAAAATCCTAATTTGTAAAGAATAAGCCTAGGGAGGACGAAAATGACCTAAATGTTCATCCAATGACACAAACACACTTATTGGATGCACAAGATTGCTTAAAAACCCTAATTGGACAAGAATAAGCCTAGGGAGGACGAAAATGACCTAAATGTACCTCCAATGACACAAATGAACTTATTGGATGCACAAGATTGGTTAAAAACCCTAATTGGACAAGAATAAGCCTAGGAAGGACGAAAATGACCTAAATGTTCATCTAATGACACAAACACACCTATTTTGATGCACAAGATTGCTTAAAAACCCTAATTAGACAAGAATAAGACTAGGGAGGACGTAAATGACCTAAATGTTCATCCAATGACACAAACACACTTATTAGATGCACAAGATTGCTTAAAAACCCTAATTGGACAAGAATAAGCCTAGGGAGGACGAAAATGACCTAAATGTACATCCAATTACACAAATGAACCTATTGGAAGCACAAGATTGGTTAAAAACCCTAATTGGACAAGAATAAGCCTATGGAGGACGAAAATGACCTAAATGTTCATCCAATGACACAAACACACCTATTGGATGCACAAGATTACTTAAAAACCCAAATTGGACAAGAATAAGCCTATGGAGGACGAAAATGACATAAATGTTCATCCAATGACACAAACACACCTATTGGACGCACAAGATTGCTTAAAAACCCTAATTGGAAAAGAATAAAACTAGGGAGGACAAAAACGACCTAAATGCTCATCCAATGACACAAACGCACCTATTGGTGCACAAGATTACTTAAAAACCCTAATTGGACAAGAATAATCCTAGGGAGAACGAAAATGACCTAAATGTTCATCCAATGACACAAACACACCTATTGGATGCACAAGATGGCTTAAAAACCCTAATTGGAAAAGAATAAGACTAGGGAGGACGAAAATGACCTAAATGTTCATCCAATGACACAAACACACCAATTGGATGCACAAGATTGCTTAAAAACCCTAATTGGAAAAGGATAAGACTAGGGACGACGAAAATGACATAAATGTTCAACCAATGACACAAACACACCAATTGGATACACAAGATTACTTAAAAACCCTAATTTGACAAGAATAAGCTTAGGGAGAACGAAAATGACCAAAATGTTCATCCAATGACACAAACACACCTATTGGATGCACAACATTACTTAAAAACCCTAATTGGACAAGATTAAGCCTAGGGAAGACGAAAATGACCTAAATGTACATCCAATAACACAAATGAACTTATTGGATGCACAAGATTGGTTAAAAACCCTAATTGGACAAGAATAAGCATTTGGAGGACGAAAATGACCTAAATGTTCATCCAATGACACAAACACACCTATTGGATGCACAAGATTGCTTAAAAACCCTAATTGGAAAAGAATAAGACTAGGGAGGACGAAAATGACCTAAATGTTCATCCAATGACACAAACACACCTATTGGATGGACAAGATTGCTTAAAAACCCTAATTGGAAAAGGATAAGACTAGGGATGACGAAAATGACATAAATGTTCATCCAATGACACAAACACACCAATTGGATGCACAAGATTACTTAAAAACCCTAATTTGACAAGAATAAGCTTAGGGAGAACGAAAATGACCAAAATGTTCATCCAATGACACAAACACACCTATTGGATGCACAACATTACTTAAAAACCCTAATTGGACAAGATTAAGCCTAGGGAAGACGAAAATGACCTAAATGTACATCCAATAACACAAATGAACTTATTGGATGCACAAGATTGGTTAAAAACCCTAATTGGACAAGAATAAGCATTTGGAGGACGAAAATGACCTAAATGTTCATCCAATGACACAAACACACCTATTGGATGCACAAGATTGCTTAAAAACCCTAATTGGAAAATAATAAGACTATGGAGGACGAAAATGACCTAAATGTTCATCCAATGACACAAACACACCTATTGGATGCACAAGATTGCTTAAAAACCGTAATTGGAAAAGGATAAGACTAGGGACGACGAAAATGACATAAATGTTGATCCAATGACACAAACACACCTATTGGATGCACAAGATTACTTAAAAACCCTAATTTGACAAGAATAAGCTTAGGGAGAACGAAAATGACCTAAATGTTCATCCAATGACACAAACACACCTATTGGATGCTAAAGATTACTTAAAAACCCTAATTGGACAAGAATAAAACTAGGGAGGACGAAAATGACCTAAATGTTCATCCAATGAATGACACAAACACACCTATTGGATGCACAAGATTGCTTAAAAACCCTAATTGGACAAGAATAAGCCTTTGGAGGATGAAAATGATCTAAATGTTCGTCCAATGACACAAACACACCTATTGGATGCACAAGATTACTTAAAAACCCTAATTGGACAAGAATAAGCCTAGGGAGGACGAAAATGACCTAAATGTTCATCCAATGACACAAACACACCTATTGGATGCACAAGATTGCATAAAAATCCTAATTGGACAAGAATAACCCTAGGGAGGACGAAAATGACCTAAATGTACATCCAATGACACAAATGAACTTATTGGATGCACAAGATTGGTTAAAAACCCTAATTGGACAAGAATAAGCCTAGGGAGGACGAAACTGACCTAAATGTTCATCCAATGACACAAACACACCAATTTTGATGCACAAGATTGCGTAAAAACCCTAATTAGACAAGAATAAGACTAGGGAGGACGAAAATGACCTAAATGTTCATCCAATGACACCAACACACTTATTAGATGCACAAGATTGCTTAAAAACCCTAATTGGACAAGAATAAGCCTAGGGAGGACGAAAATGACCTAAATGTACATCCAATGACACAAATGAACCTATTGGAAGCACAAGATTGGTTAAAAACCCTAATTGGACAAGAATAAGCCTATGGAGGACGTAAATGACCTAAATGTTCATCCAATGACACAAACACACCTATTGGATGCACAAGATTACTTAAAAACCCTAATTGGACAAGAATACGACTAGGGAGGACGAAAATGACCTAAATGTTCATCCATTGACACAAACACACCTATAGGATGCACAAGATTGCTTAAAAACCCTAATTGGAAAAGAATAAAACTAGTGAGGATGAAAATGATCTAAATTTTCATCCAATGACACAAACACACCTATTGGATGCACAAGATTACTTAAAAACCCTAATTGGACAAGAATAAGCCTAGGGAGGACGAAAATGACCTAAATGTTCATCCAATGACACAAACACACCTATTGGATGCACAAGATTACTTACAAACCCTAATTGGACAAGAATACGACTAGGGAGGACGAAAATGACCTAAATGTTCATCCATTGACACAAACACACCTATAGGATGCACAAGATTGCTTAAAAACCCTAATTGGAAAAGAATAAAACTAGTGAGGACGAAAATGATCTAAATTTTCATCCAATGACACAAACACACCTATTGGATGCACAAGATTACTTAAAAACCCTAATTGGACAAGAATAAGCCTAGGGAGGACGAAAATGACCTAAATGTTCATCCAATGACACAAACACACCTATTGGATGCACAAGATTGCTTAAAAACCCTAATCGGAAAAGGATAAGACTAGGGACGACGAAAATGACATAAATGTTCATCCAATGACACAAACACACCAATTGGATGCACAAGATTACTTAAAAACCCTAATTGGACAAGATTAAGCCAAGGGAAGACGAAAATGACCTAAATGTACATCCAATGACACAAATGAACTTATTGGATGCACAAGATTGGTTAAAAACCCTAATTGGACAAGAATAAGCCTTTGGAGGACGAAAATGACCTAAATGATCATCCAATGACACAAACACACCTATTGGATGCACAAGATTGATTAAAAATCCTTATTTGTAAAGAATAAGCCTAGGGAGGACGAAAATGACCTAAATGTTCATCCAATGACACAAACACACTTATTGGATGCACAAGATTGCTTAAAAACCCTAATTGGACAAGAATAAGCCTAGGGAGGACGAAAATGACCTAAATGTACATCCAATGACACAAATGAACTTATTGGATGCACAAGATTGGTTAAAAACCCTAATTGGACAAGAATAAGCCTAGGAAGGACGAAAATGACCTAAATGTTCATCTAATGACACAAACACACCTATTTTGATGCACAAGATTGCTTAAAAACCCTAATTAGACAAGAATAAGACTAGGGAGGACGTAAATGACCTAAATGTTCATCCAATGACACAAACACACTTATTAGATGCACAAGATTGCTTAAAAACCCTAATTGGACAAGAATAAGCCTAGGGAGGACGAAAATGACCTAAATGTACATCCAATTACCCAAATGAACCTATTGGAAGCACAAGATTGGTTAAAAACCCTAATTGGACAAGAATAAGCCTATGGAGGACGAAAATGACCTAAATGTTCATCCAATGACACAAGCACACCTATTGGATGCACAAGATTACTTAAAAACCCAAATTGGACAAGAATAAGCCTATGGAGGACGAAAATGACATAAATGTTCATCCAATGACACAAACACACCTATTGGACGCACAAGATTGCTTAAAAACCCTAATTGGAAAAGAATAAAACTAGGGAGGACAAAAACGACCTAAATGCTCATCCAATGACACAAACGCACCTATTGGTGCACAAGATTACTTAAAAACCCTAATTGGACAAGAATAATCCTAGGGAGAACGAAAATGACCTAAATGTTCATCCAATGACACAAACACACCTATTGGATGCACAAGATTACTTAAAAACCCTAATTGGACAAGAAAAAGCCTAGGGGAGACGAAAATGATCTAAATGTACATCCAATGACACAAATGAACTTATTGGATGCACAAGATTGGTTAAAAACCCTAATTGGACAAGAATAAGCCTATGGAGGACGAAAATGACCTAAATGTTCATCCAATGACACAAACACACCTATTGGATGCACAAGATTGCTTAAAAACCCTAATTGGAAAAGAATAAAACTAGGGAGGACGAAAATGACCTAAATGTTCATCCAATGACACAAACACACCTATTGGATGCACAAGATTACTTAAAAACCCTAATTGGACAAGAATAAGCCTAGGTAGAACGAAAATGACCTAAATGTTCATCCAATGACACAAACACACCTATTGGATGCACAAGATTACTTAAAAACCATAATTGGACAAGAATAAGCCTTTGGAGGACGAAAATGATCTAAATGTTCATTGAATGACACAAACACACCTATTGGATGCACAAGATTACTTAAAAACCCTAATTGGACAAGAATAAGCCTAGGGAGGACGAAAATGACCTAAATGTTCATCCAATGACACAAACACACCTATTGGATGCACAAGATTGCTTAAAAACCCTAATCGGAAAAGGATAAGACTAGGGACGACGAAAATGACATAAATGTTCATCCAATGACACAAACACACCAATTGGATGCACAAGATTGATAAAAAATCCTAATTTCTAAAGAATAAGCCTAGGGAGGACGAAAATGACCTAAATGTTCATCCAATGACACAAACACACTTATTGGATGCACAAGATTGCTTAAAAACCCTAATTGGACAAGAATAAGCCTAGGGAGGACGAAAATGACCTAAATGTACATCCAATGACACAAATGAACTTATTGGATGTACAAGATTGGTTAAAAACCCTAATTGGACAAGAATAAACCTAGGAAGGACGAAAATGACCTAAATGTTCATCTAATGACACAAACACACCTATTTTGATGCACAAGATTGCTTAAAAACCCTAATTAGACAAGAATAAGACTAGGGAGGACGTAAATGACCTAAATGTTCATCCAATGACACAAACACACTTATTAGATGCACAAGATTGCTTAAAAACCCTAATTGGACAAGAATAAGCCTAGGGAGGACGAAAATGACCTAAATGTACATCCAATGACACAAATGAACCTATTGGAAGCACAAGATTGGTTAAAAACCCTAATTGGACAAGAATAAGCCTATGGAGGACGAAAATGACCTAAATGTTCATCCAATGACACAAACACACCTATTGGATGCACAAGATTACTTAAAAACCCTAATTGGACAAGAATAAGCCTAGGGAGGACGAAAATGACATAAATGTTCATCCAATGACACAAACACACCTATTGGACGCACAAGATTGCTTAAAAACCCTAATTGGAAAAGAATAAAACTAGGGAGGACAAAAATGACCTAAATGTTCATCCAATGACACAAACACACCTATTGGATGCACAAGATTGCTTAAAAACCCTAATTGGAAAAGAATAAAACTAGGGAGGACGAAAATGACTTAAATGTTCATCCAATGACACAAACACACCTATTGGATGCACAAGATTACTTAAAAACCCTAATTGGACAAGAATAAGCCTAGGTAGAACGAAAATGACCTAAATGTTCATCCAATGAAACATACACACCTATTGGATGCACAAGATTACTTAAAAACCCTAATTGGACAAGAATAAGCCTAGGGAAGACGAAAATGACCTAAATGTACATCCAATGACACAAATGAACTTATTGGATGCACAAGATTGGTTAAAAACCCTAATTGGACAAGAATAAGCATTTGGAGGACGAAAATGACCTAAATGTTCATCCAATGACACAAACACACCTATTGGATGCACAAGATTGCTTAAAAACCCTAATTGGAAAATAATAAGACTATGGAGGACGAAAATGACCTAAATGTTCATCCAATGACACAAACACACCTATTGGATGCACAAGATTGCTTAAAAACCGTAATTGGAAAAGGATAAGACTAGGGACGACGAAAATGACATAAATGTTGATCCAATGACACAAACACACCTATTGGATGCACAAGATTACTTAAAAACCCTAATTTGACAAGAATAAGCTTAGGGAGAACGAAAATGACCTAAATGTTCATCCAATGACACAAACACACCTATTGGATGCTAAAGATTACTTAAAAACCCTAATTGGACAAGAATAAAACTAGGGAGGACGAAAATGACCTAACTGTTCATCCAATGAATGACACAAACACACCTATTGGATGCACAAGATTGCTTAAAAACCCTAATTGGACAAGAATAAGCCTTTGGAGGACGAAAATGATCTAAATGTTCATCGAATGACACAAACACACCTATTGGATGCACAAGATTACTTAAAAACCCTAATTGGACAAGAATAAGCCTAGGGAGGACGAAAATGACCTAAATGTTCATCCAATGACACAAACACACCTATTGGATGCACAAGATTGCTTAAAAACCCTAATCGGAAAAGGATAAGACTAGGGACGACGAAAATGACATAAATGTTCGTCCAATGACACAAACACACCAATTGGATGCACAAGATTACTTAAAAACCCTAATTGGACAAGATTAAGCCTAGGGAAGACGAAAATGACCTAAATGTACATCCAATGACACAAATGAACTTATTGGATGCACAAGATTGGTTAAAAACCCTAATTGGACATGAATAAGCCTTTGGAGGACGAAAATGACCTAAATGATCATCCAATGACACAAACACACCTATTGGATGCACAAGATTGATTAAAAATCCTAATTTGTAAAGAATAAGCCTAGGGAGGACGAAAATGACCTAAATGTTCATCCAATGACACAAACACACTTATTTGATGCACAAGATTGCTTAAAAACCCTAATTGGACAAGAATAAGCCTAGGGAGGACGAAAATGACCTAAATGTACATCCAATGACACAAATGAACTTATTGGATGCACAAGATTGGTTAAAAACCCTAATTGGACAAGAATAAGCCTAGGAAGGACGAAAATGACCTAAATGTTCATCTAATGACACAAACACACCTATTTTGATGCACAAGATTGCTTAAAAACCCTAATTAGACAAGAATAAGACTAGGGAGGACGTAAATGACCTAAATGTTCATCCAATGACACAAACACACTTATTAGATGCACAAGATTGCTTAAAAACCCTAATTGGACAAGAATAAGCCTAGGGAGGACGAAAATGACCTAAATGTACATCCAATTACACAAATGAACCTATTGGAAGCACAAGATTGGTTAAAAACCCTAATTGGACAAGAATAAGCCTATGGAGGACGAAAATGACCTAAATGTTCATCCAATGACACAAACACACCTATTGGATGCACAAGATTACTTAAAAACCCAAATTGGACAAGAATAAGCCTATGGAGGACGAAAATGACATAAATGTTCATCCAATGACACAAACACACCTATTGGACGCACAAGATTGCTTAAAAACCCTAATTGGAAAAGAATAAAACTAGGGAGGACAAAAACGACCTAAATGCTCATCCAATGACACAAACGCACCTATTGGTGCACAAGATTACTTAAAAACCCTAATTGGACAAGAATAATCCTAGGGAGAACGAAAATGACCTAAATGTTCATCCAATGACACAAACACACCTATTGGATGCACAAGATGGCTTAAAAACCCTAATTGGAAAAGAATAAGACTAGGGAGGACGAAAATGACCTAAATGTTCATCCAATGACACAAACACACCAATTGGATGCACAAGATTGCTTAAAAACCCTAATTGGAAAAGGATAAGACTAGGGACGACGAAAATGACATAAATGTTCAACCAATGACACAAACACACCAATTGGATACACAAGATTACTTAAAAACCCTAATTTGACAAGAATAAGCTTAGGGAGAACGAAAATGACCAAAATGTTCATCCAATGACACAAACACACCTATTGGATGCACAACATTACTTAAAAACCCTAATTGGACAAGATTAAGCCTAGGGAAGACGAAAATGACCTAAATGTACATCCAATGACACAAATGAACTTATTGGATGCACAAGATTGGTTAAAAACCCTAATTGGACAAGAATAAGCCTATGGAGGACGAAAATGACCTAAATGTTCATCCAATGACACAAACACACCTATTGGATTCACAAGATTGCTTAAAAACCCTAATTAGACAAGAATAAGACTAGGGAGGACGAAAATGACCTAAATGTTCATCCAATGACACAAACACACCTATTGGATGCACAAGATTACTTAAAAACCCTAATTGGACAAGAATAAGCATAGGGAGGACGAAAATGACCTAAATGTACTTCCAATGACACAAATGAACTTATTGGATGCACAAGATTTGTTAAAAACACTAATTGGACAAGAATAAGCCTAGGGAGGACGAAAATGACCTAAATGTTCATCCAATGACACAAACACACCTATTGGATGCACAAGATTGTTTAAAAACCCTAATTAGACAAGAATAAGACTAGGGAGGACGAAAATGACCTAAATGTTCATCCAATGACACAAACACACCTATTGGATGCACAAGATTACTTAAAAACCCTAATTGGACAAGAATAAGCCTAGGGAAGACGAAAATGACCTAAATGTACATCCAATGACACAAATGAAATTATTGAATGCACAACATTGGTTAAAAACCCTAATTGTACAAGAATAAGCCTATGGAGGACGAAAATGACCTAAATGTTCATCCAATGACACAAACACACCTATTGGATGCACAAGATTGCTTAAAAACCCTAATTAGACAAGAATAAGACTAGGGAGGACGAAAATGACCTAAATGTTCATCCAATGACACAAACACACCTATTGGATGCACAAGATTACTTAAAAACCCTAATTGGACAAGAATAAGCCTAGGGAAGACGAAGATGACCTAAATGTACATCCAATGACACAAATGAACTTATTGGATGCACAAGATTGGTTAAAAACCCTAATTGGACAAGAATAAGCCTATGGAGGACGAAAATGACCTAAATGTTCATCCAATGACACAAACACACCTATTGGATGCACAAGATTACTTAAAAACCCAAATTGGACAAGAATAAACCTAGGGATGACGAAAATGACCTAAATGTACATCCAATGACACAAATGGACTTATTGGATGCACAGGATTGGTTAGAAACCCTAATTGGACAAGAATAAGCCTATGGAGGACAAAAATAACCTAAATGTTCATCCAATGACACAAACACACCTATTGGATTCACAAGATTACTTAAAAACCCTAATTGGACAAGAATAAGCCTAGGGAGGACGAAAATGACCTAAATGTTCATCCAATGACACAAACACACCTATTGGATGCACAAGATTACTTAAAAACCCTAATTGGACAAGAATAAGCCTAGGGAGGATGAAAATGACCTAAATGTTCATCCAATGACACAAACACACCTATTGGATGCACAAGATTGCTTAAAAACCCTAATTAGACAAGAATAAGACTAGGGAGGACGAAAATGACCTAAATGTTCACCCAATGACACAAACACACTTATTAGATGCACAAGATTGCTTAAAAACCCTAATTGGACAAGAATAAGCCTAGGGAGGACGAAAATGACCTAAATGTTCATCCAATGACACAAACACACCTATTGGATGCACAAGATTACTTAAAAACCCTAATTGGACAAGAATAAGCCTAGGGAAGACGAAAATGACCTAAATGTACATCCAATGACACAAATGAACTTATTGGATGCACAAGATTGGTTAAAAACCCTAATTGGACAAGAATAAGCATTTGGAGGACGAAAATGACCTAAATGTTCATCCAATGACACAAACACACCTATTGGATGCACAAGATTGCTTAAAAACCCTAATTGGAAAATAATAAGACTATGGAGGACGAAAATGACCTAAATGTTCATCCAATGACACAAACACACCTATTGGATGCACAAGATTGCTTAAGAACCGTAATTGGAAAAGGATAAGACTAGGGACGACGAAAATGACATAAATGTTCATCCAATGACACAGACACACCTATTGGATGCACAAGATTACTTAAAAACCCTAATTTGACAAGAATAAGCTTAGGGAGAACGAAAATGACCTAAATGTTCATCCAATGACACAAACACACCTATTGGATGCTAAAGATTACTTAAAAACCCTAATTGGACAAGAATAAAACTAGGGAGGACGAAAATGACCTAAATGTTCATCCAATGAATGACACAAACACACCTATTGGATGCACAAGATTGCTTAAAAACCCTAATTGGACAAGAATAAGCCTTTGGAGGATGAAAATGATCTAAATGTTCGTCCAATGACACAAACACACCTATTGGATGCACAAGATTACTTAAAAACCCTAATTGGACAAGAATAAGCCTAGGGAGGACGAAAATGACCTAAATGTTCATCCAATGACACAAACACACCTATTGGATGCACAAGATTGCATAAAAATCCTAATTGGACAAGAATAACCCTAGGGAGGACGAAAATGACCTAAATGTACATCCAATGACACAAATGAACTTATTGGATGCACAAGATTGGTTAAAAACCCTAATTGGACAAGAATAAGCCTAGGGAGGACGAAAATGACCTAAATGTTCATCCAATGACACAAACACACCAATTTTGATGCACAAGATTGCGTAAAAACCCTAATTAGACAAGAATAAGACTAGGGAGGACGAAAATGACCTAAATGTTCATCCAATGACACCAACACACTTATTAGATGCACAAGATTGCTTAAAAACCCTAATTGGACAAGAATAAGCCTAGGGAGGACGAAAATGACCTAAATGTACATCCAATGACACAAATGAACCTATTGGAAGCACAAGATTGGTTAAAAACCCTAATTGGACAAGAATAAGCCTATGGAGGACGTAAATGACCTAAATGTTCATCCAATGACACAAACACACCTATTGGATGCACAAGATTACTTAAAAACCCTAATTGGACAAGAATACGACTAGGGAGGACGAAAATGACCTAAATGTTCATCCATTGACACAAACACACCTATAGGATGCACAAGATTGCTTAAAAACCCTAATTGGAAAAGAATAAAACTAGTGAGGATGAAAATGATCTAAATTTTCATCCAATGACACAAACACACCTATTGGATGCACAAGATTACTTAAAAACCCTAATTGGACAAGAATAAGCCTAGGGAGGACGAAAATGACCTAAATGTTCATCCAATGACACAAACACACTAATGAGATGCACAAGATTGCTTAAAAACCCTAATTGGACAAGAATAAGCCTTTGGAGGACGAAAATGACCTAAATGTTCATCCAATGACACAAACACACCTATTGGATGCACAAGATTGCTTAAAAACCCTAATTGGAAAAGAATAAAACTAGGGAGGACGAAAATGACTTAAATGTTCATCCAATGACACAAACACACCTATTGGATGCACAAGATTACTTAAAAACCCTAATTGGAGAAGAATAAGCCTAGGTAGAACGAAAATGACCTAAATGTTCATCCAATGACACAAACACACCTATTGGATGCACAAGATTACTTAAAAACCCTAATTGGACAAGAATAAGCCTAGGGAAGACGAAAATGACCTAAATGTACATCCAATGACACAAATGAACTTATTGGATGCACAAGATTGGTTAAAAACCCTAATTGGACAAGAATAAGCATTTGGAGGATGAAAATGACCTAAATGTTCATCCAATGACACAAACACACCTATTGGATGCACAAGATTGCTTAAAAACCCTAATTGGAAAATAATAAGACTATGGAGGACGAAAATGACCTAAATGTTCATCCAATGACACAAACACACCTATTGGATGCACAAGATTGCTTAAAAACCGTAATTGGAAAAGGATAAGACTAGGGACGACGAAAATGACATAAATGTTGATCCAATGACACAAACACACCTATTGGATGCACAAGATTACTTAAAAACCCTAATTTGACAAGAATAAGCTTAGGGAGAACGAAAATGACCTAAATGTTCATCCAATGACACAAACACACCTATTGGATGCTAAAGATTACTTAAAAACCCTAATTGGACAAGAATAAAACTAGGGAGGACGAAAATGACCTAACTGTTCATCCAATGAATGACACAAACACACCTATTGGATGCACAAGATTGCTTAAAAACCCTAATTGGACAAGAATAAGCCTTTGGAGGACGAAAATGATCTAAATGTTCATCGAATGACACAAACACACCTATTGGATGCACAAGATTACTTAAAAACCCTAATTGGACAAGAATAAGCCTAGGGAGGACGAAAATGACCTAAATGTTCATCCAATGACACAAACACACCTATTGGATGCACAAGATTGCTTAAAAACCCTAATCGGAAAAGGATAAGACTAGGGACGACGAAAATGACATAAATGTTCGTCCAATGACACAAACACACCAATTGGATGCACAAGATTACTTAAAAACCCTAATTGGACAAGATTAAGCCTAGGGAAGACGAAAATGACCTAAATGTACATCCAATGACACAAATGAACTTATTGGATGCACAAGATTGGTTAAAAACCCTAATTGGACATGAATAAGCCTTTGGAGGACGAAAATGACCTAAATGATCATCCAATGACACAAACACACCTATTGGATGCACAAGATTGATTAAAAATCCTAATTTGTAAAGAATAAGCCTAGGGAGGACGAAAATGACCTAAATGTTCATCCAATGACACAAACACACTTATTGGATGCACAAGATTGCTTAAAAACCCTAATTGGACAAGAATAAGCCTAGGGAGGACGAAAATGACCTAAATGTACATCCAATGACACAAATGAACTTATTGGATGCACAAGATTGGTTAAAAACCCTAATTGGACAAGAATAAGCCTAGTAAGGACGAAAATGACCTAAATGTTCATCTAATGACACAAACACACCTATTTTGATGCACAAGATTGCTTAAAAACCCTAATTAGACAAGAATAAGACTAGGGAGGACGTAAATGACCTAAATGTTCATCCAATGACACAAACACACTTATTAGATGCACAAGATTGCTTAAAAACCCTAATTGGACAAGAATAAGCCTAGGGAGGACGAAAATGACCTAAATGTACATCCAATGACACAAATGAACTTATTGGATGCATAAGATTGGTTAAGAACCCTAATTGGACAAGAATAAGCCCAGGGAGGACGAAAATGACCTAAATGTTCATCCAATGACACAAACACACCTATTGGATGCACAAGATTGCTTAAAAACCCTAATTAAACTAAAATAAGCCTATGGAGGACGAAAATGACCTAAATGTTCATCCAATGACACAAACACACCTATTGGATGCACAAGATTACTTAAAAACCCTAATTGGACAAGAATAAGCCTAGGGAAGACGAAAATGACCTAAATGTACATCCAAAGACACAAATGAACTTATTGGATGCACAAGATTGGTTAAAAACCCTAATTGGACAAGAATAAGCCTATGGAGGACGAAAATGACCTAAATGTTCATCCAATGACACAAACACACCTATTGGATGCACAAGATTGCTTAAAAACCCTAATTGGAAAAGAATAAGACTAGGGAGGACGAAAATGTCCTAAATGTTCATCCAATGACACAAACACACTTATTGGATGCGCAAGATTGGTTAAAAACCTAATTGGACAAGAATAAACCTAGGGAGGACGAAAATGACCTAAATGTTCATCCAATGACACAAACATACCTATTGGATGCAAAAGATTGGTTAAAAACCCTAATTTGTAAAGAATAAGCCTAGGGAGGACGAAAATGACCTAAATGTTCATCTAATGACACAAACACACCTATTGGATGCACAAGATTGGTTAAAAACCCTAATTGGACAAGAATAAGCCTAGGGAGGACGAAAATGACCTAAATGTTCATCCAATGACACAAACACACCTATTGGATGCACAAGATTGCTTAAAAACCCTAATTCGACAAGAATAAGACTAGGGAGGACGTAAATGACCTAAATGTTCATCCAATGACACAAACACACTTATTGGATGCACAAGATTGCTTAAAAACCCTAATTGGACAAGAATAAGCCTAGGGAGGACGAAAATGACCTAAATGTACATCCAATGACACAAATGAACTTATTGGAGGCACAAGATTGGTTAAAAACCCTAATTGGACAAGAATAAGCCTAGGGAGGACGAAAATGACCTAAATGTTCATCCAATGACACAAACACACTTATTGGATGCACAAGATTGCTTAAAAACCCTAATTGGACAAGAATAAGCCTAGGGAGGACGAAAATGACCTAAATGTACATCCAATGACACAAATGAACTTATTGGATACACAAGATTGGTTAAAAACCCTAATTGGACAAGAATAAGCCTATGGAGGACGAAAATGACCTAAATGTTCATCCAATGACACAAACACACCTATTGGATGCACAAGATTACTTAAAAACCCTAATTGGACAAGAATACGACTAGGGAGGACGAAAATGACCTAAATGTTCATCCATTGACACAAACACACCTATAGGATGCACAAGATTGCTTAAAAACCCTAATTGGAAAAGAATAAAACTAGTGAGGACGAAAATGATCTAAATTTTCATCCAATGACACAAACACACCTATTGGATGCACAAGATTACTTAAAAACCCTAATTGGACAAGAATAAGCCTAGGGAGGACGAAAATGACCTAAATGTTCATCCAATGACACAAACACACCTATTGGATGCACAAGATTGCTTAAAAACCCTAATCGGAAAAGGATAAGACTAGGGACGACGAAAATGACATAAATGTTCATCCAATGACACAAACACACCAATTGGATGCACAAGATTGATAAAAAATCCTAATTTCTAAAGAATAAGCCTAGGGAGGACGAAAATGACCTAAATGTTCATCCAATGACACAAACACACTTATTGGATGCACAAGATTGCTTAAAAACCCTAATTGGACAAGAATAAGCCTAGGGAGGACGAAAATGACCTAAATGTACATCCAATGACACAAATGAACTTATTGGATGTACAAGATTGGTTAAAAACCCTAATTGGACAAGAATAAACCTAGGAAGGACGAAAATGACCTAAATGTTCATCTAATGACACAAACACACCTATTTTGATGCACAAGATTGCTTAAAAACCCTAATTAGACAAGAATAAGACTAGGGAGGACGTAAATGACCTAAATGTTCATCCAATGACACAAACACACTTATTAGATGCACAAGATTGCTTAAAAACCCTAATTGGACAAGAATAAGCCTAGGGAGGACGAAAATGACCTAAATGTACATCCAATGACACAAATGAACCTATTGGAAGCACAAGATTGGTTAAAAACCCTAATTGGACAAGAATAAGCCTATGGAGGACGAAAATGACCTAAATGTTCATCCAATGACACAAACACACCTATTGGATGCACAAGATTACTTAAAAACCCTAATTGGACAAGAATAAGCCTAGGGAGGACGAAAATGACATAAATGTTCATCCAATGACACAAACACACCTATTGGACGCACAAGATTGCTTAAAAACCCTAATTGGAAAAGAATAAAACTAGGGAGGACAAAAATGACCTAAATGTTCATCCAATGACACAAACACACCTATTGGATGCACAAGATTGCTTAAAAACCCTAATTGGAAAAGAATAAAACTATGGAGGACGAAAATGACTTAAATGTTCATCCAATGACACAAACACACCTATTGGATGCACAAGATTACTTAAAAACCCTAATTGGACAAGAATAAGCCTAGGTAGAACGAAAATGACCTAAATGTTCTTCCAATGACACAAACGCACCTATTGGATGCACAAGATTACTTAAAAACCCTAATTGGACAAGAATAAGCCTAGGGAAGACGAAAATGACCTAAATGTACATCCAATGACACAAATCAACTTATTGGATGCACAAGATTGGTTAAAAACCCTAATTGGACAAGAATAAGCATTTGGAGGACGAAAATGACCTAAATGTTCATCCAATGACACAAACACACCTATTGGATGCAAAAGATTGCTTAAAAACCCTAATTGGAAAATAATAAGACTATGGAGGACGAAAATGACCTAAATGTTCATCCAATGACACAAACACACCTATTGGATGCACAAGATTGCTTAAAAACCGTAATTGGAAAAGGATAAGACTAGGGACGACGAAAATGACATAAATGTTCATCCAATGACACAAACACACCTATTGGATGCACAAGATTACTTAAAAACCCTAATTTGACAAGAATAAGCTTAGGGAGAACGAAAATGACCTAAATATTCATCCAATGACACAAACACACCTATTGGATGCTAAAGATTACTTAAAAACCCTAATTGGACAAGAATAAAACTAGGGAGGACGAAAATGACCTAAATGTTCATCCAATGAATGACACAAACACACCTATTGGATGCACAAGATTGCTTAAAAACCCTAATTGGACAAGAATAAGCCTTTGGAGGATGAAAATGATCTAAATGTTCGTCCAATGACACAAACACACCTATTGGATGCACAAGATTACTTAAAAACCCTAATTGGACAAGAATAAGCCTAGGGAGGACGAAAATGACCTAAATGTTCATCCAATGACACAAACACACCTATTGGATGCACAAGATTGCATAAAAATCCTAATTGGACAAGAATAACCCTAGGGAGGACGAAAATGACCTAAATGTACATCCAATGACACAAATGAACTTATTGGATGCACAAGATTGGTTAAAAACCCTAATTGGACAAGAATAAGCCTAGGGAGGACGAAAATGACCTAAATGTTCATCCAATGACACAAACACACCAATTTTGATGCACAAGATTGCGTAAAAACCCTAATTAGACAAGAATAAGACTAGGGAGGACGAAAATGACCTAAATGTTCATCCAATGACACCAACACACTTATTAGATGCACAAGATTGCTTAAAAACCCTAATTGGACAAGAATAAGCCTAGGGAGGACGAAAATGACCTAAATGTACATCCAATGACACAAATGAACCTATTGGAAGCACAAGATTGGTTAAAAACCCTAATTGGACAAGAATAAGACTATGGAGGACGTAAATGACCTAAATGTTCATCCAATGACACAAACACACCTATTGGATGCACAAGATTACTTAAAAACCCTAATTGGACAAGAATACGACTAGGGAGGACGAAAATGACCTAAATGTTCATCCATTGACACAAACACACCTATAGGATGCACAAGATTGCTTAAAAACCCTAATTGGAAAAGAATAAAACTAGTGAGGATGAAAATGATTTAAATTTTCATCCAATGACACAAACACACCTATTGGATGCACAAGTTTACTTAAAAACCCTAATTGGACAAGAATATGCCTAGGGAGGACGAAAATGACCTAAATGTTCATCCAATGACACAAACACACTAATGAGATGCACAAGATTGCTTAAAAACCCTAATTGGACAAGAATAAGCCTTTGGAGGACGAAAATGACCTAAATGTTCATCCAATGACACAAACACACCTATTGGATGCACAAGATTGCTTAAAAACCCTAATTGGAAAAGAATAAAACTAGGGAGGTCGAAAATGACCTAAATGTTCATCCAATGACACAAACACACCTATTGGATGCACAAGATTACTTAAAAACCCTAATTGGACAAGAATAAGCCTAGGGAAGACGAAAATGACCTAAATGTACATCCAATGACACAAATGAACTTATTGGATGCACAAGATTGGTTAAAAACCCTTATTGGACAAGAATAAGCATTTGGAGGACGAAAATGACCTAAATGTTCATCCAATGACACAAACACGCCTATTGGATGCACAAGATTGCTTAAAAACCCTAATTGGGAAAGAATAAGACTAGGGAGGACGAAAATGACCTAAATGTTCATCCAATGACACAAACACACCTATTGGATGCACAAGGATTACTTAAAAATCCTAATTTGACAAGAATAAGCTTATGGAGAACGAAAATGACCTAAATGTTCATCCAATGACACAAACACACCTATTGGATGCACAAGATTACTTAAAAACCCTAATTGGACAAGAATAAGCCTATGGAGAACGAAAATGACCTAAATGTTCATCCAATGACACAAACACTCCTATTGGATGCACAAGATTACTTAAAAACCCTTATTGGACAAGAATAAGCCTATGGAAGACGAAAATGACCTAAATGTACATCCAATGACACAAATGAACTTATCGGATGCTCAAGATTGGTTAAAAACCCTAGTTGGACAAGAATAAGCATTTAGAGGACGAAAATGACCTAAATGTTCATCCAATGACACAAACACACCTATTGGATGCACAAGATGGCTTAAAAACCCTAATTGGAAAAGAATAAGACTAGGGAGGACGAAAATGACCTAAATGTTCATCCAATGACACAAACACACCAATTGGATGCACAAGATTGCTTAAAAACCCTAATTGGAAAAGGATAAGACTAGGGACGACGAAAATGACATAAATGTTCAACCAATGACACAAACACACCAATTGGATACACAAGATTACTTAAAAACCCTAATTTGACAAGAATAATCTTAGGGAGAACGAAAATGACCAAAATGTTCATCCAATGACACAAACACACCTATTGGATGCACAACATTACTTAAAAACCCTAATTGGACAAGATTAAGCCTAGGGAAGACGAAAATGACCTAAATGTACTTCCAATGACACAAATGAACTTATTGGATGCACAAGATTGGTTAAAAACCCTAATTGGACAAGAATAAGCCTTTGGAGGACGAAAATGACCTAAATGATCATCCAATGACACAAACACACCTATTGGATGCACAAGATTGATTAAAAATCCTAATTTGTAAAGAATAAGCCTAGGGAGGACGAAAATGACCTAAATGTTCATCCAATGACACAAACACACTTATTGGATGCACAAGATTGCTTAAAAACCCTAATTCGACAAGAATAAGCCTAGGGAGGACGAAAATGACCTAAATGTACATCCAATGACACAAATGAACTTATTGGATGCACAAGAATGGTTAAAAACCCTAATTGGACAAGAATAAGCCTAGGAAGGACGAAAATGACCTAAATGTTTATTCAATGACACAAACACACCTATTTTGATGCACAAGATTGCTTAAAAACCCTAATTAGACAAGAATAAGACTAGGGAGGACGAAAATGACCTAAATGTACATCCAATGACACAAATGAACCTATTGGAAGCACAAGATTAGTTAAAAACACTAATTGGACAAGAATAAGCCTATGGAGGACGAAAATGACCTAAATGTTCATCCAATGACACAAACACACCTATTGGATGCACAATATTACTTAAAAACCCTAATTGGACAAGAATAAGCCTAGGGAGGATGAAAATGACCTAAATGTACATCCAATGACACAAATGAACTTATTGGATGCACAAGATTGGTTAAAAACCCTAATTGGACAAGAATAAGCCTTTGGAGGACGAAAATGACCTAAATGTTCATCAAATGACACAAACACCCTTATTGGATGCACAAGATTGCTTAAAAACCCTAATTGGAAAAGAATAAAACTAGGGAGGTCGAAAATGACCTAAATGTTCATCCAATGACACAAACACACCAATTGGATGCACAAGATTACTTAAAAACCCTAATTGGACAAGAATAAGCCTAGGGAGAACGAAAATGACCTAAATGTTCATCCAATGACACAAACACACCTATTGGATGCACAAGATTACTTAAAAACCCTAATTGGACAAGAATAAGCCTAGGGAAGACGAAAATGATCTAATTGTACATCCAATGACCCAAATGAACTTATTGGATGCACAAGATTGGTTAAAAACCCTTATTGGACAAGAATAAGCATTTGGAGGACGAAAATGACCTAAATGTTCATCCAATGACACAAACACACCTATTGGATGCACAAGATTGCTTAAAAACCCTAATTGGAAAAGAATAAGACTAGGGAGGACGAAAATGACCTAAATGTTCATCCAATGACAAAAACACACCTATTGGATGCACAAGAATGGTTAAAAATCCTAATTGGAAAAGGATAAGACTAGGGAGGACGAAAATGACATAAATGTTCATCCAATGACACAAACACACCTATTAGAGGCACAGGATTACTTAAAAACCCTAATTTGACAAGAATAAGCTTAGGGAGAACGAAAATGACCTAAATGTTCATCTAATGACACAAGCACACCTAATTGGACAAGAATAAGCCTAGGGAAGACGAAAATGACCTAAATTTACATCCAATGACACAAATGAACTTATTGGATGCACAAGATTGGTTAAAAACCCTAATTGGACAAGAATAAGCCTTTGGAGGACGAAAATGACCTAAATGTTCATCCAATGAATGACACAAACAAACTTATTGGATGCACAAGATTGGTTAAAAACCCTAATTGGACAAGAATAAGCCTTTAGAGGACGAAAATGACCTAAATGTTCATCCAATGACACAAATGAACTTATTGGATGCACAAGATTGGTTAAAAACCCTAATTGGACAAGAATAAGTCTATGGAGGGCGAAAATGACCTAAATCTTCATCCATTACACAAACACACCTATTGGATGCACAAGATTACTTAAAAACCCTAATTGGAGAAGAATAAGCCTAGGGAGGACGAAAATGACCTAAATGTTAATCCAATGACATAAACACACCTATTGGAAGCACAAGATTACTTCAAAACCCTAATTGGACAAGAATAAGCCTAGGGAAGACGAAAATGACCGAAATGTACATCCAATGACACAAATGAACTTATTGGATGGACAAGATTGGTTAAAAACCCTAATTGGACAAGAACAAGCCTTTGGAGGACGAAAATGACCTAAATGTTCATCCTATGACACAAACACACCTATTGGATGCACAAGACTGCTTAAAAACCCTAATTGGAAAAGAATAAGACTAGGGAGGACGAAGATGACCTAAATGTTCATCCAATGACACAAACACACCTATTGGATGCACAAGAATTGTTAAAAATCCTAATTTGTAAAGAATAAGCCTAGGCAGGACGAAAATGACCTAAATGTTCATCTATTGAAACAAACACACCTATTGGATGGACAAGATTGCTTAAAAACCCTAATTGGACAAGAATAAGCCTTTGGAGGACGAAAATGACCTAAATGTTCATCCAATGACACAAACACACCTATTGGATGCACAAGATTGCTTAAAAACCCTAATTGGAAAAGAATACGACTAGGGAGGACGAAGATGACCTAAATGTTCATCCAATGACACAAACACACCTATTGGATGCACAAGATTGCTTAAAAACCCTAATTGGAAAAGAATAAGACTAGGGAGGACGAAAATGACCAAAATGTTCATCCAATGACACAAACACACCTATTGGTTGCAGAAGATTACTTAAAAACCCTAATTGGACAAGAATAAGCCTAGGGAGGACGAAAATGACCTAAATGTTCATCCAATGACACAAACACACCTATTGGATGCACAAGATTACTTAAAAACCCTAATTGGACAAGAATAAGCCTAGGGAAGACGAAAATGACCTAAATGTACATCCAATGACACAAATGAACTTATTGGATGGACAAGATTGCTTAAAAACCCTAATTGGACAAGAATAAGCCTTTGGAGGACGAAAATGACCTAAATGTTCATCCAATGACACAAACATACCTATTGGATGCACATGATTGCTTAAAAACCCTAATTGAAAAAGAATACGACTAGGGAGGACGAAGATGACCTAAATGTTCATCCAATTACACAAACACACCTATTGGATGCACAAGATTGCTTAAAAACCCTAATTGGAAAAGAATAAGACTAGGGAGGTCGAAAATGACCTAAATGTTCATCCAATGACACAAACACACCTATTGGATGTAGAAGATTACTTAAAAACCCTAATTGGACAAGAATAAGCCTTGGGAGGACGAAAATGACCTAAATGTTCATCCAATGACACAAACATACCTATTAGATGCACAAGATTATTTAAAAACCCTAATTGAACAAGAATACAACTAGGGAGGACGAAAATGACCTAAATGTTCACCCAATGACACAAACACACCTATTGGATGCACAAGATTGGTTAAAAACCCTAATTGGAAAAGAATAAGACTAGGGAGGACGGAAATGACCTAAATGTACATCCAATGACACAAATAAACTTATTGGATGCACAAGATTGGTTACAAACCCTAATTGAACAAGAATAAGCCTTTGGAGGACGAAAATGACCTAAATGTTCATCCAATGACACAAACACACCTATTGGATGCATTAGATTGGTTAAAAACCCTAATTGGACAAGAATAAACCTAGGGAGGACGAAAATGACCTAAATGTTCATCCAATGACACAAACACACCTATTGGATGCACAAGATTGGTTAAAAAATCCTAATTTGTAAAGAATAAGCCTAGGGAGGACGAAAATGACCTAAATGATCATCTAATGAAACAAACACACCTATTGGATGCACAAGATTGGTTAAAAACCCTAATTGGAAACGAACAACACTAGGGAGGACGAAAATGACCTAAATGTTCATCCAATGACACAAACACACTTAATTAGATGCACAAGATTGTTTAAAAACCCTAATTGGACAAGAATAAGCCTAGGGAGGACGAAAATGACCTAAATATACATCCAATGACACAAATGAACTTATTAGATGCACAAGATTGGTTAAAAACCCTAATTGGACAAGAATAAGCCTATGGAGGACGAAAATGACCTAAATCTTCATCCATTACACAAACAAACCTATTGGATGCACAAGATTACTTAAAAACCCTAATTGGAGAAGAATAAGCCTAGGGAGGACGAAAATGACCTAAAAGTTCATCCAATGACACAAACACACCTATTGGATGCACAAGATTACTTAAAAACCCTAATTGGACAAGAATAAGCCTAGGGAAGACGAAAATGACCTAAATGTACATCCAATGACACAAATGAACTTATTGGATGGAAAAGATTGGTTAAAAACCCTAATTGGACAAGAATAAGCCTTTGGAGTTCGAAAATGACCTAAATGTTCATCCTATGACACAAACACACCTATTGGATGCACAAGACTGCTTAAAAACCCTAAGTGGAAAAGAATAAGACTAGGGAGGACGAAGATGACCTAAATGTTCATCCAATGACACAAACACACCTATTGGATGCACAAGAATTGTTAAAAATCCTAATTTGTAAAGAATAAGCCTAGGGAGGACGAAAATGACCTAAATGTTCATCTAATGAAACAAACACACCTATTGGATGGACAAGATTGCTTAAAAACCCTAATTGGACAAGAATAAGCCTTTGGAGGACAAAAATGACCTAAATGTTCATCCTATGACACAAACACACCTATTGGATGCATAAGATTGGTTAAAAACCCTAATTGGACAAGAATAAACCTTGGGAGGACGAAAATGACCTAAATGTTCATCCAATGACACAAACACACCTATTGGATGCACAAGATTGCTTAAAAACCCTAATTGGAAAAGTATTAGACTAGCGAGGACGAAAATGACCTAAATGTTCATCCAATGACACAAACATACCTATTAGATGCACAAGATTACTTTAAAACCCTAATTGAACAAGAATACGACTAGGGAGGACTAAAATGACCTAAATGTTCATCCAATGACACAAACCCACCTATTGGATGCACAAGATTGGTTAAAAACCCTAATTGGAAAAGAATAAGACTAGGGAGGACGGAAATGACCTAAATGTACATCCAATGACACAAATAAACTTATTGGATGCAGAAGATTGGTTACAAACCCTAATTGGACAAGAATAAGCCTTTGGAGGACGAAAATGACCTAAATGTTCATCCAATGACACAAACACACCTATTGGATGCACAAGATGGCTTAAAAACCCTAATTGGAAAAGAATAAAACTAGGGAGGACGAAAATGATCTAAATGTTCATCCAATGACACAAACAAACCTATTGGATGCACAAGATTACTTAAAAACCCTAATTGGACAAGAATAAGCCTAGGGAGGACGAAAATGACCTAAATGTTCATCCAATGACACAAACACACCTATTGGATGCATAAGATTGGTTAAAAACCCTAATTGGACAAGAATAAACCTAGAGAGGACGAAAATGACCTAAATGTTCATCCAATGACACAAACACACCTATTGGATGCACAAGATTGGTTAAAAAATCCTAATTTGTAAAGAATAAGCCTAGGGAGGACGAAAATGACCTAAATGTTCATCTAATGAAACAAACACACCTATTGGATGCACAAGATTGGTTAAAAACCCTAATTGGAAACGAACAACACTAGGGAGGACGAAAATGACCTAAATGTTCATCCAATGACACAAACACACTTAATTAGATGCACAAGATTGTTTAAAAACCCTAATTGGACAAGAATAAGCCTAGGGAGGACGAAAAAGACCTAAATATACATCCAATGACACAAATGAACTTATTAGATGCACAAGATTGGTTAAAAACCCTAATTGGACAAGAATAAGCCTATGGAGGACGAAAATGGCCTAAATCTTCATCCATTACACAAACAAACCTATTGGATGCACAAGATTACTTAAAAACCCTAATTGGAGAAGAATAAGCCTAGGGAGGACGAAAATGACCTAAATGTTCATCCAATGACACAAACACACCTATTGGATGCACAAGATTACTTAAAAACCCTAATTGGACAAGAATAAGCCTAGGGAAGACGAAAATGACCTAAATGTACATCCAATGACACAAATGAACTTATTGGATGGACAAGATTGGTTAAAAACCCTAATTGGACAAGAATAAGCCTTTGGAGTTCGAAAATGACCTAAATGTTCATCCTATGACACAAACACACCTATTGGATGCACAAGACTGCTAAAAAACCCTAATTGGAAAAGAATAAGACTAGGGAGGACGAAGATGACCTAAATGTTCATCCAATGACACAAACACACCTATTGGATGCACAAGAATTGTTAAAAATCCTAATTTGTAAAGAATAAGCCTAGGGAGGACGAAAATGACCTAAATGTTCATCTAATGAAACAAACACACCTATTGGATGGACAAGATTGCTTAAAAACCCTAATTGGACAAGAATAAGCCTTTGGAGGACAAAAATGACCTAAATGTTCATCCTATGACACAAACACACCTATTGGATGCATAAGATTGGTTAAAAACCCTAATTGGACAAGAATAAACCTTGGGAGGACGAAAATGACCTAAATGTTCATCCAATGACACAAACACACCTATTGGATGCACAAGATTGCTTAAAAACCCTAATTGGAAAAGAATTAGACTAGCGAGGACGAAAATGACCTAAATGTTCATCCAATGACACAAACATACCTATTAGATGCACAAGATTACTTTAAAACCCTAATTGAACAAGAATACGACTAGGGACGACTAAAATGACCTAAATGTTCATCCAATGACACAAACCCACCTATTGGATGCACAAGATTGGTTAAAAACCCTAATTGGAAAAGAATAAGACTAGGGAGGACGGAAATGACCTAAATGTACATCCAATGACACAAATAAACTTATTGGATGCAGAAGATTGGTTACAAACCCTAATTGGACAAGAATAAGCCTTTGGAGGACGAAAATGACCTAAATGTTCATCCAATGACACAAACACACCTATTGGATGCACAAGATGGCTTAAAAACCCTAATTGGAAAAGAATAAAACTAGGTGGACGAAAATGATCTAAATGTTCATCCAATGACACAAACAAACCTATTGGATGCACAAGATTACTTAAAAACCCTAATTGGACAAGAGTAAGCCTAGGGAGGACGAAAATGACCTAAATGTTCATCCAATGACACAAACACACCTATTGGATGCATAAGATTGGTTAAAAACCCTAATTGGACAAGAATAAACCTAGAGAGGACGAAAATGACCTAAATGTTCATCCAATGAGACAAACACACCTATTGGATGCACAAGATTGGTTAAAAAATCCTAATTTGTAAAGAATAAGCCTAGGGAGGACGAAAATGACCTAAATGTTCATCTAATGAAACAAACACACCTATTGGATGCACAAGATTGGTTAAAAACCCTAATTGGAAACGAATAACACTAGGGAGGACGAAAATGACCTAAATGTTCATCCAATGACACAAACACACTTAATTAGATGCACAAGATTGTTTAAAAACCCTAGTTGGACAAGGATAAGCCTAGGGAGGACGAAAATGACCTAAATATACATCCAATGACACAAATGAACTTATTAGATGCACAAGATTGGTTAAAAACCCTAATTGGACAAGAATAATCCTATGGAGGAAGAAAATGACCTAAATGTTCATCCATTGACACAATCACACGTATTGGATGCACAAGATTGCTTAAAAACCCTAATTGGAAAAGAATAAAACTAGTGAGGACGAAAATGATCTAAATGTTCATCCAATGACTCAAACACACCTATTGGATGAACAAGATTATTTAAAAACCCTAATTGGACAAGAATAAGCCTAGGGAGGACGAAAATGACCTAAATGTACATCCAATGACGCAAATGAACTTATTGGATGCACAAGATTGGTTAAAAACCCTAATTGGACAAGAATAAGCCTATGGAGGACGAAAAGGACCTAAATGTTCATCCATTGACACAAACACACCTATTGGATGCACAAGATTACTTGAAAACCCTAATTGGACAAGAATAAGCCTAGGGATGACGAAAATGACCTAAATGTTCATCCAATGACACAAACACTCCAATTGGATGCACAAGATTGGTTAAAAAATCCTAATTTGTAAAGAATAAGCCTAGGGAGGACGAAAATGACCTAAATGTTCATCTAATGAAACAAAAACACCTATTGGATGCACAAGATTGGTTAAAAACCCTAATTGGAAACGAATAACACTAGGGAGGACGAAAATGACCTAAATGTTCATCCAATGACACAAACACACTTAATTAGATGCACAAGATTGTTTAAAAACCCTAATTGGACAAGAATAAGCCTACGGAGGACAAAAATGACCTAAATGTTCATCCATTGACACAAACACACCTATTGGATGCACAAGATTACTTAAAAACCCTAATTGGACAAGATTAAGGCTAGGGAGGACGAAAATGACCTAAATGTTCATCCAATGACCCAAACACACCTATTGGATGCACAAGATTACTTAAAGACCCTAATTGGACAAGAATACGACTAGGGAGGACGAAAATGACCTAAATGTTCATCCAATGACACAAACTCACCTATTGGATGCACAAGATTCCTTAAAAACCCTAATTGGACAAGAATAAGCCTAGGGAAGACGAAAATGACCTAAATGTACATCCAATGACACAAATAAACTTATTGGATGCACAAGATTGGTTACAAACCCTAATTGGACAAGAATAAGCCTTTGGAGGACGAAAATGACCTAAATGTTCATCCAATTACACAAACACACCTATTGGATGCACAAGATTGCTTAAAAACCCTAATTGGAAAAGAATAAAACTAGGGAGGACGAAAAATGACCTAAATGTTCATCCAATGACACAAACAAACCTATTGGATGCACAAGATTACTTAAAAATCCTAATTTGACAAGAATAAGCTTATGGAGAACGAAAATGACCTAAATGTTCATCCAATGACACAAACACACCTATTGGATGCATAAGATTGGTTAAAAACCCTAATTGGACAAGAATAAACCTAGAGAGGACGAAAATGACCTAAATGTTCATCCAATGAGACAAACACACCTATTGGATGCACAAGATTGGTTAAAAAATCCTAATTTGTAAAGAATAAGCCTAGGGAGGACGAAAATGACCTAAATGTTCATCTAATGAAACAAACACACCTATTGGATGCACAAGATTGGTTAAAAACCCTAATTGGAAACGAATAACACTAGGGAGGACGAAAATGACCTAAATGTTCATCCAATGACACAAACACACTTAATTAGATGCACAAGATTG
>JBBPBR010000004.1:27941284-28013882 GCA_037974775.1 Cicer pinnatifidum | reverse complement strand
ATTGGATGCACAAGATTGCTTAAAAACCCTAATTGGAAAAGAATAAAACTAGTGAGGACGAAAATGATCTAAATGTTCATCCAATGACTCAAACACACCTATTGGATGAACAAGATTATTTAAAAACCCTAATTGGACAAGAATAAGCCTAGGGAGGACGAAAATGACCTAAATGTACATCCAATGACGCAAATGAACTTATTGGATGCACAAGATTGGTTAAAAACCCTAATTGGACAAGAATAAGCCTATGGAGGACGAAAAGGACCTAAATGTTCATCCATTGACACAAACACACCTATTGGATGCACAAGATTACTTGAAAACCCTAATTGGACAAGAATAAGCCTAGGGATGACGAAAATGACCTAAATGTTTATCCAATGACACAAACACTCCAATTGGATGCACAAGATTGGTTAAAAAATCCTAATTTGTAAAGAATAAGCCTAGGGAGGACGAAAATGACCTAAATGTTCATCTAATGAAACAAAAACACCTATTGGATGCACAAGATTGGTTAAAAACCCTAATTGGAAACGAATAACACTAGGGAGGACGAAAATGACCTAAATGTTCATCCAATGACACAAACACACTTAATTAGATGCACAAGATTGCTTAAAAACCCTAATTGGACAAGAATAAGCCTAGGGAGGACGAAAATGACCTAAATATACATCCAATGACACAAATGAACTTATTAGATGCACAAGATTGGTTAAAAACCCTAATTGAACAAGAATTAACCGATGGAGGACTAAAATGACCTAAATGTTCATCCAATGACACAAACACACCTATTGGATGCACAAGATTGATTAAAAATCCTAATTTGTAAAGAATAAGCCTAGGGAGGACGAAAATGACCTAAATGTTCATCTAATGAAACAAACACACCTATTGGATGCACAAGATTGGTTAAAAACCCTAATTGGAAAAGAATAACACTAGGGAGGACGAAAATGACCTAAATGTTCATCCAATGACACAAACACACATATTTGATGCACAAGATTGCTTAAAAACCCAAATTGGACAAGAATAAGCCTAGGGAGGACGAAAATGACCTAAATGTACATCCAATGACACAAATGAACTTATTGGATGCACAAGATTGGTTAAAAACCCTAATTGGACAAGAATAAGCCTATGGAGGACGAAAATGACCTAAATGTTCATCCAATGACACAAACAAACCTATTGGATGCACAAGATTACTTAAAAACCCTAATTGGACAAGAATAAGCCTAGGGAGGACGAAAATGACCTAAATGTTCATCCAATGACACAAACACACCTATTGGATGCATAAGATTGGTTAAAAACCCTAATTGGACAAGAATAAACCTAGAGAGGACGAAAATGACCTAAATGTTCATCCAATGACACAAACACACCTATTGGATGCACAAGATTGGTTAAAAAATCCTAATTTGTAAAGAATAAGCCTAGGGAGGACGAAAATGACCTAAATGTTCATCTAATGAAACAAACACACCTATTGGATGCACAAGATTGGTTAAAAACCCTAATTGGAAACGAACAACACTAGGGAGGACGAAAATGACCTAAATGTTCATCCAATGACACAAACACACTTAATTAGATGCACAAGATTGTTTAAAAACCCTAATTGGACAAGAATAAGCCTAGGGAGGACGAAAATGACCTAAATATACATCCAATGACACAAATGAACTTATTAGATGCACAAGATTGGTTAAAAACCCTAATTGGACAAGAATAAGCCTATGGAGGACGAAAATGGCCTAAATCTTCATCCATTACACAAACAAACCTATTGGATGCACAAGATTACTTAAAAACCCTAATTGGAGAAGAATAAGCCTAGGGAGGACGAAAATGACCTAAATGTTCATCCAATGACACAAACACACCTATTGGATGCACAAGATTACTTAAAAACCCTAATTGGACAAGAATAAGCCTAGGGAAGACGAAAATGACCTAAATGTACATCCAATGACACAAATGAACTTATTGGATGGACAAGATTGGTTAAAAACCCTAATTGGACAAGAATAAGCCTTTGGAGTTCGAAAATGACCTAAATGTTCATCCTATGACACAAACACACCTATTGGATGCACAAGACTGCTTAAAAACCCTAATTGGAAAAGAATAAGACTAGGGAGGACGAAGATGACCAAAATGTTCATCCAATGACACAAACACACCTATTGGATGCACAAGAATTGTTAAAAATCCTAATTTGTAAAGAATAAGCCTAGGGAGGACGAAAATGACCTAAATGTTCATCTAATGAAACAAACACACCTATTGGATGGACAAGATTGCTTAAAAACCCTAATTGGACAAGAATAAGCCTTTGGAGGACAAAAATGACCTAAATGTTCATCCTATGACACAAACACACCTATTGGATGCATAAGATTGGTTAAAAACCCTAATTGGACAAGAATAAACCTTGGGAGGACGAAAATGACCTAAATGTTCATCCAATGACACAAACACACCTATTGGATGCACAAGATTGCTTAAAAACCCTAATTGGAAAAGAATTAGACTAGCGAGGACGAAAATGACCTAAATGTTCATCCAATGACACAAACATACCTATTAGATGCACAAGATTACTTTAAAACCCTAATTGAACAAGAATACGACTAGGGAGGACTAAAATGACCTAAATGTTCATCCAATGACACAAACCCACCTATTGGATGCACAAGATTGGTTAAAAACCCTAATTGGAAAAGAATAAGACTAGGGAGGACGAAAATGACCTAAATGTACATCCAATGACACAAATAAACTTATTGGATGCAGAAGATTGGTTACAAACCCTAATTGGACAAGAATAAGCCTTTGGAGGACGAAAATGACCTAAATGTTCATCCAATGACACAAACACACCTATTGGATGCACAAGATGGCTTAAAAACCCTAATTGGAAAAGAATAAAACTAGGGAGGACGAAAATGATCTAAATGTTCATCCAATGACACAAACAAACCTATTGGATGCACAAGATTACTTAAAAACCCTAATTGGACAAGAATAAGCCTAGGGAGGACGAAAATGACCTAAATGTTCATCCAATGACACAAACACACCTATTGGATGCATAAGATTGGTTAAAAACCCTAATTGGACAAGAATAAACCTAGAGAGGACGAAAATGACCTAAATGTTCATCCAATGAGACAAACACACCTATTGGATGCACAAGATTGGTTAAAAAATCCTAATTTGTAAAGAATAAGCCTAGGGAGGACGAAAATGACCTAAATGTTCATCTAATGAAACAAACACACCTATTGGATGCACAAGATTGGTTAAAAACCCTAATTGGAAACGAATAACACTAGGGAGGACGAAAATGACCTAAATGTTCATCCAATGACACAAACACACTTAATTAGATGCACAAGATTGTTTAAAAACCCTAGTTGGACAAGGATAAGCCTAGGGAGGACGAAAATGACCTAAATATACATCCAATGACACAAATGAACTTATTAGATGCACAAGATTGGTTAAAAACCCTAATTGGACAAGAATAATCCTATGGAGGACGAAAATGACCTAAATGTTCATCCATTGACACAATCACACGTATTGGATGCACAAGATTGCTTAAAAACCCTAATTGGAAAAGAATAAAACTAGTGAGGACGAAAATGATCTAAATGTTCATCCAATGACTCAAACACACCTATTGGATGAACAAGATTATTTAAAAACCCTAATTGGACAAGAATAAGCCTAGGGAGGACGAAAATGACCTAAATGTACATCCAATGACGCAAATGAACTTATTGGATGCACAAGATTGGTTAAAAACCCTAATTGGACAAGAATAAGCCTATGGAGGACGAAAAGGACCTAAATGTTCGTCCATTGACACAAACACACCTATTGGATGCACAAGATTACTTGAAAACCCTAATTGGACAAGAATAAGCCTAGGGATGACGAAAATGACCTAAATGTTCATCCAATGACACAAACACTCCAATTGGATGCACAAGATTGGTTAAAAAATCCTAATTTGTAAAGAATAAGCCTAGGGAGGACGAAAATGACCTAAATGTTCATCTAATGAAACAAAAACACCTATTGGATGCACAAGATTGGTTAAAAACCCTAATTGGAAACGAATAACACTAGGGAGGACGAAAATGACCTAAATGTTCATCCAATGACACAAACACACTTAATTAGATGCACAAGATTGTTTAAAAACCCTAATTGGACAAGAATAAGCCTACGGAGGACAAAAATGACCTAAATGTTCATCCATTGACACAAACACACCTATTGGATGCACAAGATTACTTAAAAACCCTAATTGGACAAGATTAAGGCTAGGGAGGACGAAAATGACCTAAATGTTCATCCAATGACCCAAACACACCTATTGGATGCACAAGATTACTTAAAGACCCTAATTGGACAAGAATACGACTAGGGAGGACGAAAATGACCTAAATGTTCATCCAATGACACAAACTCACCTATTGGATGCACAAGATTCCTTAAAAACCCTAATTGGACAAGAATAAGCCTAGGGAAGACGAAAATGACCTAAATGTACATCCAATGACACAAATAAACTTATTGGATGCACAAGATTGGTTACAAACCCTAATTGGACAAGAATAAGCCTTTGGAGGACGAAAATGACCTAAATGTTCATCCAATTACACAAACACACCTATTGGATGCACAAGATTGCTTAAAAACCCTAATTGGAAAAGAATAAAACTAGGGAGGACGAAAAATGACCTAAATGTTCATCCAATGACACAAACAAACCTATTGGATGCACAAGATTACTTAAAAATCCTAATTTGACAAGAATAAGCTTATGGAGAACGAAAATGACCTAAATGTTCATCCAATGACACAAACACACCTATTGGATGCACAAGATTACTTAAAAACCCTAATTGGACAAGAATAAGCCTATGGAGAACGAAAATGACCTAAATGTTCATCCAATGACACAAACACTCCTATTGGATGCACAAGATTACTTAAAAACCCTTATTGGACAAGAATAAGCCTATGGAAGACGAAAATGACCTAAATGTACATCCAATGACACAAATGAACTTATCGGATGCTCAAGATTGGTTAAAAACCCTAGTTGGACAAGAATAAGCATTTAGAGGACGAAAATGACCTAAATGTTCATCCAATGACACAAACACACCTATTGGATGCACAAGATGGCTTAAAAACCCTAATTGGAAAAGAATAAGACTAGGGAGGACGAAAATGACCTAAATGTTCATCCAATGACACAAACACACCAATTGGATGCACAAGATTGCTTAAAAACCCTAATTGGAAAAGGATAAGACTAGGGACGACGAAAATGACATAAATGTTCAACCAATGACACAAACACACCAATTGGATACACAAGATTACTTAAAAACCCTAATTTGACAAGAATAAGCTTAGGGAGAACGAAAATGACCAAAATGTTCATCCAATGACACAAACACACCTATTGGATGCACAACATTACTTAAAAACCCTAATTGGACAAGATTAAGCCTAGGGAAGACGAAAATGACCTAAATGTACTTCCAATGACACAAATGAACTTATTGGATGCACAAGATTGGTTAAAAACCCTAATTGGACAAGAATAAGCCTTTGGAGGACGAAAATGACCTAAATGATCATCCAATGACACAAACACACCTATTGGATGCACAAGATTGATTAAAAATCCTAATTTGTAAAGAATAAGCCTAGGGAGGACGAAAATGACCTAAATGTTCATCCAATGACACAAACACACTTATTGGATGCACAAGATTGCTTAAAAACCCTAATTCGACAAGAATAAGCCTAGGGAGGACGAAAATGACCTAAATGTACATCCAATGACACAAATGAACTTATTGGATGCACAAGAATGGTTAAAAACCCTAATTGGACAAGAATAAGCCTAGGAAGGACGAAAATGACCTAAATGTTCATCCAATGACACAAACACACCTATTTTGATGCACAAGATTGCTTAAAAACCCTAATTAGACAAGAATAAGACTAGGGAGGACGAAAATGACCTAAATGTACATCCAATGACACAAATGAACCTATTGGAAGCACAAGATTAGTTAAAAACACTAATTGGACAAGAATAAGCCTATGGAGGACGAAAATGACCTAAATGTTCATCCAATGACACAAACACACCTATTGGATGCACAAGATTGCTTAAAAACACTAATTGGAAAAGAATAAGACTGGGGTGGACGAAAATGACCTAAATGTTCATCCAATGACACAAACACACCTATTGGATGCACAATATTACTTAAAAACCCTAATTGGACAAGAATAAGCCTAGGGAGGACGAAAATGACCTAAATGTACATCCAATGACACAAATGAACTTATTGGATGCACAAGATTGGTTAAAAACCCTAATTGGACAAGAATAAGCCTTTGGAGGACGAAAATGACCTAAATGTTCATCAAATGACACAAACACCCTTATTGGATGCACAAGATTGCTTAAAAACCCTAATTGGAAAAGAATAAAACTAGGGAGGTCGAAAATGACCTAAATGTTCATCCAATGACACAAACACACCAATTGGATGCACAAGATTACTTAAAAACCCTAATTGGACAAGAATAAGCCTAGGGAGAATGAAAATGACCTAAATGTTCATCCAATGACACAAACACGCCTATTGGATGCACAAGATTACTTAAAAACCCTAATTGGACAAGAATAAGCCTAGGGAAGACAAAAATGATCTAATTGTACATCCAATGACACAAATGAACTTATTGGATGCACAAGATTGGTTAAAAACCCTTATTGGACAAGAATAAGCATTTGGAGGACGAAAATGACCTAAATGTTCATCCAATGACACAAACACACCTATTGGATGCACAAGATTGCTTAAAAACCCTAATTGGAAAAGAATAAGACTAGGGAGGACGAAAATGACCTAAATGTTCATCCAATGACAAAAACACACCTATTGGATGCACAAGAATGGTTAAAAATCCTAATTGGAAAAGGATAAGACTAGGGAGGACGAAAATGACATAAATGTTCATCCAATGACACAAACACACCTATTAGAGGCACAAGATTACTTAAAAACCCTAATTTGACAAGAATAAGCTTAGGGAGAACGAAAAATGACCTAAATATTCATCTAATGACACAAGCACACCTAATTGGACAAGAATAAGCCTAGGGAAGACGAAAATGACCTAAATTTACATCCAATGACACAAATGAACTTATTGGATGCACAAGATTGGTTAAAAACCCTAATTGGACAAGAATAAGCCTTTGGAGGACGAAAATGACCTAAATGTTCATCCAATGAATGACACAAACTTATTGGATGCACAAGATTGGTTAAAAACCCTAATTGGACAAGAATAAGCCTTTAGAGGACGAAAATGACCTAAATGTTCATCCAATGACACAAATGAACTTATTGGATGCACAAGATTGGTTAAAAACCCTAATTGGACAAGAATAAGCCTATGGAGGGCGAAAATGACCTAAATCTTCATCCATTACACAAACACACCTATTGGATGCACAAGATTACTTAAAAACCCTAATTGGAGAAGAATAAGCCTAGGGAGGACGAAAATGACCTAAATGTTAATCCAATGACATAAACACACCTATTGGAAGCACAAGATTACTTCAAAACCCTAATTGGACAAGAATAAGCCTAGGGAAGACGAAAATGACCGAAATGTACATCCAATGACACAAATGAACTTATTGGATGGACAAGATTGGTTAAAAACCCTAATTGGACAAGAACAAGCCTTTGGAGGACGAAAATGACCTAAATGTTCATCCTATGACACAAACACACCTATTGGATGCACAAGACTGCTTAAAAACCCTAATTGGAAAAGAATAAGACTAGGGAGGACGAAGATGACCTAAATGTTCATCCAATGACACAAACACACCTATTGGATGCACAAGAATTGTTAAAAATCCTAATTTGTAAAGAATAAGCCTAGGGAGGACGAAAATGACCTAAATGTTCATCTAATGAAACAAACACACCTATTGGATGGACAAGATTGCTTAAAAACCCTAATTGGACAAGAATAAGCCTTTGGAGGACAAAAATGACCTAAATGTTCATCCTATGACACAAACACACCTATTGGATGCATAAGATTGGTTAAAAACCCTAATTGGACAAGAATAAACCTTGGGAGGACGAAAATGACCTAAATGTTCATCCAATGACACAAACACACCTATTGGATGCACAAGATTGCTTAAAAACCCTAATTGGAAAAGAATTAGACTAGCGAGGACGAAAATGACCTAAATGTTCATCCAATGACACAAACATACCTATTAGATGCACAAGATTACTTTAAAACCCTAATTGAACAAGAATACGACTAGGGAGGACTAAAATGACCTAAATGTTCATCCAATGACACAAACACACCTATTGGATGCACAAGATGGCTTAAAAACCCTAATTGGAAAAGAATAAAACTAGGTGGACGAAAATGATCTAAATGTTCATCGAATGACACAAACAAACCTATTGGATGCACAAGATTACTTAAAAACCCTAATTGGACAAGAATAAGCCTAGGGAGGACGAAAATGACCTAAATGTTCATCCAATGACACAAACACACCTATTGGATGCATAAGATTGGTTAAAAACCCTAATTGGACAAGAATAAACCTAGAGAGGACGAAAATGACCTAAATGTTCATCCAATGAGACAAACACACCTATTGGATGCACAAGATTGGTTAAAAAATCCTAATTTGTAAAGAATAAGCCTAGGGAGGACGAAAATGACCTAAATGTTCATCTAATGAAACAAACACACCTATTGGATGCACAAGATTGGTTAAAAACCCTAATTGGAAACGAATAACACTAGGGAGGACGAAAATGACCTAAATGTTCATCCAATGACACAAACACACTTAATTAGATGCACAAGATTGCTTAAAAACCCTAATTGGACAAGAATAAGCCTAGGGAGGACGAAAATGACCTAAATATACATCCAATGACACAAATGAACTTATTAGATGCACAAGATTGGTTAAAAACCCTAATTGGACAAGAATAAGCCTATGGAGGACGAAAATGACCTAAATCTTCATCCATTACACAAACAAACCTATTGGATGCACAAGATTACTTAAAAACCCTAATTGGAGAAGAATAAGCCTAGGGAGGACGAAAATGACCTAAATGTTCATCCAATGACACAAACACACCTATTGGATGCACAAGATTACTTAAAAACCCTAATTGGACAAGAATAAGCCTAGGGAAGACGAAAATGACCTAAATGTACATCCAATGACACAAATGAACTTATTGGATGGACAAGATTGGTTAAAAACCCTAATTGGACAAGAATAAGCCTTTGGAGTTCGAAAATGACCTAAATGTTCATCCTATGACACAAACACACCTATTGGATGCACAAGACTGCTTAAAAACCCTAATTGGAAAAGAATAAGACTAGGGAGGACGAAGATGACCAAAATGTTCATCCAATGACACAAACACACCTATTGGATGCACAAGAATTGTTAAAAATCCTAATTTGTAAAGAATAAGCCTAGGGAGGACGAAAATGACCTAAATGTTCATCTAATGAAACAAACACACCTATTGGATGGACAAGATTGCTTAAAAACCCTAATTGGACAAGAATAAGCCTTTGGAGGACAAAAATGACCTAAATGTTCATCCTATGACACAAACACACCTATTGGATGCATAAGATTGGTTAAAAACCCTAATTGGACAAGAATAAACCTTGGGAGGACGAAAATGACCTAAATGTTCATCCAATGACACAAACACACCTATTGGATGCACAAGATTGCTTAAAAACCCTAATTGGAAAAGAATTAGACTAGCGAGGACGAAAATGACCTAAATGTTCATCCAATGACACAAACATACCTATTAGATGCACAAGATTACTTTAAAACCCTAATTGAACAAGAATACGACTAGGGAGGACTAAAATGACCTAAATGTTCATCCAATGACACAAACCCACCTATTGGATGCACAAGATTGGTTAAAAACCCTAATTGGAAAAGAATAAGACTAGGGAGGACGAAAATGACCTAAATGTACATCCAATGACACAAATAAACTTATTGGATGCAGAAGATTGGTTACAAACCCTAATTGGACAAGAATAAGCCTTTGGAGGACGAAAATGACCTAAATGTTCATCCAATGACACAAACACACCTATTGGATGCACAAGATGGCTTAAAAACCCTAATTGGAAAAGAATAAAACTAGGGAGGACGAAAATGATCTAAATGTTCATCCAATGACACAAACAAACCTATTGGATGCACAAGATTACTTAAAAACCCTAATTGGACAAGAATAAGCCTAGGGAGGACGAAAATGACCTAAATGTTCATCCAATGACACAAACACACCTATTGGATGCATAAGATTGGTTAAAAACCCTAATTGGACAAGAATAAACCTAGAGAGGACGAAAATGACCTAAATGTTCATCCAATGAGACAAACACACCTATTGGATGCACAAGATTGGTTAAAAAATCCTAATTTGTAAAGAATAAGCCTAGGGAGGACGAAAATGACCTAAATGTTCATCTAATGAAACAAACACACCTATTGGATGCACAAGATTGGTTAAAAACCCTAATTGGAAACGAATAACACTAGGGAGGACGAAAATGACCTAAATGTTCATCCAATGACACAAACACACTTAATTAGATGCACAAGATTGTTTAAAAACCCTAGTTGGACAAGGATAAGCCTAGGGAGGACGAAAATGACCTAAATATACATCCAATGACACAAATGAACTTATTAGATGCACAAGATTGGTTAAAAACCCTAATTGGACAAGAATAATCCTATGGAGGAAGAAAATGACCTAAATGTTCATCCATTGACACAATCACACGTATTGGATGCACAAGATTGCTTAAAAACCCTAATTGGAAAAGAATAAAACTAGTGAGGACGAAAATGATCTAAATGTTCATCCAATGACTCAAACACACCTATTGGATGAACAAGATTATTTAAAAACCCTAATTGGACAAGAATAAGCCTAGGGAGGACGAAAATGACCTAAATGTACATCCAATGACGCAAATGAACTTATTGGATGCACAAGATTGGTTAAAAACCCTAATTGGACAAGAATAAGCCTATGGAGGACGAAAAGGACCTAAATGTTCATCCATTGACACAAACACACCTATTGGATGCACAAGATTACTTGAAAACCCTAATTGGACAAGAATAAGCCTAGGGATGACGAAAATGACCTAAATGTTTATCCAATGACACAAACACTCCAATTGGATGCACAAGATTGGTTAAAAAATCCTAATTTGTAAAGAATAAGCCTAGGGAGGACGAAAATGACCTAAATGTTCATCTAATGAAACAAAAACACCTATTGGATGCACAAGATTGGTTAAAAACCCTAATTGGAAACGAATAACACTAGGGAGGACGAAAATGACCTAAATGTTCATCCAATGACACAAACACACTTAATTAGATGCACAAGATTGCTTAAAAACCCTAATTGGACAAGAATAAGCCTAGGGAGGACGAAAATGACCTAAATATACATCCAATGACACAAATGAACTTATTAGATGCACAAGATTGGTTAAAAACCCTAATTGAACAAGAATTAACCGATGGAGGACTAAAATGACCTAAATGTTCATCCAATGACACAAACACACCTATTGGATGCACAAGATTGATTAAAAATCCTAATTTGTAAAGAATAAGCCTAGGGAGGACGAAAATGACCTAAATGTTCATCTAATGAAACAAACACACCTATTGGATGCACAAGATTGGTTAAAAACCCTAATTGGAAAAGAATAACACTAGGGAGGACGAAAATGACCTAAATGTTCATCCAATGACACAAACACACATATTTGATGCACAAGATTGCTTAAAAACCCAAATTGGACAAGAATAAGCCTAGGGAGGACGAAAATGACCTAAATGTACATCCAATGACACAAATGAACTTATTGGATGCACAAGATTGGTTAAAAACCCTAATTGGACAAGAATAAGCCTATGGAGGACGAAAATGACCTAAATGTTCATCCAATGACACAAACACGCGTATTGGATGCACCAGATTACTTAAAAACCCTAATTGGACAAGAATAAGCCTAGGGAGGACGAAAATGACCTAAATGTTCATCCAATGACACAAACACACCTATTGGATGCACAAGATTACTTAAAAACCCTAATTGGACAAGAATAAGCCTAGGGAAGACGAAAATGACCTAAATGTTCATCCAATGACCCAAACACACCTATTGGATGCACAAGATTACTTTAAAACCCTAATTGGACAAGAATAAGCCTAGGGAGGACGAAAATGACCTAAATGTTTATCTAATGACACAAACACACCTATTGGATGCACAAGATTGGTTAAAAACCCTAATTGGACAAGAATAAACCTATGGAGAACGAAAATGACCTAAATGTTCATCCAATGACACAAACACACCTATTGGATGCACAAGATTACTTAAAAACCCTAATTGGACAAGAATAAGCATAGGGAGGACGAAAATGACCTAAATGTTCATCCAATGACACAAACACACCTATTGGATGCACAAGATTGCTTAAAAACCCTAATTAGACAAGAATAAGACTAGGGAGGAGGAAAATGACCTAAATGTTCATCCAATGACACAAACACACTTATTAGATGCACAAGATTGCTTAAAAACCCTAATTGGACAAGAATAAGCCTAGGGAGGACGAAAATGACCTAAATGTACATCCAATGACACAAACACACCTATTGGATGCACAAGATTGGTTAAAAACCCTAATTGGACAAGAATAAGCCTATGGAGGACGAAAATGACCTAAATGTTCATCCAATGACACAAACACACCTATTGGATGCACAAGATTGCTTAAAAACCCTAATTGGACAAGAATAAGCCAAGGGAAGACGAAAATGGCCTAAATGTACATCCAATGACACAAATGAACTTATTGGATGCACAAGATTGCTTAAAAACCCTAATTGGACAAGAATAAGACTAGGGAGGACGAAAATGACCTAAATGTTCATACAATGACATAAACACACCTATTGGATGCACAAGATTACTTAAAAACCCTAATTGGACAAGAATACGACTAGGGAGTACGAAAATGACCTAAATGTTAATCCAATGACACAAACACACCTATTGGATGCACAAGATTGCTTAAAAACCCTAATTGGAAAAGAATAAGACTAGGGAGGACGAAAATGACCAAAATGTTCATCCAATGACACAAACACACCTATTGGTTGCAGAAGATTACTTAAAAACCCTAATTGGACAAGAATAAGCCTAGGGAGGACGAAAATGACCTAAATGTTCATCCAATGACACAAACACACCTATTGGATGCACAAGATTACTTAAAAACCCTAATTGGACAAGAATAAGCCTAGGGAAGACGAAAATGACCTAAATGTACATCCAATGACACAAATGAACTTATTGGATGGACAAGATTGCTTAAAAACCCTAATTGGACAAGAATAAGCCTTTGGAGGACGAAAATGACCTAAATGTTCATCCAATGACACAAACATACCTATTGGATGCACATGATTGCTTAAAAACCCTAATTGAAAAAGAATACGACTAGGGAGGACGAAGATGACCTAAATGTTCATCCAATTACACAAACACACCTATTGGATGCACAAGATTGCTTAAAAACCCTAATTGGAAAAGAATAAGACTAGGGAGGTCGAAAATGACCTAAATGTTCATCCAATGACACAAACACACCTATTGGATGTAGAAGATTACTTAAAAACCCTAATTGGACAAGAATAAGCCTTGGGAGGACGAAAATGACCTAAATGTTCATCCAATGACACAAACATACCTATTAGATGCACAAGATTATTTAAAAACCCTAATTGAACAAGAATACAACTAGGGAGGACGAAAATGACCTAAATGTTCACCCAATGACACAAACACACCTATTGGATGCACAAGATTGGTTAAAAACCCTAATTGGAAAAGAATAAGACTAGGGAGGACGGAAATGACCTAAATGTACATCCAATGACACAAATAAACTTATTGGATGCACAAGATTGGTTACAAACCCTAATTGAACAAGAATAAGCCTTTGGAGGACGAAAATGACCTAAATGTTCATCCAATGACACAAACACACCTATTGGATGCATTAGATTGGTTAAAAACCCTAATTGGACAAGAATAAACCTAGGGAGGACGAAAATGACCTAAATGTTCATCCAATGACACAAACACACCTATTGGATGCACAAGATTGGTTAAAAAATCCTAATTTGTAAAGAATAAGCCTAGGGAGGACGAAAATGACCTAAATGATCATCTAATGAAACAAACACACCTATTGGATGCACAAGATTGGTTAAAAACCCTAATTGGAAACGAACAACACTAGGGAGGACGAAAATGACCTAAATGTTCATCCAATGACACAAACACACTTAATTAGATGCACAAGATTGTTTAAAAACCCTAATTGGACAAGAATAAGCCTAGGGAGGACGAAAATGACCTAAATATACATCCAATGACACAAATGAACTTATTAGATGCACAAGATTGGTTAAAAACCCTAATTGGACAAGAATAAGCCTATGGAGGACGAAAATGACCTAAATCTTCATCCATTACACAAACAAACCTATTGGATGCACAAGATTACTTAAAAACCCTAATTGGAGAAGAATAAGCCTAGGGAGGACGAAAATGACCTAAATGTTCATCCAATGACACAAACACACCTATTGGATGCACAAGATTACTTAAAAACCCTAATTGGACAAGAATAAGCCTAGGGAAGACGAAAATGACCTAAATGTACATCCAATGACACAAATGAACTTATTGGATGGACAAGATTGGTTAAAAACCCTAATTGGACAAGAATAAGCCTTTGGAGTTCGAAAATGACCTAAATGTTCATCCTATGACACAAACACACCTATTGGATGCACAAGACTGCTTAAAAACCCTAATTGGAAAAGAATAAGACTAGGGAGGACGAAGATGACCTAAATGTTCATCCAATGACACAAACACACCTATTGGATGCACAAGAATTGTTAAAAATCCTAATTTGTAAAGAATAAGCCTAGGGAGGACGAAAATGACCTAAATGTTCATCTAATGAAACAAACACACCTATTGGATGGACAAGATTGCTTAAAAACCCTAATTGGACAAGAATAAGCCTTTGGAGGACAAAAATGACCTAAATGTTCATCCTATGACACAAACACACCTATTGGATGCATAAGATTGGTTAAAAACCCTAATTGGACAAGAATAAACCTTGGGAGGACGAAAATGACCTAAATGTTCATCCAATGACACAAACACACCTATTGGATGCACAAGATTGCTTAAAAACCCTAATTGGAAAAGAATTAGACTAGCGAGGACGAAAATGACCTAAATGTTCATCCAATGACACAAACATACCTATTAGATGCACAAGATTACTTTAAAACCCTAATTGAACAAGAATACGACTAGGGAGGACTAAAATGACCTAAATGTTCATCCAATGACACAAACACACCTATTGGATGCACAAGATGGCTTAAAAACCCTAATTGGAAAAGAATAAAACTAGGTGGACGAAAATGATCTAAATGTTCATCGAATGACACAAACAAACCTATTGGATGCACAAGATTACTTAAAAACCCTAATTGGACAAGAATAAGCCTAGGGAGGACGAAAATGACCTAAATGTTCATCCAATGACACAAACACACCTATTGGATGCATAAGATTGGTTAAAAACCCTAATTGGACAAGAATAAACCTAGAGAGGACGAAAATGACCTAAATGTTCATCCAATGAGACAAACACACCTATTGGATGCACAAGATTGGTTAAAAAATCCTAATTTGTAAAGAATAAGCCTAGGGAGGACGAAAATGACCTAAATGTTCATCTAATGAAACAAACACACCTATTGGATGCACAAGATTGGTTAAAAACCCTAATTGGAAACGAATAACACTAGGGAGGACGAAAATGACCTAAATGTTCATCCAATGACACAAACACACTTAATTAGATGCACAAGATTGTTTAAAAACCCTAGTTGGACAAGGATAAGCCTAGGGAGGACGAAAATGACCTAAATATACATCCAATGACACAAATGAACTTATTAGATGCACAAGATTGGTTAAAAACCCTAATTGGACAAGAATAATCCTATGGAGGACGAAAATGACCTAAATGTTCATCCATTGACACAATCACACGTATTGGATGCACAAGATTGCTTAAAAACCCTAATTGGAAAAGAATAAAACTAGTGAGGACGAAAATGATCTAAATGTTCATCCAATGACACAAACACACCTATTGGATGCACAAGATTACTTAAAAACCCTAATTGGACAAGAATAAGCCTAGGGAGGACGAAAATGACCTAAATGTACATCCAATGACGCAAATGAACTTATTGGATGCACAAGATTGGTTAAAAACCCTAATTGGACAAGAATAAGCCTATGGAGGACGAAAAGGACCTAAATGTTCATCCATTGACACAAACACACCTATTGGATGCACAAGATTACTTGAAAACCCTAATTGGACAAGAATAAGCCTAGGGATGACGAAAATGACCTAAATGTTTATCCAATGACACAAACACTCCAATTGGATGCACAAGATTGGTTAAAAAATCCTAATTTGTAAAGAATAAGCCTAGGGAGGACGAAAATGACCTAAATGTTCATCTAATGAAACAAAAACACCTATTGGATGCACAAGATTGGTTAAAAACCCTAATTGGAAACGAATAACACTAGGGAGGACGAAAATGACCTAAATGTTCATCCAATGACACAAACACACTTAATTAGATGCACAAGATTGCTTAAAAACCCTAATTGGACAAGAATAAGCCTAGGGAGGACGAAAATGACCTAAATATACATCCAATGACACAAATGAACTTATTAGATGCACAAGATTGGTTAAAAACCCTAATTGGACAAGAATAAGCCTATGGAGGACAAAAATGACCTAAATGTTCATCCATTGACACAAACACACCTATTGGATGCACAAGATTACTTAAAAACCCTAATTGGACAAGAATAAGGCTAGGGAGGACGAAAATGACCTAAATGTTCATCCAATGACCCAAACACACCTATTGGATGCACAAGATTACTTAAAGACCCTAATTGGACAAGAATACGACTAGGGAGGACGAAAATGACCTAAATGTTCATCCAATGACACAAACTCACCTATTGGATGCACAAGATTCCTTAAAAACCCTAATTGGACAAGAATAAGCCTAGGGAAGACGAAAATGACCTAAATGTACATCCAATGACACAAATAAACTTATTGGATGCACAAGATTGGTTACAAACCCTAATTGGACAAGAATAAGCCTTTGGAGGACGAAAATGACCTAAATGTTCATCCAATTACACAAACATACCTATTGGATGCACAAGATTGCTTAAAAACCCTAATTGGAAAAGAATAAAACTAGGGAGGACGAAAAATGACCTAAATGTTCATCCAATGACACAAACAAACCTATTGGATGCACAAGATTACTTAAAAACCCTAATTGGACAAGAATAAGCCTAGGGAGGACGAAAATGACCTAAATGTTCATCCAATGACACAAACACACCTATTGGATGCATAAGATTGGTTAAAAACCCTAATTGGACAAGAATAAACCTAGAGAGGACGAAAATGACCTAAATGTTCATCCAATGAGACAAACACACCTATTGGATGCACAAGATTGGTTAAAAAATCCTAATTTGTAAAGAATAAGCCTAGGGAGGACGAAAATGACCTAAATGTTCATCTAATGAAACAAACACACCTATTGGATGCACAAGATTGGTTAAAAACCCTAATTGGAAACGAATAACACTAGGGAGGACGAAAATGACCTAAATGTTCATCCAATGACACAAACACACTTAATTAGATGCACAAGATTGCTTAAAAACCCTAATTGGACAAGAATAAGCCTAGGGAGGACGAAAATGACCTAAATATACATCCAATGACACAAATGAACTTATTAGATGCACAAGATTGGTTAAAAACCCTAATTGAACAAGAATTAACCTATGGAGGACTAAAATGACCTAAATGTTCATCCAATGACACAAACACACCTATTGGATGCACAAGATTGATTAAAAATCCTAATTTGTAAAGAATAAGCCTATGGAGGATGAAAATGACCTAAATGTTCATCCAATGACACAAACACACCTATTGGATGCACAAGATTACTTAAAAACCCTAATTGGACAAGAATAAGCCTAGGGAGGACGAAAATGACCTAAATGTTCATCCAATGACCCAAACACACCTATTGGATGCACAAGATTACTTAAAAACCCTAATTGGACAAGAATACGACTAGGGAGGACGAAAATGACCTAAATGTTCATCCAATGACACAAACTCACCTATTGAATGCACAAGATTCCTTAAAAACCCTAATTGGACAAGAATAAGCCTAGGGAAGACGAAAATGACCTAAATGTACATCCAATGACACAAATAAACTTATTAGATGCACAAGATTGGTTAAAAACCCTAATTGGACAAGAATAAGCCTTTGGAGGACGAAAATGACCTAAATGTTCATCCAATGACACAAACACACCTATTGGATGCACAAGATTACTTAAAAACCCTAATTGGACAAGAATAAGCCTAGGGAGGACGAAAATGACCTAAATGTTCATCCAATGACCCAAACACACCTATTGGATGCACAAGATTACTTAAAAACCATAATTGGACAAGAATACGACTAGGGAGGACGAAAATGACCTAAATGTTCATCCAATGACACAAACTCACCTATTGAATGCACAAGATTCCTTAAAAACCCTAATTGGACAAGAATAAGCCTAGGGAAGACGAAAATGACCTAAATGTACATCCAATGACACAAATAAACTTATTAGATGCACAAGATTGGTTAAAAACCCTAATTGGACAAGAATAAGTCTTTGGAGGACGAAAATGACCTAAATGATCATCCAATGACACAAACACACCTATTGGATGCACAAGATTGCTTAAAAACCCTAATTGGAAAAGAATAAAACTAGGGAGGACGAAAATGACCTAAATGTTCATCCAATGACACAAACACACCTATTGGATGCGCAAGATTACTTAAAAACCCTAATTGGACAAGAATAAGCCTAGGGAAGACGAAAATGACCTAAATGTACATCCAATGACACAAATAAACTTATTGGATGCACAAGATTGGTTAAAAACCCTAATTGGACAAGAATAAGCCATTGGAGGACGAAAATGACCTAAATGTTCATCCAATGACACAAACACACCTATTGGATGCACAAGATTGCTTAAAAACCCTAATTGGAAAAGAATAAAACAAGGGAGGACGAAAAATGACCTAAATGTTCATCCAATGACACAAACACACCTATTGGATGCACAAGATTACTTAAAAACCCTAATTGGACAAGAATAAGTCTAGGGAGGACGAAAATGACCTAAATATTCATCCAATGACACAAACACACCTATTGGATGCACAAGATTACTTAAAAACCCTAATTGGACAAGAATACGACTAGGGAGGACGAAAATGACCTAAATGTTCATCCAATGACACAAACACACCTATTGGATGCACAAGATTACTTAAAAACCCTAATTGGACAAGAATAAGCCTAGGGAGGACGAAAATGACCTAAATGTACATCCAATGACACAAATGAACTTACTGGATGCACAAGATTGGTTAAAAACCCTAATTGGACAAGAATAAGCCTATGGAGGACGAACATGACCTAAATGTTCATCCAATGACACAAACACACCTATTGGATGCACAAGATTACTTAAAAACCCTAATTTGACAAGAATAAGCCTATGGAAGACGAAAATGACCTCAATGTGCATCAAATGACACAAATGAACTTATTGGATGCACAAGATTGGTTAAAAACCCTAATTGGACAAGAATAAGCCTATGGAGGACGAAAATGACCTAAATGTTCATCCAATGACACAAACACACCTATTGGATGCACAAGATTACTTAAAAACCCTAATTAGACAAGAATAAGACTAGGGAGGACGAAAATGACCTAAATGTACATCCAATGACACAAACACACCTGTTGGATGCACAAGATAACTTAAAAACCCTAATTGGAAAAGAATAAGCATTGGGAGGACGAAAATGACCTAAATGTACATCCAATGACACAAATGAACTTACTGGATGCACAAGATTGGTTAAAAACCCTAATTGGACAAGAATAAGCCTATGGAGGACGAAAATGACCTAAATGTTCATCCAATGACACAAACACACCTGTTGGATGCACAAGATTACTTAAAAACCCTAATTGGACAAGAATAAGCCTAGGGAGGACGAAAATGACCTAAATGTACATCCAATGACACAAATGAACTTATTGGATGCACAAGATTGGTTAAAAACCCTAATTGGACAAGAATAAGCCTGTGGAGGCCGAAAATGACCTAAATGTTCATCCAATGACACAAACACACCTATTGGATGCACAAGATTGCTTAAAAACCCTAATTAGACAAGAATAGGACTAGGGAGGACCAAAATGACCTAAATGTTCATCCAATGACACAAACACACCTATTAGATGCACAAGATTACCTAAAAACCCTAATTGGACAAGAATAAGCCTAGGGAGGGCGAAAATGACTTAAATGTTCATCCAATGACACAAACACACCTATTGAATGCACAAGATTTCCTAAAAACCCTAATTGGACAAGAATACGACTAGGGAGGACGAAAATGACCTAAATGTTCATCCAATGACACAAACACACCTATTGGATGCAGAAGATTGCTTAAAAACCCTAATTAGACAAGAATAAGACTAGGGAGGACGAAAATGACCTAAATGTTCATCCAATGACACAAACACACTAATTGGATGCACAAGATTGCTTAAAAACCCTAATTGGAAAAGAATAAGTCTAGGGAGGATGAAAATGACCTAAATAATGACACAAATGAACTTATTGAATGCACTAGATTGGTAAAAACCCTAATTGGACAAGAATAAGCCTAGGGAGGACGAAAATGACTTAAATGTTCATCCAAAGACACAAGCACACCTATTGGATGCACAAGATTACTTAAAAACCCAAATTGGACAAGAATGAGCCTAGGGAGGACGAAAATGACCTAAATGTACATCCAATGACACAAATGAACTTATTGGATGCACAAGATTGGTTAAAAACCCTAATTGGACAAGAATAAGCCTATGGAGGACGAAAATGACCTAAATGTTCATCCAATGACACAAACACACCTATTGGATGCACAAGATTGCTTAAAAACCCTAATTAGACAAGAATAAGACTAGGGAGGTCGAAAATGACCTAAATGGTCATCCAATGACACAAACACACTTATTAGATGCACAAGATTGCTTAAAAACCCTAATTGGACAAGAATAAGCCTAGGGAGGACGAAAATGACCTAAATGTACATCCAATGACACAAATGAACTTATTGGATGCACAAGATTGGTTAAAAACCCAAATTGGACAAGAATAAGCCTATGGAGGATGAAAATGACCTAAATGTTCATCCAATGACATAAACACACCTATTGGATGCACAAGATTACTTAAAAACCCTAATTGGACAAGAATAAGCCTAGGGAGGACGAAAATGACCTAAATGTTCATCCAATGACACAAACACACCTATTGGATGCACAAGATTGCTTAAAAACCCTAATTAGACAAGAATAAGACTAGGGAGGACGAAAATGACCTAAATGTTCATCCAATGACACAAACACATTTATTAGATGCACAAGATTGCTTAAAAACCCTAATTGGACAAGAATAAGCATACGGAGGAATAAAATGACCTAACTGTTCATCCAATGACACAAACACACCTATTGGATGCACAAGATTACTTAAAAACCCTAATTGGACAAGAATAAGCCTAGGGAGGACGAAAATGACCTAAATGTTCATCCAATGACACAAACACACCTATTGGATGCATAAGATTGGTTAAAAACCCTAATTGGACAAGAATAAACTTAGGGAGGACGAAAATGACCTAAATGTTCATCCAATGACACAAACACACCTATTGGATGCACAAGATTGGTTAAAAAATCCTAATTTGTAAAGAATAAGCCTAGGGAAGACGAAAATGACCTAAATGTTCATCTAATGAAACAAACACACCTATTGGATGCACAAGATTGGTTAAAAACCCTAATTGGAAACGAATAACACTAGGGAGGATGAAAATGACCTAAATGTTCATCCAATGACACAAACACACTTAATTAGATGCACAAGATTGCTTAAAAACCCTAATTGGACAAGAATAAGCCTAGGGAGGACGAAAATGACCTAAATATACATCCAATGACACAAATGAACTTATTAGATGCACAAGATTGGTTAAAAACCCTAATTGAACAAGAATAAACCTAGGGAGGACGAAAATGACCTAAATGTTCATCCAATGACACAAACACACCTATTGGATGCACAAGATTGATTAAAAATCCTAATTTGTAAAGAATAAGCCTAGGGAGGACGAAAATGACCTAAATGTTCATCTAATGAAACAAACACACCTATTGGATGCACAAGATTGGTTAAAAACCCTAATTGGAAAAGAATAACACTAGGGAGGACGAAAATGACCTAAATGTTCATCCAATGACACAAACACACATATTTGATGCACAAGATTGCTTAAAAACCCAAATTGGACAAGAATAAGCCTAGGGAGGACGAAAATGACCTAAATGTACATCCAATGACACAAATGAACTTATTGGATGCACAAGATTGGTTAAAAACCCTAATTGGACAAGAATAAGCCTATGGAGGACGAAAATGACCTAAATGTTCATCCAATGACACAAACACACCTATTGGATGCACAAGATTACTAAAAAAACCCTAATTGGACAAGAATAAGCATAGGGATGACGAAAATGACCTAAATGTTCATCCAATGACACAAACACACCTATTGGATGCACAAGATTGCTTAAAAACCCTAATTAGACAAGAGAAAGACTAGGGAGGACGAAAATGACCTAAATGTTCATCCAATGACAGAAACACACCTATTGGATGCACAAGATTGCTTAAAAACCCTAATTGGAAAAGAATAAGACTAGGGAGGACGAAAATGTCCTAAATGTTCATCCAATGACACAAACACACCTATTGGATGCGCAAGATTGGTTAAAAACCCTAATTGGACAAGAATAAACCTAGGGAGGACGAGAATGACCTAAATGTTCATCCAATGACACAAACATACCTATTGGATGCACAAGATTGGTTAAAAACCCTAATTTGTAAAGAATAAGCCTAGGGAGGACGAAAATGACCTAAATGTTCATCTAATGACACAAACACACCTATTGAATGCACAAGATTGGTTAAAAACCCTAATTGGACAAGAATAAGCCTATGGAGGACGAAAATGACCTAAATGTTCATCCAATGACACAAACACACCTATTGGATGCACAAGATTACTTAAAAACCCTAATTGGACAAGAATAATCATATGGAGGACGAAAATGACCTAAATGTTCATCCCATGACACAATCACACCTATTGAATGCACAAGATTTCATAAAAACCCTAATTGGAAAAGAATAAGCCTTTAGAGGACGAAAATGACCTAAATGTTCATCCAAAGACACAAACACACCTATTGGATGCACAAGATTGGTTAAAAACCCTAATTGGACAAGAATAAGCCTTTGGAGGACGAAAATGACCTAAATGTTCATCCAATGACACAAACACACCTATTGGATGCACAAGATTGGTTAAAAACCCTAATTGGACAAGAATAAGCATAGGGAGGACGAAAATGACCTAAATGTTCATCCAATGACACAAATGAACTTATTGGATGCACAAGATTGGTTAAGAACCCTAATTGGACAAGAATAAGACTAGGGAGGACGAAAATGACCTAAATGTTCATCCAATGACACAAACACACCAATTGGATTCACAAGATTGGTTAGAAACCCTAATTGGACAAGAATAAGCCTAGGGAGGACGAAAATGACCTAAATGTTAATCCAATGACACAAATGAACTTATTGGATGCACAAGATTGGTTAAAAACCCTAATTGGACAAGAATAAGCCTAGGGAGGACGAAAATGACCTAAATGTTCATCCAATGACACAAACACACCTATTGGATGCACAAGATTGGTTAGAAACCCTAATTGGACAAGAATAAGCCTAGGGAGGACGAAAATGACCTAAATGTTAATCCAATGACACAAACACATCTATTGGATGCACAAGATTGGTTAGAAACCCTAATTGGACAAGAATAAGCCTAGGGAGGACGAAAATGACCTAAATGTTCATCCAATGACACAAATGAACTTATTGGATGCACAAGATTGGTTAAAACCATAATTGGACCAGAATAAGACTAAGGAGGTCGAAAATGACCTAAATGTTCATCCAATGACACAAACACACCTATTGGATGTGCAAGATTGGTTAGAAACCCTAATTGGACAAGAATAAGCCTAGGGAGGACGAAAATGACCTAAATGTTAATCCAATGACACAAACACATCTATTGGATGCACAAGATTGGTTAGAAACCCTAATTGGACAAGAATAAGCCTAGGGAGGACGAAAATGACCTAAATGTTCATCCAATGACACAAATGAACTTATTGGATGCACAAGATTGGTTAAAACCATAATTGGACAAGAATAAGACTAAGGAGGACGAAAATGACCTAAATGTTCATCCAATGACACAAACACACCTATTGGATGCACAAGATTGGTTAGAAACCCTAATTGGACAAGAATAAGCCTAGGAAGGACGAAAATGACCTAAATGCTAATCCAATGACACAAATGAACTTATTGGATGCACAAGATTGGTTAAAAACCCTAATTGGACAAGAATAAGCCTAGGGAGGACGAAAATGACCTAAATGTTCATCCAATGACACAAACACACCTATTGGATGCACAAGATTGGTTAAAAACCATAATTGGATAAGAATATGCATAGGGAGGACGAAAATGACCTAAATGTTCATCCAATGACACAAATGAACTTATTGGATGCACAAGATTGGTTAAAAACCCTAATTGGACAAGAATAAGCCTAGGGAGGACGAAAATGACCTAAATGTTCATCCAATGACACAAATGAACTTATTGGATGCACAAGATTGGTTAAAAACCCTAATTGGACAAGAATAAGCCTAGGGAGGATGAAAATGACCTAAATGTTCGTCTAATGACAAAAATGAACTTATTGGATGCACAAGGTTGATTAAAAACCCTAATTGGACAAGAATAAGCCTAAGGAGGACTAAAATGACCCAAATGTTCGTCCAATGACACAAACACACCTATTGGATGCACAAGATTGCATAAAAACCCTAATTGGACAAGAATAAGACTAGGGAGGACGAAAATGACCTAAATGTTCCTCCAATGACACAAACACACCTATTGGATGCACAAGATTGGTTAAAAACCCTAATTGGACAAGAATAAGCCTTGGGAGGACGAAAATGACCTAAATGTTCATCCAATGACACAAATGAACTTATTGGATGCACAAAATTGGTTAAAAACCCTAATTGGACAAGAATAAGCCTAGGGTGGAAGAAAATGACCTAAATGTTTATCCAATGACACAAATGAACTTATTGGATGCACAAGATTGGTTAAAAACCCTAATTGGACAAGAATAAGCCTAGGGAGGACGAAAATGACCTAAATGTTCATCCAATGACACAAACACATCTATTGGATGCACAAGATTGGTTAGAAACCCTAATTGGACAAGAATAAGCCTAGGGAGGACGAAAATGACCTAAATGTTCATCCAATGACACAAATGAACTTATTGGATGCACAAGATTGGTTAAAACCATAATTGGACAAGAATAAGACTAAGGAGGACGAAAATTACCTAAATGTTCATCCAATGACACAAACACACCTATTGGATGCACAAGATTGGTTAGAAACCCTAATTGGACAAGAATAAGCCTAGGAAGGACGAAAATGACCTAAATGTTAATCCAATGACACAAATGAACATATTGGATGCACAAGATTGGTTAAAAACCCTAATTAGACAAGAATAAGCCTAGGGAGGACGAAAATGACCTAAATGTTCATCCAATGACACAAATGAACTTATTGGATGCATAAGATTGGTTAAAAACCCTAATTGGACAAGAATAAGCTTAGGGTGGACGAAAATGACCTAATTGTTCATCCAATGACACAAATGAACTTATTGGATGCACAAGATTGGTTAAAAACCCTAATTGGACAAGAATAAGCCTAGGGAGGATGAAAATGACCTAAATGTTCATCCAATGACACAAATGAACTTATTGGATGCACAACATTGGTTAAAAACCCTAATTGGACAAGAATAAGCCTAGGGAGGACGAAAATGACCTAAATGTTCATCCAATGACACAAACACACCTATTGGATGCACAAGATTACTTAAAAACCCTAATTGGACAAGAATAAGCCTAGGGAGGACGAAAATGACCTAAATGTTCATCCAATGACACAAACACACCTATTGGATGCACAAGATTCCTTAAAAACCCTAATTGGACAAGAATAAGCCTATGGAAGACGAAAATGACCTAAATGTACATCCAATGACACAAATAAACTTGTTGGATGCACAAGATTGGTTAAAAACCCTAATTGGACAAGAATAAGCCTTTGGAGGACGAAAATGACCTAAATGATCATCCAATTACACAAACACACCTATTGGATGCACAAGATTGCTTAAAAACCCTAATTGGAAAAGAATAAAACTAGGGAGGACGAAAAATGACCTAAATGTTCATCCAATGACACAAACAAACCTATTGGATGCACAAGATTACTTAAAAACCCTAATTGGACAAGAATAAGCCTAGGGAGGACGAAAATGACCTAAATGTTCATCCAATGACACAAACACACCTATTGGATGCATAAGATTGGTTAAAAACCCTAATTGGACAAGAATAAACCTAGAGAGGACGAAAATGACCTAAATGTTCATCCAATGAGACAAACACACCTATTGGATGCACAAGATTGGTTAAAAAATCCTAATTTGTAAAGAATAAGCCTAGGGAGGACGAAAATGACCTAAATGTTCATCTAATGAAACAAACACACCTATTGGATGCACAAGATTGGTTAAAAACCCTAATTGGAAACGAATAACACTAGGGAGGACGAAAATGACCTAAATGTTCATCCAATGACACAAACACACTTAATTAGATGCACAAGATTGCTTAAAAACCCTAATTGGACAAGAATAAGCCTAGGGAGGACGAAAATGACCTAAATATACATCCAATGACACAAATGAACTTATTAGATGCACAAGATTGGTTAAAAACCCTAATTGAACAAGAATTAACCTATGGAGGACTAAAATGACCTAAATGTTCATCCAATGACACAAACACACCTATTGGATGCACAAGATTGATTAAAAATCCTAATTTGTAAAGAATAAGCCTATGGAGGATGAAAATGACCTAAATGTTCATCCAATGACACAAACACACCTATTGGATGCACAAGATTACTTAAAAACCCTAATTGGACAAGAATAAGCCTAGGGAGGACGAAAATGACCTAAATGTTCATCCAATGACCCAAACACACCTATTGGATGCACAAGATTACTTAAAAACCCTAATTGGACAAGAATACGACTAGGGAGGACGAAAATGACCTAAATGTTCATCCAATGACACAAACTCACCTATTGAATGCACAAGATTCCTTAAAAACCCTAATTGGACAAGAATAAGCCTAGGGAAGACGAAAATGACCTAAATGTACATCCAATGACACAAATAAACTTATTAGATGCACAAGATTGGTTAAAAACCCTAATTGGACAAGAATAAGCCTTTGGAGGACGAAAATGACCTAAATGTTCATCCAATGACACAAACACACCTATTGGATGCACAAGATTACTTAAAAACCCAAATTGGACAAGAATAAGCCTAGGGAGGACGAAAATGACCTAAATGTTCATCCAATGACAAAAACACACCTATTGGATGCACAAGATTCCTTAAAAACCCTAATTGGACTAGAATAAGGCTAGGGAAGACGAAAATGACCTAAATGTACATCCAATGACACAAATAAACTTATTGGATGCACAAGATTGGTTAAAAACCCTAATTGGACAAGAATAAGCCTTTGGAGGACGAAAATGACCTAAATGATCATCCAATGACACAAACACACCTATTGGATGCACAAGATTGCTTAAAAACCCTAATTGGAAAAGAATAAAACTAGGGAGGATGAAAATGACCTAAATGTTCATCCAATGACACAAACACACCTATTGGATGCGCAAGATTACTTAAAAACCCTAATTGGACATGAATAAGCCTAGGGAAGACGAAAATGACCTAAATGTACATCCAATGACACAAATAAACTTATTGGATGCACAAGATTGGTTAAAAACCCTAATTGGACAACAATAAGCCTTTGGAGGACGAAAATGACCTAAATGTTCATCCAATGACATAAACACACCTATTGGATGCACAAGATTGCTTAAAAACCCTAATTGGAAAAGAATAAAACAAGGGAGGACGAAAAATGACCTAAATGTTCATCCAATGACACAAACACACCTATTGGATGCTCAAGATTACTTAAAAACCCTAATTGGACAAGAATAAGCCTTTGGAGGACGAAAATGACCTAAATGATCATCCAATGACACAAACACACCTATTGGATGCACAAGATTACTTAAAAACCCTAATTGGACAAGAATACGACTAGGGAGGACGAAAATGACCTAAATGTTCATCAAATAACACAAACACACCTATTGGATGCACAAGATTGGTTAAAAACCCTAATTGGAAAGGAATAAGACTAGGGAGGACGAAAATGACCTAAATGTTCATCCAATGACACAAACACACCTATTGGATTCGCAAGATTGGTTAGAAACCCTAATTGGACAAGAATAAACCTAGGGAGGACGAAAGTGACCTAAATGTTCATCCAATGACACAAACATACCTATTGGATGCACAAGATTGGTTAAAAACCCTAATTTGTAAAGAATAAGCCTAGGGAGGACAAAAATGACTTAAATGTTCATCTAATGACACAAACACACATAATGGATGCACAACATTGGTCAAAAACCCTAATTGGACAAGAATAAGCCTAGGGAGGACGAAAATGACCTAAATGTTCATCCAATGACCCAAACACACCTATTGGATGCACAAGATTACTTAAAAACCATAATTGGACAAGAATACGACTAGGGAGGACGAAAATGACCTAAATGTTCATCCAATGACACAAACTCACCTATTGGATGCACAAGATTCCTTAAAAACCCTAATTGGACAAGAATAAGCCTAGGGAAGACGAAAATGACCTAAATGTACATCCAATGACACAAATAAACTTATTGGATGCACAAGATTGGTTACAAACCCTAATTGGACAAGAATAAGCCTATGGAGGCATAAAATGACCTAAATGTTCATCCAATTACACAAACACACCTATTGGATGCACAAGATTGCATAAAAACCCTAATTGGAAAAGAATAAAACTAGGGAGGACGAAAAATGACCTAAATGTTCATCCAATGACACAAACAAACCTATTGGATGCACAAGATTACTTATAAACCCTAATTGGACAAGAATAAGCCTAGGGAGGACGAAAATGACCTAAATGTTCATCCAATGACACAAACACACCTATTGGATGGACAAGATTGGTTAAAAACCCTAATTTGTAAAGAATAAGCCTAGGGAGGACGAAAATGACCTAAATGTTCATCCAATGACACAAACACACTTAATTAGATGCACAAGATTGCTTAAAAACCCTAATTGGACAAGAATAAGCCTAGGGAGGACGAAAATGACCTAAATATACATCCAATGACACAAATGAACTTATTAGATGCACAAGATTGGTTAAAAACCCTAATTGAACAAGAATTAACCGATGGAGGACTAAAATGACCTAAATGTTCATCCAATGACACAAACACACCTATTGGATGCACAAGATTGATTAAAAATCCTAATTTGTAAAGAATAAGCCTAGGGAGGACGAAAATGACCTAAATGTTCATCTAATGAAACAAACACACCTATTGGATGCACAAGATTGGTTAAAAACCCTAATTGGAAAAGAATAACACTAGGGAGGACGAAAATGACCTAAATGTTCATCCAATGACACAAACACACATATTTGATGCACAAGATTGCTTAAAAACCCAAATTGGACAAGAATAAGCCTAGGGAGGACGAAAATGACCTAAATGTACATCCAATGACACAAATGAACTTATTGGATGCACAAGATTGGTTAAAAACCCAAATTGGATAAGAATAATCCTATGGAGGATGAAAATGACCTAAATGTTCATCCAATGACACAAACACACCTATTGGATGCACAAGATTACTTAAAAACCCTAATTGGACAAGAATAAGCCTAGGGAGGACGAAAATGACCTAAATGTTCATCCAATGACCCAAACACACCTATTGGATGCACAAGATTACTTAAAAACCCTAATCGGACAAGAATACGACTAGGGAGGACGAAAATGACCTAAATGTTCATCCAATGACACAAACTCACCTATTGAATGCACAAGATTCCTTAAAAACCCTAATTGGACAAGAATAAGTCTAGGGAAGACGAAAATGACCTAAATGTACATCCAATGACACAAATAAACTTATTAGATGCACAAGATTGGTTAAAAACCCTAATTGGACAAGAATAAGCCTTTGGAGGACGAAAATGACCTAAATGTTCATCCAATGACACAAACACACCTATTGGATGCACAAGATTACTTAAAAACCCTAATTGGACAAGAATAAGCCTAGGGAGGACGAAAATAACCTAAATGTTCATCCAATGACACAAACACACCTATTGGATGCACAAGATTCCTTAAAAACCCTAATTGGACAAGAATAAGCCTAGGGAAGACGAAAATGACCTAAATGTACATCCAATGACACAAATAAACTTATTGGATGCACAAGATTGGTTAAAAACCCTAATTGGACAAGAATAAGCCTTTGGAGGACGAAAATGACCTAAATGTTCATCCAATGACATAAACACACCTATTGGATGCACAAGATTGCTTAAAAACCCTAATTGGAAAAGAATAAAACAAGGGAGGACGAAAAATGACCTAAATGTTCATCCAATGACACAAACACACCTATTGGATGCACAAGATTACTTAAAAACCCTAATTGGACCAGAATAAGCCTTTGGAGGACGAAAATGACCTAAATGATCATCCAATGACACAAACACACCTATTGGATGCACAAGATTACTTAAAAACCCTAATTGGACAAGAATACGACTAGGGAGGACGAAAATGACCTAAATGTTCATCAAATAACACAAACACACCTATTGGATGCACAAGATTGGTTAAAAACCCTAATTGGAAAGGAATAAGACTAGGGAGGACGAAAATGACCTAAATGTTCATCCAATGACACAAACACACCTATTGGATTCGCAAGATTGGTTAGAAACCCTAATTGGACAAGAATAAACCTAGGGAGGACGAAAGTGACCTAAATGTTCATCCAATGACACAAACATACCTATTGGATGCACAAGATTGGTTAAAAACCCTAATTTGTAAAGAATAAGCCTAGGGAGGACAAAAATGACTTAAATGTTCATCTAATGACACAAACACACCTAATGGATGCACAAGATTGGTTAAAAACCCTAATTGGACAAGAATAAGCCTAGGGAGGACGAAAATGACCTAAATGTTCATCGAATGACACAAACATACCTATTGGATGCACAAGATTGCTTAAAAACCCTAATTGGACAAGAATAAGCCTAGGGAGGACGAAAATGACCTAAATGTACATCCAATGACACAAACACACCTATTGGATGCACAAGATTACTTAAAAACCGTAATTGGACAAGAATAAGCCTAGGGAAGACGAAAATGACCTAAATGTACATCCAATGACCCAAATGAACTTATTGGATGCACAAGATTGGTTAAAAACCCTAATTGGACAAGAATAAGCCTTTGGAGGAAGAAAATGTCCTAAATGTTCGTCCAATGACACAAACACACCTATTGGTTGCACAAGATTGCTTAAAAACCCTAATTGGAAAAGAATAAGACTAGGGAGGACGAAAATGACCTAAATGTTCATCCAATGACACAAACACACTTATTGGATGCACAAGATTGCTTAAAAACCCTAATTGGAAAAGAATAAGACTAGGGAGGACGAAAATGACCTAAATGTTCATCCAATGACACAAACACACCTATTGGATGAACAAGATTGCTTAAAAACCATAATTGGAAAAGAATAAAACAAGGGAGGACGAAAAATGACCTAAATGTTCATCCAATGACACAAACACACCTATTGGATGCACAAGATTACTTAAAAACCCTAATTGGACAAGAATAAGTCTAGGGAGGACGAAAATGACCTAAATATTCATCCAATGACACAAACACACCTATTGGATGCACAAGATTACTTAAAAACCCTAATTGGACAAGAATACGACTAGGGAGGACGAAAATGACCTAAATGTTCATCCAATGACACAAACACACCTATTGGATGCACAAGATTGGTTAAAAACCCTAATTGGAAAGGAATAAGACTAGGGAGGACGAAAACGACCTAAATGTTCATCCAATGACACAAACACACCTATTGGATTCGCAAGATTGGTTAGAAACCCTAATTGGACAAGAATAAACCTAGGGAGAACGAAAGTGACCTAAATGTTCATCCAATGACACAAACATACCTATTGGATGCACAAGATTGGTTAAAAACCCTAATTTGTAAAGAATAAGCCTAGGGAGGACAAAAATGACTTAAATGTTCATCTAATGACACAAACACACCTAATGGATGCACAAGATTAGTTAAAAACCCTAATTGGACAAGAATAAGCCTAGGGAGGACGAAAATGACCTAAATGTTCATCCAATGACACAAACATACCTATTGGATGCACAAGATTGCTTAAAAACCCTAATTGGACAAGAATAAGCCTAGGGAGGACGAAAATGACCTAAATGTACATCCAATGACACAAACACACCTATTGGATGCACAGGATTACTTAAAAACCCTAATTGGACAAGAATAAGCCTAGGGAAGACGAAAATGACCTAATGTACATCCAATGGCACAAATGAACTTATTGGATGCACAAGATTGGTTAAAAACCCTAATTGGACAAGAATAAGCCTAGGGAAGACGAAAATGACCTAAATGTACATCCAATGACACAAATAAACTTATTGGATGCACAAGATTGGTTACAAACCCTAATTGGACAAGAATAAGCCTATGGAGGACGAAAATGACCTAAATGTTCATCCAATTACACAAACACACCTATTGGATGCACAAGATTGCTTAAAAACCCTAATTGGAAAAGAATAAAACTAGGGAGGACGAAAAATGACCTAAATGTTCATCCAATGACACAAACAAACCTATTGGATGCACAAGATTACTTAAAAACCCTAATTGGACAAGAATAAGCCTAGGGAGGACGAAAATGACCTAAATGTTCATCCAATGACACAAACACACATATTGGATGCATAAAATTGGTTAAAAAACCTAATTGGACAAGAATAAACTTAGGGAGGACGAAAATGACCTAAATGTTCATCCAATGACACAAACACACCTATTGGATGCACAAGATTGGTTAAAAACCCTAATTGGAAACGAATAACACTAGGGAGGACGAAAATGACCTAAATGTTCATCCAATGACACAAACACACTTAATTAGATGCACAAGATTGCTTAAAAACCCTAATTGGACAAGAATAAGCCTAGGGAGGACGAAAATGACCTAAATATACATCCAATGACACAAATGAACTTATTAGATGCACAAGATTGGTTAAAAACCCTAATTGAACAAGAATTAACCTATGGAGGACTAAAATGACCTAAATGTTCATCCAATGACACAAACACACCTATTGGATGCACAAGATTGATTAAAAATCCTAATTTGTAAAGAATAAGCCTATGGAGGATGAAAATGACCTAAATGTTCATCCAATGACACAAACACACCTATTGGATGCACAAGATTACTTAAAAACCCTAATTGGACAAGAATAAGCCTAGGGAGGACGAAAATGACCTAAATGTTCATCCAATGACCCAAACACACCTATTGGATGCACAAGATTACTTAAAAACCCTAATTGGACAAGAATACGACTAGGGAGGACGAAAATGACCTAAATGTTCATCCAATGACACAAACTCACCTATTGAATGCACAAGATTCCTTAAAAACCCTAATTGGACAAGAATAAGCCTAGGGAAGACGAAAATGACCTAAATGTACATCCAATGACACAAATAAACTTATTAGATGCACAAGATTGGTTAAAAACCCTAATTGGACAAGAATAAGCCTTTGGAGGACGAAAATGACCTAAATGTTCATCCAATGACACAAACACACCTATTGGATGCACAAGATTACATAAAAACCCAAATTGGACAAGAATAAGCCTAGGGAGGACGAAAATGACCTAAATGTTCATCCAATGACACAAACACACCTATTGGATGCACAAGATTCCTTAAAAACCCTAATTGGACAAGAATAAGCCTAGGGAAGACGAAAATGACCTAAATGTACATCCAATGACACAAATAAACTTATTGGATGCACAAGATTGGTTAAAAACCCTAATTGGACAAGAATAAGCCTTTGGAGGACGAAAATGACCTAAATGATCATCCAATGACACAAACACACCTATTGGATGCACAAGATTGCTTAAAAACCCTAATTGGAAAAGAATAAAACTAGGGAGGACGAAAATGACCTAAATGTTCATCCAATGACACAAACACACCTATTGGATGCACAAGATTACTTAAAAACCCTAATTGGACAAGAATAAGCCTAGGGAGAACGAAAATGACCTAAATGTTCATCCAATGACACAAACACACCTATTGGATGCACAAGATTACTTAAAAACCCTAATTGGACAAGAATAAGCCTAGGGAGGACGAAAATGACCTAAATGTTCATCCAATGACACAAACACACCTATTGGATGCACAAGATTCCTTAAAAACCCTAATTGGACAAGAATAAGCCTATGGAAGACGAAAATGACCTAAATGTACATCCAATGACACAAATAAACTTGTTGGATGCACAAGATTGGTTAAAAACCCTAATTGGACAAGAATAAGCCTTTGGAGGACGAAAATGACCTAAATGATCATCCAATTACACAAACACACCTATTGGATGCACAAGATTGCTTAAAAACCCTAATTGGAAAAGAATAAAACTAGGGAGGACGAAAAATGACCTAAATGTTCATCCAATGACACAAACAAACCTATTGGATGCACAAGATTACTTAAAAACCCTAATTGGACAAGAATAAGCCTAGGGAGGACGAAAATGACCTAAATGTTCATCCAATGACACAAACACACATATTGGATGCATAAAATTGGTTAAAAAACCTAATTGGACAAGAATAAACTTAGGGAGGACGAAAATGACCTAAATGTTCATCCAATGACACAAACACACCTATTGGATGCACAAGATTGGTTAAAAAATCCTAATTTGTAAAGAATAAGCCTAGGGAGGACGAAAATGACCTAAATGTTCATCTAATGAAACAAACACACCTATTGGATGCACAAGATTGGTTAAAAACCCTAATTGGAAACGAATAACACTAGGGAGGACGAAAATGACCTAAATGTTCATCCAATGACACAAACACACTTAATTAGATGCACAAGATTGCTTAAAAACCCTAATTGGACAAGAATAAGCCTAGGGAGGACGAAAATGACCTAAATATACATCCAATGACACAAATGAACTTATTAGATGCACAAGATTGGTTAAAAACCCTAATTGAACAAGAATTAACCTATGGAGGACTAAAATGACCTAAATGTTCATCCAATGACACAAACACACCTATTGGATGCACAAGATTGATTAAAAATCCTAATTTGTAAAGAATAAGCCTAGGGAGGACGAAAATGACCTAAATGTTCATCTAATGAAACAAACACACCTATTGGATGCACAAGATTGGTTAAAAACCCTAATTGGAAAAGAATAACACTAGGGAGGACGAAAATGACCTAAATGTTCATCCAATGACACAAACACACATATTTGATGCACAAGATTGCTTAAAAACCCAAATTGGACAAGAATAAGCCTAGGGAGGACGAAAATGACCTAAATGTACATCCATTGACACAAATGAACTTATTGGATGCACAAGATTGGTTAAAAACCCTAATTGGACAAGAATAATCCTATGGAGGATGAAAATGACCTAAATGATCATCCAATGACACAAACACACCTATTGGATGCACAAGATTACTTAAAAACCCTAATTGGACAAGAATAAGCCTAGGGAGGACGAAAATGACCTAAATGTTCATCCAATGACACAAACACACCTATTGGATGCACAAGATTCCTTAAAAACCCTAATTGGACAAGAATAAGCCTATGGAAGACGAAAATGACCTAAATGTACATCCAATGACACAAATAAACTTGTTGGATGCACAAGATTGGTTAAAAACCCTAATTGGACAAGAATAAGCCTTTGGAGGACGAAAATGACCTAAATGATCATCCAATTACACAAACACACCTATTGGATGCACAAGATTGCTTAAAAACCCTAATTGGAAAAGAATAAAACTAGGGAGGACGAAAAATGACCTAAATGTTCATCCAATGACACAAACAAACCTATTGGATGCACAAGATTACTTAAAAACCCTAATTGGACAAGAATAAGCCTAGGGAGGACGAAAATGACCTAAATGTTCATCCAATGACACAAACACACATATTGGATGCATAAAATTGGTTAAAAAACCTAATTGGACAAGAATAAACTTAGGGAGGACGAAAATGACCTAAATGTTCATCCAATGACACAAACACACCTATTGGATGCACAAGATTGGTTAAAAACCCTAATTGGAAACGAATAACACTAGGGAGGACGAAAATGACCTAAATGTTCATCCAATGACACAAACACACTTAATTAGATGCACAAGATTGCTTAAAAACCCTAATTGGACAAGAATAAGCCTAGGGAGGACGAAAATGACCTAAATATACATCCAATGACACAAATGAACTTATTAGATGCACAAGATTGGTTAAAAACCCTAATTGAACAAGAATTAACCTATGGAGGACTAAAATGACCTAAATGTTCATCCAATGACACAAACACACCTATTGGATGCACAAGATTGATTAAAAATCCTAATTTGTAAAGAATAAGCCTATGGAGGATGAAAATGACCTAAATGTTCATCCAATGACACAAACACACCTATTGGATGCACAAGATTACTTAAAAACCCTAATTGGACAAGAATAAGCCTAGGGAGGACGAAAATGACCTAAATGTTCATCCAATGACCCAAACACACCTATTGGATGCACAAGATTACTTAAAAACCCTAATTGGACAAGAATACGACTAGGGAGGACGAAAATGACCTAAATGTTCATCCAATGACACAAACTCACCTATTGAATGCACAAGATTCCTTAAAAACCCTAATTGGACAAGAATAAGCCTAGGGAAGACGAAAATGACCTAAATGTACATCCAATGACACAAATAAACTTATTAGATGCACAAGATTGGTTAAAAACCCTAATTGGACAAGAATAAGCCTTTGGAGGACGAAAATGACCTAAATGTTCATCCAATGACACAAACACACCTATTGGATGCACAAGATTACTTAAAAACCCAAATTGGACAAGAATAAGCCTAGGGAGGACGAAAATGACCTAAATGTTCATCCAATGACAAAAACACACCTATTGGATGCACAAGATTCCTTAAAAACCCTAATTGGACTAGAATAAGGCTAGGGAAGACGAAAATGACCTAAATGTACATCCAATGACACAAATAAACTTATTGGATGCACAAGATTGGTTAAAAACCCTAATTGGACAAGAATAAGCCTTTGGAGGACGAAAATGACCTAAATGATCATCCAATGACACAAACACACCTATTGGATGCACAAGATTGCTTAAAAACCCTAATTGGAAAAGAATAAAACTAGGGAGGACGAAAATGACCTAAATGTTCATCCAATGACACAAACACACCTATTGGATGCGCAAGATTACTTAAAAACCCTAATTGGACATGAATAAGCCTAGGGAAGACGAAAATGACCTAAATGTACATCCAATGACACAAATAAACTTATTGGATGCACAAGATTGGTTAAAAACCCTAATTGGACAAGAATAAGCCTTTGGAGGACGAAAATGACCTAAATGTTCATCCAATGACATAAACACACCTATTGGATGCACAAGATTGCTTAAAAACCCTAATTGGAAAAGAATAAAACAAGGGAGGACGAAAAATGACCTAAATGTTCATCCAATGACACAAACACACCTATTGGATGCACAAGATTACTTAAAAACCCTAATTGGACAAGAATAAGCCTTTGGAGGACGAAAATGACCTAAATGATCATCCAATGACACAAACACACCTATTGGATGCACAAGATTACTTAAAAACCCTAATTGGACAAGAATACGACTAGGGAGGACGAAAATGACCTAAATGTTCATCAAATAACACAAACACACCTATTGGATGCACAAGATTGGTTAAAAACCCTAATTGGAAAGGAATAAGACTAGGGAGGACGAAAATGACCTAAATGTTCATCCAATGACACAAACACACCTATTGGATTCGCAAGATTGGTTAGAAACCCTAATTGGACAAGAATAAACCTAGGGAGAACGAAAGTGACCTAAATGTTCATCCAATGACACAAACATACCTATTGGATGCACAAGATTGGTTAAAAACCCTAATTTGTAATGAATAAGCCTAGGGAGGACAAAAATGACTTAAATGTTCATCTAATGACACAAACACACCTAATGGATGCACAAGATTGGTTAAAAACCCTAATTGGACAAGAATAAGCCTAGGGAGGACGAAAATGACCTAAATGTTCATCCAATGACACAAACATACCTATTGGATGCACAAGATTGCTTAAAAACCCTAATTGGACAAGAATAAGCCTAGGGAGGACGAAAATGACCAAAATGTACATCCAATGACACAAACACACCTATTGGATGCACTAGATTACTTAAAAACCCTAATTGGACAAGAATAAGCCTAGGGAAGACGAAAATGACCTAAATGTACATCCAATGACACAAATGAACTTATTGGATGCACAAGATTGGTTAAAAACCCTAATTGGACAAGAATAAGCCTATGGAGGACGAAAATGACCTAAATGTTCATCCAATGACACAAACACACCTATTGGATGGACAAGATTACTTAAAAACCCTAATTGGACAAGAATAAGCCTAGGGAGGACGAAAATGACCTAAATGTTCATCCAATGACACAAACACACCTATTGGATGCACAAGATTGCTTAAAAACCCTAATTAGACAAGAATAAGACTAGGGAGGACGAAAATGACCTAAATGTTCATCCAATGACACAAACACACTTATTAGATGCACAAGATTGCTAAAAAACCCTAATTCGACAAGAATAAGCCTAGGGAGGACGAAAATGACCTAAATGTACATCCAATGACACAAATGAACTTATTGGATGCACAAGATTGGTTAAAAACCCTAATTGGACAAGAATAAGCCTATGGAGGACGAAAATGACCTAAATGTTCATCCAATGACACAAACACACCTATTGGATGCACAAGATTACTTAAAAACCCAAATTGGACAAGAATAAGCCTAGGGAAGACAAAAATGAACTAAATGTACATCCAATGACACAAATGAACTTATTGGATGCACAAGATTGGTTAAAAACCCTAATTGGACAAAAATAAGCCTATGGAGGACGAAAATGACCTAAATGTTCATCCAATGACACAAACACACCTATTGGATGCACAAGATTGCTTAAAAACCCTAATTGGACAAGAATAAGCCTAGGGAGGACGAAAATGACCTAAATGTTCATCCAATGACACAAACACACCTATTAGATGCACAAGATTGGTTAAAAACTCTAATTGGACAAGAATAAGCCTTGGGAGGACGAAAATGACCTAAATGTTCATCCAATGACACAAATGAACTTATTGGATGCACAAGATTGCTTAAAAACCCTAATTGGACAAGAATAAGCCTAGGGAGGACGAAAATGACCTAAATGTTCATCCAATGACACAAATACACCTATTGGATGCACAAGATTGGTTAAAAACCCTAATTGGACAAGAATAAGCATAGGGAGGACGAAAATGACCTAAATGTTCATCCAATAACACAAATGAACTTATTGGATGCACAAGATTGCTTAAAAACCCTAATTAGACAAGAATAAGCCTAGGGAGGACTAAAATGACCTAAATGTTCATCCAATGACACAAATACACCTATTGGATGTACAAGATTGGTTAAAAACCCTAATTGGACAAGAATAAACCTAGGGAGGACGAAAATGACCTAAATGTTCATCCAATGACACAAATGAACTTATTGGATGCACAAGATTGCTTAAAAACCCTAATTGGACAAGAATAAGCCTAGGGAGGACGAAAATGACCTAAATGTTCATCCAATGACACAAATACACCTATTGGATGCACAAGATTGGTTAAAAACCCTAATTGGACAAGAATAAGCCTGGGGAGGACGAAAATGACCTAAATGTTCACCCAATGACACAAATGAACTTATTGGATGCACAAGATTGCTTAAAAACCCTAATTGGACAAGAATAAGCCTAGGGAGGACGAAAATGACCTAAATGTTCATCCAATGACACAAATACACCTATTGGATGCACAGGATTGGTTAAAAACCCTAATTGGACAAGAATATGCCTAGGGAGGACGAAAATGACCTAAATGTTCATCCAATGACACAAATGAACTTATTGGATGCACAAGATTGCTTAAAAACCCTAATTGGACAAGAATAAGCCTAGGGATGACGAAAATGACCTAAATGTTCATCCAATGACACAAATGAACTTATTGGATGCACAAGATTGGTTAAAAACCCTAATTGGACAAGAATAAGCCTATGGAGGACGAAAATGACCTAAATGTTCATCCAATGACACAAACAAACCTATTGGATGCACAAGATTACTTAAAAACCCTAATTGGACAAGAATAAGCCTAGGGAGGACGAAAATGACCTAAATGTTCATCCAATGACACAAACACACCTATTGGATGCATAAGATTGGTTAAAAACCCTAATTGGACAAGAATAAACCTAGAGAGGACGAAAATGACCTAAATGTTCATCCAATGAGACAAACACACCTATTGGATGCACAAGATTGGTTAAAAAATCCTAATTTGTAAAGAATAAGCCTAGGGAGGACGAAAATGACCTAAATGTTCATCTAATGAAACAAACACACCTATTGGATGCACAAGATTGGTTAAAAACCCTAATTGGAAACGAATAACACTAGGGAGGACGAAAATGACCTAAATGTTCATCCAATGACACAAACACACTTAATTAGATGCACAAGATTGCTTAAAAACCCTAATTGGACAAGAATAAGCCTAGGGAGGACGAAAATGACCTAAATATACATCCAATGACACAAATGAACTTATTAGATGCACAAGATTGGTTAAAAACCCTAATTGAACAAGAATTAACCTATGGAGGACTAAAATGACCTAAATGTTCATCCAATGACACAAACACACCTATTGGATGCACAAGATTGATTAAAAATCCTAATTTGTAAAGAATAAGCCTATGGAGGATGAAAATGACCTAAATGTTCATCCAATGACACAAACACACCTATTGGATGCACAAGATTACTTAAAAACCCTAATTGGACAAGAATAAGCCTAGGGAGGACGAAAATGACCTAAATGTTCATCCAATGACCCAAACACACCTATTGGATGCACAAGATTACTTAAAAACCCTAATTGGACAAGAATACGACTAGGGAGGACGAAAATGACCTAAATGTTCATCCAATGACACAAACTCACCTATTGAATGCACAAGATTCCTTAAAAACCCTAATTGGACAAGAATAAGCCTAGGGAAGACGAAAATGACCTAAATGTACATCCAATGACACAAATAAACTTATTAGATGCACAAGATTGGTTAAAAACCCTAATTGGACAAGAATAAGCCTTTGGAGGACGAAAATGACCTAAATGTTCATCCAATGACACAAACACACCTATTGGATGCACAAGATTACTTAAAAACCCAAATTGGACAAGAATAAGCCTAGGGAGGACGAAAATGACCTAAATGTTCATCCAATGACAAAAACACACCTATTGGATGCACAAGATTCCTTAAAAACCCTAATTGGACTAGAATAAGGCTAGGGAAGACGAAAATGACCTAAATGTACATCCAATGACACAAATAAACTTATTGGATGCACAAGATTGGTTAAAAACCCTAATTGGACAAGAATAAGCCTTTGGAGGACGAAAATGACCTAAATGATCATCCAATGACACAAACACACCTATTGGATGCACAAGATTGCTTAAAAACCCTAATTGGAAAAGAATAAAACTAGGGAGGATGAAAATGACCTAAATGTTCATCCAATGACACAAACACACCTATTGGATGCGCAAGATTACTTAAAAACCCTAATTGGACATGAATAAGCCTAGGGAAGACGAAAATGACCTAAATGTACATCCAATGACACAAATAAACTTATTGGATGCACAAGATTGGTTAAAAACCCTAATTGGACAACAATAAGCCTTTGGAGGACGAAAATGACCTAAATGTTCATCCAATGACATAAACACACCTATTGGATGCACAAGATTGCTTAAAAACCCTAATTGGAAAAGAATAAAACAAGGGAGGACGAAAAATGACCTAAATGTTCATCCAATGACACAAACACACCTATTGGATGCTCAAGATTACTTAAAAACCCTAATTGGACAAGAATAAGCCTTTGGAGGACGAAAATGACCTAAATGATCATCCAATGACACAAACACACCTATTGGATGCACAAGATTACTTAAAAACCCTAATTGGACAAGAATACGACTAGGGAGGACGAAAATGACCTAAATGTTCATCAAATAACACAAACACACCTATTGGATGCACAAGATTGGTTAAAAACCCTAATTGGAAAGGAATAAGACTAGGGAGGACGAAAATGACCTAAATGTTCATCCAATGACACAAACACACCTATTGGATTCGCAAGATTGGTTAGAAACCCTAATTGGACAAGAATAAACCTAGGGAGGACGAAAGTGACCTAAATGTTCATCCAATGACACAAACATACCTATTGGATGCACAAGATTGGTTAAAAACCCTAATTTGTAAAGAATAAGCCTAGGGAGGACAAAAATGACTTAAATGTTCATCTAATGATACAAACACACCTAATGGATGCACAAGATTGGTTAAAAACCCTAATTGGACAAGAATAAGCCTAGGGAGGACGAAAATGACCTAAATGTTCATCGAATGACACAAACATACCTATTGGATGCACAAGATTGCTTAAAAACCCTAATTGGACAAGAATAAGCCTAGGGAGGACGAAAATGACCTAAATGTACATCCAATGACACAAACACACCTATTGGATGCACAAGATTACTTAAAAACCGTAATTGGACAAGAATAAGCCTAGGGAAGACGAAAATGACCTAAATGTACATCCAATGACCCAAATGAACTTATTGGATGCACAAGATTGGTTAAAAACCCTAATTGGACAAGAATAAGCCTTTGGAGGAAGAAAATGTCCTAAATGTTCATCCAATGACACAAACACACCTATTGGTTGCACAAGATTGCTTAAAAACCCTAATTGGAAAAGAATAAGACTAGGGAGGACGAAAATGACCTAAATGTTCATCCAATGACACAAACACACTTATTGGATGCACAAGATTGCTTAAAAACCCTAATTGGAAAAGAATAAGACTAGGGAGGACGAAAATGACCTAAATGTTCATCCAATGACACAAACACACCTATTGGATGAACAAGATTGCTTAAAAACCATAATTGGAAAAGAATAAAACAAGGGAGGACGAAAAATGACCTAAATGTTCATCCAATGACACAAACACACCTATTGGATGCACAAGATTACTTAAAAACCCTAATTGGACAAGAATAAGTCTAGGGAGGACGAAAATGACCTAAATATTCATCCAATGACACAAACACACCTATTGGATGCACAAGATTACTTAAAAACCCTAATTGGACAAGAATACGACTAGGGAGGACGAAAATGACCTAAATGTTCATCCAATGACACAAACACACCTATTGGATGCACAAGATTGGTTAAAAATCCTAATTGGAAAGGAATAAGACTAGGGAGGACGAAAATGACCTAAATGTTCATCCAATGACACAAACACACCTATTGGATTCGCAAGATTGGTTAGAAACCCTAATTGGACAAGAATAAACCTAGGGAGGACGAAAGTGACCTAAATGTTCATCCAATGACACAAACATACCTATTGGATGCACAAGATTGGTTAAAAACCCTAATTTGTAAAGAATAAGCCTAGGGAGGACAAAAATGACTTAAATGTTCATCTAATGACACAAACACACCTAATGGATGCACAAGATTAGTTAAAAACCCTAATTGGACAAGAATAAGCCTAGGGAGGACGAAAATGACCTAAATGTTCATCCAATGACACAAACATACCTATTGGATGCACAAGATTGCTTAAAAACCCTAATTGGACAAGAATAAGCCTAGGGAGGACGAAAATGACCTAAATGTACATCCAATGACACAAACACACCTATTGGATGCACAAGATTACTTAAAAACCGTAATTGGACAAGAATAAGCCTAGGGAAGACGAAAATGACCTAAATGTACATCCAATGACACAAATGAACTTATTGGATGCACAAGATTGGTTAAAAACCCTAATTGGACAAGAATAAGCCTATGGAGGAAGAAAATGTCCTAAATGTTCATCCAATGACACAAACACACCTATTGGTTGCACAAGATTGCTTAAAAACCCTAATTGGAAAAGAATAAGACTAGGGAGGACGAAAATGACCTAAATGTTCATCCAATGACACAAACACACTTATTGGATGCACAAGATTGCTTAAAAACCCTAATTGGAAAAGAATAAGACTAGGGAGGACGAAAATGACCTAAATGTTCATCCAATGACACAAACACACCTATTGGATGCACAAGATTACTTAAAAACCCTAATTGGACAAGAATAAGCCTAGGGAAGGCGAAAATGACCTAAATGTACATCTAATGACACAAATGAACTTATTGGATGCACAAGATTGGTTAAAAACCCTAATTGGACAAGAATAAGCCTTTGGAGGAAGAAAATGTCCTAAATGTTCATCCAATGACACAAACACACCTATTGGTTGCACAAGATTGCTTAAAAACCCTAATTGGAAAAGAATAAGACTAGGGAGGACGAAAATGACCTAAATGTTCATCCAATGACACAAACACACCTATTGGATGCACAAGATTGCTTAAAAACCCTAATTGGACAAGAATAAGCCTAGGGAGGACGAAAATGACCTAAATGTTCATCCAATGACACAAACACACCTATTGGATGCACAAGATTGCTTAAAAACCCTAATTGGAAAAGAATAAAACTAGGGAGGACGAAAATGACCTAAATGTTCATCCAATGACACAAACACACCTATTGGATGCACAAGATTACTTAAAAACCCTAATTGGACAAGAATAAGCCTAGGGAGGACGAAAATGACCTAAATGTTCATCCAATGACCCAAACACACCTATTGGATGCACAAGATTACTTAAAAACCCTAATTGGACAAGAATACGACTAGGGAGGACGAAAATGACCTAAATGTTCATCCAATGACACAAACTCACCTATTGAATGCACAAGATTCCTTAAAAACCCTAATTGGACAAGAATAAGCCTAGGGAAGACGAAAATGACCTAAATGTACATCCAATGACACAAATAAACTTATTAGATGCACAAGATTGGTTAAAAACCCTAATTGGACAAGAATAAGCCTTTGGAGGACGAAAATGACCTAAATGTTCATCCAATGACACAAACACACCTATTGGATGCACAAGATTACTTAAAAACCCAAATTGGACAAGAATAAGCCTAGGGAGGACGAAAATGACCTAAATGTTCATCCAATGACAAAAACACACCTATTGGATGCACAAGATTCCTTAAAAACCCTAATTGGACTAGAATAAGGCTAGGGAAGACGAAAATGACCTAAATGTACATCCAATGACACAAATAAACTTATTGGATGCACAAGATTGGTTAAAAACCCTAATTGGACAAGAATAAGCCTTTGGAGGACGAAAATGACCTAAATGATCATCCAATGACACAAACACACCTATTGGATGCACAAGATTGCTTAAAAACCCTAATTGGAAAAGAATAAAACTAGGGAGGATGAAAATGACCTAAATGTTCATCCAATGACACAAACACACCTATTGGATGCGCAAGATTACTTAAAAACCCTAATTGGACATGAATAAGCCTAGGGAAGACGAAAATGACCTAAATGTACATCCAATGACACAAATAAACTTATTGGATGCACAAGATTGGTTAAAAACCCTAATTGGACAACAATAAGCCTTTGGAGGACGAAAATGACCTAAATGTTCATCCAATGACATAAACACACCTATTGGATGCACAAGATTGCTTAAAAACCCTAATTGGAAAAGAATAAAACAAGGGAGGACGAAAAATGACCTAAATGTTCATCCAATGACACAAACACACCTATTGGATGCACAAGATTACTTAAAAACCCTAATTGGACAAGAATAAGCCTTTGGAGGACGAAAATGACCTAAATGATCATCCAATGACACAAACACACCTATTGGATGCACAAGATTACTTAAAAACCCTAATTGGACAAGAATACGACTAGGGAGGACGAAAATGACCTAAATGTTCATCAAATAACACAAACACACCAATTGGATGCACAAGATTGGTTAAAACCCTAATTGGAAAGGAATAAGACTAGGGAGGACGAAAATGACCTAAATGTTCATCCAATGACACAAACACACCTATTGGATTCGCAAGATTGGTTAGAAACCCTAATTGGACAAGAATAAACCTAGGGAGGACGAAAGTGACCTAAATGTTCATCCAATGACACAAACATACCTATTGGATGCACAAGATTGGTTAAAAACCCTAATTTGTAAAGAATAAGCCTAGGGAGGACAAAAATGACTTAAATGTTCATCTAATGACACAAACACACCTAATGGATGCACAAGATTGGTTAAAAACCCTAATTGGACAAGAATAAGCCTAGGGAGGACGAAAATGACCTAAATGTTCATCCAATGACACAAACATACCTATTGGATGCACAAGATTGCTTAAAAACCCAAATTTGTAAAGAATAAGCCTAGGGAGGACGAAAATGACCAAAATGTACATCCAATGACACAAACACACCTATTGGATGCACTAGATTACTTAAAAACCCTAATTGGACAAGAATAAGCCTAGGGAAGACGAAAATGACCTAAATGTACATCCAATGACACAAATGAACTTATTGGATGCACAAGATTGGTTAAAAACCCTAATTGGACAAGAATAAGCCTTTGGAGGAAGAAAATGTCCTAAATGTTCATCCAATGACACAAACACACCTATTGGTTGCACAAGATTGCTTAAAAACCCTAATTGGAAAAGAATAAGACTAGGGAGGACGAAAATGACCTAAATGTTCATCCAATGACACAAACACACTTATTGGATGCACAAGATTGCTTAAAAACCCTAATTGGAAAAGAATAAGACTAGGGAGGACGAAAATGACCTAAATGTACATCCAATGACACAAACACACCTATTGGATGCACAAGATTACTTAAAAACCCTAATTGGACAAGAATAAGCCTAGGGAAGGCGAAAATGACCTAAATGTACATCCAATGACACAAATAAACTTATTGGATGCACAAGATTGGTTAAAAACCCTAATTGGACAAGAATAAGCCTTTGGAGGAAGAAAATTTCCTAAATGTTCATCCAATGACACAAACACACCTATTGGTTGCACAAGATTGCTTAAAAACCCTAATTGGAAAAGAATAAGACTAGGGAGGACGAAAATGACCTAAATGTTCATCCAATGACACAAACACACTTATTGGATGCACAAGATTGCTTAAAAACCCTAATTGGAAAAGAATAAGACTAGGGAGGACGAAAATGACCTAAATGTTCATCCAATGACACAAACACACCTATTGGATGCACAAGATTACTTAAAAACCCTAATTGGACAAGAATAAGCCTAAGGAAGGCGAAAATGACCTAAATGTACATCCAATGACACAAATAAACTTATTAGATGCACAAGATTTGTTAAAAACCCTAATTGGACAAGAATAAGCCTTTGGAGGACGAAATTGACCTAAATGTTCATATAATGACACAAACACACCTATTGGATGCACAAGACTACTTAAAAACCCTAATTGGACAAGAATAAGCCTAGGGAGGACGAAAATGACCTAAATGTTCATCCAATGACACAAACACACCTATGGGATGCACAAGATTACTTAAAAACCCTAATTGGACAAGAATAAGCCTAGGGAGGACGAAAATGACCTAAATGTTTATCCAATGACACAAAAACACCTATTGGATGCACAAGATTACTTAAAAACCCTAATTGGACAAGAATAAGTCTAGGGAGGACGAAAATGACCTAAATATTCATCCAATGACACAAACACACCTATTGGATGCACAAGATTACTTAAAAACCCTAATTGGACAAGAATACGACTAGGGAGGACGAAAATGACCTAAATGTTCATCCAATGACACAAACACACCTATTGGATGCACAAGATTGGTTAAAAACCCTAATTGGAAAGGAATAAGACTAGGGAGGACGAAAATGACCTTAATGTTCATCCGATGACACAAACACACCTATTGGATTCGCAAGATTGGTTAGAAACCCTAATTGGACAAGAATAAACCTAGGGAGAACGAAAGTGACCTAAATGTTCATCCAATGACACAAACATACCTATTGGATGCACAAGATTGGTTAAAAACCCTAATTTGTAAAGAATAAGCCTAGGGAGGACAAAAATGACTTAAATGTTCATCTAATGACACAAACACACCTAATGGATGCACAAGATTGGTTAAAAACCCTAATTGGACAAGAATAAGCCTAGGGAGGACGAAAATGACCTAAATGTTCATCCAATGACACAAACATACCTATTGGATGCACAAGATTGCTTAAAAACCCTAATTGGACAAGAATAAGCCTAGGGAGGACGAAAATGACCTAAATGTACATCCAATGACACAAATGAACTTATTGGATGCACAAGATTGGTTAAAAACCCTAATTGAACAAGAATAAGCCTAGGGAGGACGAAAATGACCTAAATGTTCATCCAATGACACAAACACACCTATTGGATGCACAAGATTGGTTAGAAACCCTAATTGGACAAGAATAAGCCTAGGGAGGACGAAAATGACCTAAATGTTAATCCAATGACACAAATGAACTTATTGGATGCACAAGATTGGTTAAAAACCCTAATTGTACAAGAATAAGCCTAGGGAGGACGAAAATGACCTAAATGTTCATCCAATGACACAAACACACCTATTGGATGCACAAGATTGGTTAAAAACCCTAATTGGACAAGAATAAGCCTAGGGAGGACGAAAATGACCTAAATGTTCATCCAATGACACAAACCCACTTATTGGATGCACAAGATTACTTTAAAACCATAAATGGACAAGAATAAGCCTATGGAGGACGAAAATGACCTAAATGTTCATCCAATGACACAAACACACCTATTGGATGCACAAGATTACTTAAAAACCCTAATTGGACAAGAATAAGCCTAGGGAGGACGAAAATGACCTAAATGTTCATCCAATGACCCAAACACACCTATTGGATGCACAAGATTACTTAAAAACCCTAATTGGACAAGAATACGACTAGGGAGGACGAAAATGACCTAAATGTTCATCCAATGACACAAACTCACCTATTGAATGCACAAGATTCCTTAAAAACCCTAATTGGACAAGAATAAGCCTAGGGAAGACGAAAATGACCTAAATGTACATCCAATGACACAAATAAACTTATTAGATGCACAAGATTGGTTAAAAACCCTAATTGGACAAGAATAAGCCTTTGGAGGACGAAAATGACCTAAATGTTCATCCAATGACACAAACACACCTATTGGATGCACAAGATTACTTAAAAACCCTAATTGGACATGAATAAGCCTAGGGAAGACGAAAATGACCTAAATGTACATCCAATGACACAAATAAACTTATTAGATGCACAAGATTGGTTAAAAACCCTAATTGGACAAGAATAAGCCTTTGGAGGACGAAAATGACCTAAATGTTCATCCAATGACACAAACACACCTATTGGATGCACAAGATTACTTAAAAACCCTAATTGGACAAGAATAAGCCTAGGGAGGACGAAAATGACCTAAATGTTCATCCAATGACACAAACACACCTATTGGATGCACAAGATTCCTTAAAAACCCTAATTGGACAAGAATAAGCCTATGGAAGACGAAAATGACCTAAATGTACATCCAATGACACAAATAAACTTGTTGGATGCACAAGATTGGTTAAAAACCCTAATTGGACAAGAATAAGCCTTTGGAGGACGAAAATGACCTAAATGATCATCCAATTACACAAACACACCTATTGGATGCACAAGATTGCTTAAAAACCCTAATTGGAAAAGAATAAAACTAGGGAGGACGAAAAATGACCTAAATGTTCATCCAATGACACAAACAAACCTATTGGATGCACAAGATTACTTAAAAACCCTAATTGGACAAGAATAAGCCTAGGGAGGACGAAAATGACCTAAATGTTCATCCAATGACACAAACACACATATTGGATGCATAAAATTGGTTAAAAAACCTAATTGGACAAGAATAAACTTAGGGAGGACGAAAATGACCTAAATGTTCATCCAATGACACAAACACACCTATTGGATGCACAAGATTGGTTAAAAAATCCTAATTTGTAAAGAATAAGCCTAGGGAGGACGAAAATGACCTAAATGTTCATCTAATGAAACAAACACACCTATTGGATGCACAAGATTGGTTAAAAACCCTAATTGGAAACGAATAACACTAGGGAGGACGAAAATGACCTAAATGTTCATCCAATGACACAAACACACTTAATTAGATGCACAAGATTGCTTAAAAACCCTAATTGGACAAGAATAAGCCTAGGGAGGACGAAAATGACCTAAATATACATCCAATGACACAAATGAACTTATTAGATGTACAAGATTGGTTAAAAACCCTAATTAAACAAGAATAAACCTAGGGAGGACGAAAATGACCTAAATGTTCATCCAATGAAACAAACACACCTATTGGATGCACAGGATTGATTAAAAATCCTAATTTGTAAAGAATAAGCCTAGGGAGGACGAAAATGACCTAAATGTTCATCTAATGAAACAAACACACCTATTGGATGCACAAGATTGGTTAAAAACCCTAATTGGAAAAGAATAACACTAGGGAGGACGAAAATGACCTAAATGTTCATCCAATGACACAAACACACATATTTGATGCACAAGATTGCTTAAAAACCCTAATTGGACAAGAATAAGCCTAGGGAGGACGAAAATGACCTAAATGTTCATCCAATGACCCAAACACACCTATTGGATGCACAAGATTATTTAAAAACCCTAATTGGACAAGAATACGACTAGGGAGGACGAAAATGACCTAAATGTTCATCCAATGACACAAACTCACCTATTATATGCACAAGATTCCTTAAAAACCCTAATTGGACAAGAATAAGCCTAGGGAAGACGAAAATGACCTAAATGTACATCCAATGACACAAATAAACTTATTAGATGCACAAGATTGGTTAAAAACCCTAATTGGACAAGAATAAGCCTTTGGAGGACGAAAATGACCTAAATGTTCATCCAATGACACAAACACACCTATTGGATGCACAAGATTACTTAAAAACCCAAATTGGACAAGAATAAGCCTAGGGAGGACGAAAATGACCTAAATGTTCATCCAATGACAAAAACACACCTATTGGATGCACAAGATTCCTTAAAAACCCTAATTGGACTAGAATAAGGCTAGGGAAGACGAAAATGACCTAAATGTACATCCAATGACACAAATAAACTTATTGGATGCACAAGATTGGTTAAAAACCCTAATTGGACAAGAATAAGCCTTTGGAGGACGAAAATGACCTAAATGATCATCCAATGACACAAACACACCTATTGGATGCACAAGATTGCTTAAAAACCCTAATTGGAAAAGAATAAAACTAGGGAGGACGAAAATGACCTAAATGTTCATCCAATGACACAAACACACCTATTGGATGCACAAGATTACTTAAAAACCCTAATTGGACAAGAATAAGCCTAGGGAGAACGAAAATGACCTAAATGTTCATCCAATGACACAAACACACCTATTGGATGCACAAGATTATTTAAAAACCCTAATTGGAAGAGAATAAGCCTTTGGTGGACGAAAATGACCTAAATGTTCATCCAATGACACAAACACACCTATTGGATGCTCAAGATTGCTTAAAAACCCTAATTAGACAAGAATAAGACTAGGGAGGACGAAAATGACCTAAATGTTCATCCAATAACACAAACACACTTATTAGATGCACAAGATTGCTTAAAAACCCTAATTGGACAAGAATAAGCCTAGGGAGGACGAAAATGACCTAAATGTACATCCAATGACACAAATGAACTTATTGGATGCACAAGATTGGTTAAAAACCCTAATTGGACAAGAATAAGCCTATGGAGGACGAAAATGACCTAAATGTTCATCCAATGACACAAACACACCTATTGGATGCACAAGATTACTTAAAAACCCAAATTGGACAAGAATAAGCCTAGGGAAGACAAAAATGACCTAAATGTACATCCAATGACACAAATGAACTTATTGGATGCACAAGATTGGTTAAAAACCCTAACTGGACAAAAATAAGCCTATGGAGGACGAAAATGTACTAAATGTTCATCCAATGATACAAACACACCTATTGGATGCACAAGATTGCTTAAAAACCCTAATTGGACAAGAATAAGCCTAGGGAGGACGAAAATGACCTAAATGTTCATCCAATGACACAAACACCCCTATTGGATGCACAAGATTGCTTAAAAACCCTAATGAGACAAGAATAAGACTAGGGAGGACGAAAATGACCTAAATGTACATCCAATGACACAAACACACTTATTGGATGCACAAGATTGCTTAAAAACCCTAATTGGACAAGAATAAGCCTAGGGAGGACGAAAATGACCTAAATGTACATCCAATGACACAAATGAACTTATTGGATGCACAAGATTGGTTAAAAACCCTAATTGGACAAAAAAAAGCCTATGGAGGACGAAAATGACCTAAATGTTCATCCAATGACACAAACACACCTATTGGATGCACAAGATTACTTAAAAACCCTAATTGGACAAGAATAAGCCTAGGGAGGACGAAAATGACCTAAATGTTCATCCAATGACACAAACACACTTATTAGATGCACAAGATTGCTTAAAAACCCTAATTGGAAAGAATAAGCCTAGGGAGGATGAAAATGACCTAAATGTACATCCAATGACACAAATGAACTTATTGGATGCACAAGATTGGTTAAAAACCCTAATTGGACAAGAATAAGCCTATGGAGGACGAAAATGACCTAAATGTTCATCCAATGACACAAACACACCTATTGGATGCACAAGATTACTTAAAAACCCTAATTGGACAAGAATAAGCCTAGGGAGGACGAAAATGACCTAAATGTTCATCCAATGACACAAACACACATATTAGATGCACAAGATTGCTTAAAAACCCTAATTGGACAAGAATAAGCCTAGGGAGGACTAAAATGACCTAAATGTACATCCAATGACACTAATGAACTTATTGGATGCACAAGATTGGTTAAAAACCCTAATTGGACAAGAATAAGCCTATGGAGGACGAAAATGACCTAAATGTTCATCCAATGACACAAACACACCTATTGGATGCACAAGATTACTTAAAAACCCTAATTGGACAAGAATAAACCTAGGGAGGACGAAAATGACCTAAATGTTCATCCAATGACACAAACACACCTATTGGATGCACAAGATTACTTAAAAACCCTAATTGGACAAGAATAAGCCTAGGGAGGACGAAAATGACCTAATTGTTCATCCAATGACACAAACACACCTATTGGATGCACAAGATTACTTAAAAACCCTAATTGGACAAGAATAAGCCTAGGGAGGACGAAAATGACCTAAATGTTCATCCAATGACACAAACACACCTATTGGATGCACAAGATTCCTTAAAAACCCTAATTGGACAAGAATAAGCCTATGGAAGACGAAAATGACCTAAATGTACATCCAATGACACAAATAAACTTGTTGGATGCACAAGATTGGTTAAAAACCCTAATTGGACAAGAATAAGCCTTTGGAGGACGAAAATGACCTAAATGATCATCCAATTACACAAACACACCTATTGGATGCACAAGATTGCTTAAAAACCCTAATTGGAAAAGAATAAAACTAGGGAGGACGAAAAATGACCTAAATGTTCATCCAATGACACAAACAAACCTATTGGATGCACAAGATTACTTAAAAACCCTAATTGGACAAGAATAAGCCTAGGGAGGACGAAAATGACCTAAATGTTCATCCAATGACACAAACACACATATTGGATGCATAAAATTGGTTAAAAAACCTAATTGGACAAGAATAAACTTAGGGAGGACGAAAATGACCTAAATGTTCATCCAATGACACAAACACACCTATTGGATGCACAAGATTGGTTAAAAAATCCTAATTTGTAAAGAATAAGCCTAGGGAGGACGAAAATGACCTAAATGTTCATCTAATGAAACAAACACACCTATTGGATGCACAAGATTGGTTAAAAACCCTAATTGGAAACGAATAACACTAGGGAGGACGAAAATGACCTAAATGTTCATCCAATGACACAAACACACTTAATTAGATGCACAAGATTGCTTAAAAACCCTAATTGGACAAGAATAAGCCTAGGGAGGACGAAAATGACCTAAATATACATCCAATGACACAAATGAACTTATTAGATGCACAAGATTGGTTAAAAACCCTAATTGAACAAGAATTAACCTATGGAGGACTAAAATGACCTAAATGTTCATCCAATGACACAAACACACCTATTGGATGCACAAGATTGATTAAAAATCCTAATTTGTAAAGAATAAGCCTATGGAGGATGAAAATGACCTAAATGTTCATCCAATGACACAAACACACCTATTGGATGCACAAGATTACTTAAAAACCCTAATTGGACAAGAATAAGCCTAGGGAGGACGAAAATGACCTAAATGTTCATCCAATGACCCAAACACACCTATTGGATGCACAAGATTACTTAAAAACCCTAATTGGACAAGAATACGACTAGGGAGGACGAAAATGACCTAAATGTTCATCCAATGACACAAACTCACCTATTGAATGCACAAGATTCCTTAAAAACCCTTATTGGACAAGAATAAGCCTAGGGAAGACGAAAATGACCTAAATGTACATCCAATGACACAAATAAACTTATTAGATGCACAACATTGGTTAAAAACCCTAATTGGACAAGAATAAGCCTTTGGAGGACGAAAATGACCTAAATGTTCATCCAATGACACAAACACACCTATTGGATGCACAAGATTACTTAAAAACCCAAATTGGACAAGAATAAGCCTAGGGAGGACGAAAATGACCTAAATGTTCATCCAATGACACAAACACACCTATTGGATGCACAAGATTCCTTAAAAACCCTAATTGGACAAGAATAAGCCTAGGGAAGACGAAAATGACCTAAATGTACATCCAATGACACAAATAAACTTATTGGATGCACAAGATTGGTTAAAAACCCTAATTGGACAAGAATAAGCCTTTGGAGGACGAAAATGACCTAAATGTTCATCCAATGACACAAACACACCTATTGGATGCACAAGATTGCTTAAAAACCCTAATTGGAAAAGAATAAAACAAGGGAGGACGAAAAATGACCTAAATGTTCATCCAATGACACAAACACACCTATTGGATGCACAAGATTACTTAAAAACCCTAATTGGACAAGAATAAGTCTAGGGAGGACGAAAATGACCTAAATATTCATCCAATGACACAAACACACCTATTGGATGCACAAGATTACTTAAAAACCCTAATTGGACAAGAATACGACTAGGGAGGACGAAAATGACCTAAATGTTCATCCAATGACACAAACACACCTATTGGATGCACAAGATTGGTTAAAAACCCTAATTGGAAAGGAATAAGACTAGGGAGGACGAAAATGACCTTAATGTTCATCCGATGACACAAACACACCTATTGGATTCGCAAGATTGGTTAGAAACCCTAATTGGACAAGAATAAACCTAGGGAGAACGAAAGTGACCTAAATGTTCATCCAATGACACAAACATACCTATTGGATGCACAAGATTGGTTAAAAACCCTAATTTGTAAAGAATAAGCCTAGGGAGGACAAAAATGACTTAAATGTTCATCTAATGACACAAACACACCTAATGGATGCACAAGATTGGTTAAAAACCCTAATTGGACAAGAATAAGCCTAGGGAGGACGAAAATGACCTAAATGTTCATCCAATGACACAAACATACCTATTGGATGCACAAGATTGCTTAAAAACCCAAATTTGTAAAGAATAAGCCTAGGGAGGACGAAAATGACCAAAATGTACATCCAATGACACAAACACACCTATTGGATGCACTAGATTACTTAAAAACCCTAATTGGACAAGAATAAGCCTAGGGAAGACGAAAATGACCTAAATGTACATCCAATGACACAAATGAACTTATTGGATGCACAAGATTGGTTAAAAACCCTAATTGGACAAGAATAAGCCTTTGGAGGAAGAAAATGTCCTAAATGTTCATCCAATGACACAAACACACCTATTGGTTGCACAAGATTGCTTAAAAACCCTAATTGGAAAAGAATAAGACTAGGGAGGACGAAAATGACCTAAATGTTCATCCAATGACACAAACACACTTATTGGATGCACAAGATTGCTTAAAAACCCTAATTGGAAAAGATTAAGACTAGGGAGGACGAAAATGACCTAAATGTTCATCCAATGACACAAACACACCTATTGGATGAACAAGATTGCTTAAAAACCATAATTGGAAAAGAATAAAACAAGGGAGGACGAAAAATGACCTAAATGTTCATCCAATGACACAAACACACCTATTGGATGCACAAGATTACTTAAAAACCCTAATTGGACAAGAATAAGTCTAGGGAGGACGAAAATGACCTAAATATTCATCCAATGACACAAACACACCTATTGGATGCACAAGATTACTTAAAAACCCTAATTGGACAAGAATACGACTAGGGAGGACGAAAATGACCTAAATGTTCATCCAATGACACAAACACACCTATTGGATGCACAAGATTGGTTAAAAATCCTAATTGGAAAGGAATAAGACTAGGGAGGACGAAAATGACCTAAATGTTCATCCAATGACACAAACACACCTATTGGATTCGCAAGATTGGTTAGAAACCCTAATTGGACAAGAATAAACCTAGGGAGGACGAAAGTGACCTAAATGTTCATCCAATGACACAAACATACCTATTGGATGCACAAGATTGGTTAAAAACCCTAATTTGTAAAGAATAAGCCTAGGGAGGACAAAAATGACTTAAATGTTCATCTAATGACACAAACACACCTAATGGATGCACAAGATTGGTTAAAAACCCTAATTGGACAAGAATAAGCCTAGGGAGGACGAAAATGACCTAAATGTTCATCCAATGACACAAACATACCTATTGGATGCACAAGATTGCTTAAAAACCCAAATTTGTAAAGAATAAGCCTAGGGAGGACGAAAATGACCAAAATGTACATCCAATGACACAAACACACCTATTGGATGCACTAGATTACTTAAAAACCCTAATTGGACAAGAATAAGCCTAGGGAAGACGAAAATGACCTAAATGTACATCCAATGACACAAATGAACTTATTGGATGCACAAGATTGGTTAAAAACCCTAATTGGACAAGAATAAGCCTTTGGAGGAAGAAAATGTCCTAAATGTTCATCCAATGACACAAACACACCTATTGGTTGCACAAGATTGCTTAAAAACCCTAATTGGAAAAGAATAAGACTAGGGAGGACGAAAATGACCTAAATGTTCATCCAATGACACAAACACACTTATTGGATGCACAAGATTGCTTAAAAACCCTAATTGGAAAAGAATAAGACTAGGGAGGACGAAAATGACCTAAATGTACATCCAATGACACAAACACACCTATTGGATGCACAAGATTACTTAAAAACCCTAATTGGACAAGAATAAGCCTAGGGAAGGCGAAAATGACCTAAATGTACATCCAATGACACAAATAAACTTATTGGATGCACAAGATTGGTTAAAAACCCTAATTGGACAAGAATAAGCCTTTGGAGGAAGAAAATTTCCTAAATGTTCATCCAATGACACAAACACACCTATTGGTTGCACAAGATTGCTTAAAAACCCTAATTGGAAAAGAATAAGACTAGGGAGGACGAAAATGACCTAAATGTTCATCCAATGACACAAACACACTTATTGGATGCACAAGATTGCTTAAAAACCCTAATTGGAAAAGAATAAGACTAGGGAGGACGAAAATGACCTAAATGTTCATCCAATGACACAAACACACCTATTGGATGCACAAGATTACTTAAAAACCCTAATTGGACAAGAATAAGCCTAAGGAAGGCGAAAATGACCTAAATGTACATCCAATGACACAAATAAACTTATTAGATGCACAAGATTTGTTAAAAACCCTAATTGGACAAGAATAAGCCTTTGGAGGACGAAATTGACCTAAATGTTCATATAATGACACAAACACACCTATTGGATGCACAAGACTACTTAAAAACCCTAATTGGACAAGAATAAGCCTAGGGAGGACGAAAATGACCTAAATGTTCATCCAATGACACAAACACACCTATGGGATGCACAAGATTACTTAAAAACCCTAATTGGACAAGAATAAGCCTAGGGAGGACGAAAATGACCTAAATGTTTATCCAATGACACAAAAACACCTATTGGATGCACAAGATTACTTAAAAACCCTAATTGGACAAGAATAAGTCTAGGGAGGACGAAAATGACCTAAATATTCATCCAATGACACAAACACACCTATTGGATGCACAAGATTACTTAAAAACCCTAATTGGACAAGAATACGACTAGGGAGGACGAAAATGACCTAAATGTTCATCCAATGACACAAACACACCTATTGGATGCACAAGATTGGTTAAAAACCCTAATTGGAAAAGAATAAGACTAGGGAGGACGAAAATGACCTAAATGTTCATCCAATGACACAAACACACCTATTGGATGCACAAGATTGGTTAAAAACCCTAATTGGACAAGAATAAGCCTAGGGAGGACGAAAATGACCTAATTGATCATCCAAAGACACAAACACACCTATTGGATGCACAAGATTGGTTAAAAACCCTAATTGGAGAAGAATAAGCCTAGGGAGGACGAAAATGACCTAATTGATCATCCAATGACACAAACACACCTATTGGATGCACAAGATTGGTTAAAAACCCTAATTGGACAAGAATAAGACTAGGGAGGACGAAAATGACCTAAATGTTCATCCAATGACACAAACACACCTATTGGATGCACAAGATTACTTAAAAACCCTAATTGGACAAGAATAAGCCTAGGGAGGACGAAAATGACCTAAATGATCATCCAATGACACAAACACACCTATTGGATGCACAAGATTACTTAAAAACCCTAATTGGACAAGAATAAGCCTAGGGAGGACGAAAATGACCTAAATGTTCATCCAATGACACAAACACACCTATTGGATGCACAAGATTCCTTAAAAACCCTAATTGGACAAGAATAAGCCTATGGAAGACGAAAATGACCTAAATGTACATCCAATGACACAAATAAACTTGTTGGATGCACAAGATTGGTTAAAAACCCTAATTGGACAAGAATAAGCCTTTGGAGGACGAAAATGACCTAAATGATCATCCAATTACACAAACACACCTATTGGATGCACAAGATTGCTTAAAAACCCTAATTGGAAAAGAATAAAACTAGGGAGGACGAAAAATGACCTAAATGTTCATCCAATGACACAAACAAACCTATTGGATGCACAAGATTACTTAAAAACCCTAATTGGACAAGAATAAGCCTAGGGAGGACGAAAATGACCTAAATGTTCATCCAATGACACAAACACACATATTGGATGCATAAAATTGGTTAAAAAACCTAATTGGACAAGAATAAACTTAGGGAGGACGAAAATGACCTAAATGTTCATCCAATGACACAAACACACCTATTGGATGCACAAGATTGGTTAAAAAATCCTAATTTGTAAAGAATAAGCCTAGGGAGGACGAAAATGACCTAAATGTTCATCTAATGAAACAAACACACCTATTGGATGCACAAGATTGGTTAAAAACCCTAATTGGAAACGAATAACACTAGGGAGGACGAAAATGACCTAAATGTTCATCCAATGACACAAACACACTTAATTAGATGCACAAGATTGCTTAAAAACCCTAATTGGACAAGAATAAGCCTAGGGAGGACGAAAATGACCTAAATATACATCCAATGACACAAATGAACTTATTAGATGCACAAGATTGGTTAAAAACCCTAATTGAACAAGAATTAACCTATGGAGGACTAAAATGACCTAAATGTTCATCCAATGACACAAACACACCTATTGGATGCACAAGATTGATTAAAAATCCTAATTTGTAAAGAATAAGCCTATGGAGGATGAAAATGACCTAAATGTTCATCCAATGACACAAACACACCTATTGGATGCACAAGATTACTTAAAAACCCTAATTGGACAAGAATAAGCCTAGGGAGGACGAAAATGACCTAAATGTTCATCCAATGACCCAAACACACCTATTGGATGCACAAGATTACTTAAAAACCCTAATTGGACAAGAATACGACTAGGGAGGACGAAAATGACCTAAATGTTCATCCAATGACACAAACTCACCTATTGAATGCACAAGATTCCTTAAAAACCCTAATTGGACAAGAATAAGCCTAGGGAAGACGAAAATGACCTAAATGTACATCCAATGACACAAATAAACTTATTAGATGCACAAGATTGGTTAAAAACCCTAATTGGACAAGAATAAGCCTTTGGAGGACGAAAATGACCTAAATGTTCATCCAATGACACAAACACACCTATTGGATGCACAAGATTACTTAAAAACCCTAATTGGACAAGAATAAGCCTATGGAGGACGAAAATGACCTAAATGTTCATCCAATGACACAAACACACATATTAGATGCACAAGATTACTTAAAAACCCTAATTGGACAAGAATAAGCCTTTGGAGGACGAAAATGACCTAAATGTTCATCCAATGACACAAACACACCTATTGGATGTACAAGATTGCTTAAAAACCCTAATTGGACAAGAATAAGCCTATGGAGGACGAAAATGACCTAAATGTTCATCCAATGACACAAACAGACCTATTGGTTGCACAAGATTACTTAAAAACCCTAATTGGAAAAGAATAAGCCTATGGAGGACGAAAATGACCTAAATGTTCATCCAATGACACAAACACACCTATTGGATGCACAAGATTACTTAAAAACCCTAATTGGACAAGAATAAGCCTAGGGAGGACGAAAATGACCTAAATATTCATCCAATGACACAAACACACCTATTGGATGCACAAGATTACTTAAAAACCCTAATTGGACAAGAATACGACTAGGGAGGACGAAAATGACCTAAATGTTCATCCAATGACACAAACACACCTATTGGATGCACAAGATTGGTTAAAAACCCTAATTGGAAAGGAATAAGACTAGGGAGGACGAAAATGACCTAAATGTTCATCCAATGACACAAACACACCTATTGGATTCGCAAGATTGGTTAGAAACCCTAATTGGACAAGAATAAACCTAGGGAGAACGAAAGTGACCTAAATGTTCATCCAATGACACAAACATACCTATTGGATGCACAAGATTGGTTAAAAACCCTAATTTGTAAAGAATAAGCCTATGGAGGACAAAAATGACTTAAATGTTCATCTAATGACACAAACACACCTAATGGATGCACAAGATTGGTTAAAAACCCTAATTGGACAAGAATAAGCCTAGGGAGGACGAAAATGACCTAAATGTTCATCCAATGACACAAACATACCAATTGGATGCACAAGATTGCTTAAAAACCCTAATTGGACAAGAATAAGCCTAGGGAGGACGAAAATGACCTAAATGTACATCCAATGACACAAACACACCTATTGGATGCACAAGATTACTTAAAAACCCTAATTGGACAAGAATAAGCCTAGGGAAGACGAAAATGACCTAAATGTACATCCAATGGCACAAATGAACTTATTGGATGCACAAGATTGGTTAAAAACCCTAATTGGACAAGAATAAGCCTAGGGAAGACGAAAATGACCTAAATGTACATCCAATGACACAAATAAACTTATTGGATGCACAAGATTGGTTACAAACACTAATTGGACAAGAATAAGCCTATGGAGGACGAAAATGACATAAATGTTCATCCAGTTACACAAACACACCTATTGGATGCACAAGATTGCTTAAAAACCCTAATTGGAAAAGAATAAAACTAGGGAGGACGAAAAATGACCTAAATGTTCATCCAATGACACAAACAAACCTATTGGATGCACAAGATTACTTAAAAACCCTAATTGGACAAGAATAAGCCTAGGGAGGACGAAAATGACCTAAATGTTCATCCAATGACACAAACACACCTATTGGATGCATAAGATTGGTTAAAAACCCTAATTGGACAAGAATAAACTTAGGGAGGACGAAAATGACCTAAATGTTCATCCAATGACACAAACACACCTATTGGATGCACAAGATTGGTTAAAAAATCCTAATTTGTAAAGTATAAGCCTAGGGAGGACGAAAATGACCTAAATATTCATCTAATGAAACAAACACACCTATTGGATGCACAAGATTGGTTAAAAACCCTAATTGGAAACGAATAACACTAGGGAGGACGAAAATGACCTAAATGTTCATCCAATGACACAAACACACCTATTGGATGCACAAGATTGATTAAAAATCCTAATTTGTAAAGAATAAGCCTAGGGAGGACGAAAATGACCTAAATGTTCATTTAATGAAACAAACACACCTATTGGATGCACAAGATTGTTTAAACACCCTAATTGGAAAAGAATAACACTAGGGAGGACGAAAATGACCTAAATGTTCATCCAATGACACAAACACACATATTTGATGCACAAGATTGCTTAAAAACCCAAATTGGACAAGAATAAGCCTAGGGAGGACGAAAATGACCTAAATGTACATCCAATGACACAAATGAACTTATTGGATGCACAAGATTGGTTAAAAACCCTAATTGGACAAGAATAAGCCTATGGAGGACGAAAATGACCTAAATGTTCATCCAATGACACAAACACACCTATTGGATGCACAAGATTACTTAAAAACCCAAATTGGACAAGAATAAACCTAGGGATGACGAAAATGACCTAAATGTACATCCAATGACACAAATGGACTTATTGGATGCACAGGATTGGTTAGAAACCCTAATTGGACAAGAATAAGCCTATGGAGGACAAAAATAACCTAAATGTTCATCCAATGACACAAACACACCTATTGGATTCACAAGATTACTTAAAAACCCTAATTGGACAAGAATAAGCCTAGGGAGGACGAAAATGACCTAAATGTTCATCCAATGACACAAACACACCTATTGGATGCACAAGATTACTTAAAAACCCTAATTGGACAAGAATAAGCCTAGGGAAGACGAAGATGACCTAAATGTACATCCAATGACACAAATGAACTTATTGGATGCACAAGATTGGTTAAAAACCCTAATTGGACAAGAATAAGCCTATGGAGGACGAAAATGACCTAAATGTTCATCCAATGACACAAACACACCTATTGGATGCACAAGATTACTTAAAAACCCTAATTGGACAAGAATAAGCCTAGGGAGGATGAAAATGACCTAAATGTTCCTCCAACGACACAAACACACCTATTGGATGCACAAGATTGCTTAAAAACCCTAATTAGACAAGAATAAGACTAGGGAGGATGAAAATGACCTAAATGTTCATCCAATGACACAAACACACGTATTGGATGCACAAGATTACTTAAAAACCCTAATTGGACAAGAATAAGCCTAGGGAAGACGAAAATGACCTAAATGTACATCCAATGACACAAATGAACTTATTGGATGCACAAGATTGGTTAAAAACCCTAATTGGACAAGAATAAGCCTATGGAGGACGAAAATGACCTAAATGTTCATCCAATGACACAAACACACCTATTGGATGCACAAGATTGTTTACAAACCCTAATTGGACAAGAATAAGCCTTGGGAGGACGAAAATGACCTAAATGTTCACCCAATGACACAAATGAACTTATTGGATGCTCAAGATTGGTTAAAAACCCTAATTGGAGAAGAATAAGCCTAGGGAGGACGAAAATGACCTAAATGTTCATCCAATGACCCAAACACACCTATTGGATGCACAAGATTGGTTCAAAACCCTAATTGGACAAGAATAAGCCTAGGGAGGACGAAAATGACCTAAATGTTCATCCAATGACACAAATGAACTTATTGGATGCACAAGATTGGTTAAAAACCCTAATTGGACAAGAATAAGCCTATGGAGGACGAAAATGACCTAAATGTTCATCCAATGACACAAACACACCTATTGGATGCACAAGATTGGTTAAAAACCCTAACTGGACAAGAATAAGCCTAGGGAGGACGAAAATGACTTAAATCTTAATTTAATGACACAAATGAACTTATTGGAAGCACAAGATTGCTTAAAAACCCTAATTGGACAAGAATAAGCCTAGGGAGGACGAAAATGACCTAAATGTTCATCCAATGACACAAATGAACTTATTGGATGCACAAGATTGGTTAAAAACCCTAATTGAACAAGAATAAGCCTAAGGAGGACGAAAATGACCTAAATGTTCATCCAATGACACAAATGAACTTATTGGATGCATAAGATTGGTTAAAAACCCTAATTGGACAAGAATAAGCCTATGGAGAACGAAAATGACCTAAATGTTTATCCAATGACACAAACACACCTATTGGATGCACAAGATTGGTTAAAAACCCTAATTGGACAAGAATAAGCCTAGGGAGGACGAAAATGACCTAAATGTTCATCCAATGACACAAATGAACTTATTGGATGCACAAGATTGGTTAAAAACCCTAATTGGACAAGATTAAGCCTAGGGAGGACGAAAATGACCTAAATTTTTATCCAATGACACAAATGAACTTATTGGATGCACAAGATTGGTTAAAAACCCTAATTGGACAAGAATAAGCCTTGGGTGGACGAAAATGACCTAAATGTTCATCCAATGACACAAATGAACTTATTGGATGCACAAGATTGGTTAAAAACCCTAATTGGACAAGAATAAGCCTAGGGAGGACGAAAATGACCTAAATGTTCATCCAATGACACAAATGAACTTATTGGATGCACAAGATTGGTTAAAAACCCTAATTGGACAAGAATAAGCCTAGGGTGGACTAAAATGACCTAAATGTTTATCCAATGACACAAATGAACTTATTGGATGCACAAGATTGCTTAAAAACCCTAATTGGACAAGAATAAGCCTAGGGAGGACGAAAATGACCTAAATGTTCATCCAATGACACAAACACACCTATTGGATGCACAAGATTACTTAAAAACCCTAATTGGACAAGAATAAGCCTAAGGAAGGCGAAAATGACCTAAATGTACATCCAATGACACAAATGAACTTATTGGATGCACAAGATTGGTTAAAAACCCTAATTGGACAAGAATAAGCCTTTGGAGGAAGAAAATGTCCTAAATGTTCATCCAATGACACAAACACACCTATTGGTTGCACAAGATTGCTTAAAAACCCTAATTGGAAAAGAATAAGACTAGGGAGGACGAAAATGACCTAAATGTTCATCCAATGACACAAACACACTTATTGGATGCACAAGATTGCTTAAAAACCCTAATTGGACAAGAATAAGCCTAGGGAGGACGAAAATGACCAAAATGTACATCCAATGACACAAACACACCTATTGGATGCACTAGATTACTTAAAAACCCTAATTGGACAAGAATAAGCCTAGGGAAGACGAAAATGACCTAAATGTACATCCAATGACACAAATGAACTTATTGGATGCACAAGATTGGTTAAAAACCCTAATTGGACAAGAATAAGCCTATGGAGGAAGAAAATGTCCTAAATGTTCATCCAATGACACAAACACACCTATTGGTTGCACAAGATTGCTTAAAAACCCTAATTGGAAAAGAATAAGACTAGGGAGGACGAAAATGACCTAAATGTTCATCCAATGACACAAACACACTTATTGGATGCACAAGATTGCTTAAAAACCCTAATTGGAAAAGAATAAGACTAGGGAGGACGAAAATGACCTAAATGTTCATCCAATGACACAAACACACCTATTGGATGCACAAGATTACCTAAAAACCCTAATTGGACAAGAATAAGCCTAGGGAACACGAAAATGACCAAAATGTACATCCAATGACACAAATAAACTTATTGGATGCACAAGATGGGTTAAAAACCCTAATTGGACAAGAATAAGCCTTTGGAGGACGAAATTGACCTAAATGTTCATCCAATGACACAAACACACCTATTGGATGCACAAGATTACTTAAAAACCCTAATGGGACAAGAATAAGCCTAGGGAGGACGAAAATGACCTAAATGTTCATCCAATGACACAAACACACCTATGGGATGCACAAGATTACTTAAAAACCCTAATTGGACAAGAATAAGCCTAGGGAGGACGAAAATGACCTAAATGTTCATCCAATGACACAAACACTCCTATTGGATGCACAAGATTACTTAAAAACCCTAATTGGACAAGAATACGACTAGGGAGGACGAAAATGACCTAAATGTTCATCCAATGACACAAACACACCTATTGGATGCATAAGATTGGTTAAAAACCCTAATTGGAAAGGAATAACACTAGGGAGGACGAAAATGACCTAAATGTTCATCCAATGACACAAACACACCTATTGGATTCGCAAGATTGTTTAAAAACCCTAATTGGACAAGAATAAACCTAGGGAGGACAAAAATGACCTAAATGTTCATCCAATGACACAAACATACCTATTGGATGCACAAGATTGGTTAAAAACCCTAATTTGTAAAGAATAAGCCTAGGGAGGACAAAAATGACTTAAATGTTCATCTAATGACACAAACACACCTAATGGATGCACAAGATTGGTTAAAAACCCTAATTGGACAAGAATAAGCCTTTGGAGGAAGAAAATGTCCTAAATATTCATCCAATGACACAAACACACCTATTGGTTGCACAAGATTGCTTAAAAACCCTAATTGGAAAAGAATAAGACTAGGGAGGACGAAAATGACCTAAATGTTCATCCAATGACACAAACACACCTATTGGATGCACAAGATTACTTAAAAACCCTAATTGGACAAGAATAAGCCTAGGGAGGACGAAAATGACCTAAATGTTCATCCAATGACCCAAACACACCTATTGGATGCACAAGATTACTTAAAAACCATAATTGGACAAGAATACGACTAGGGAGGACGAAAATGACCTAAATGTTCATCCAATGACACAAACTCACCTATTGAATGCACAAGATTCCTTAAAAACCCTAATTGGACAAGAATAAGCCTAGGGAAGACGAAAATGACCTAAATGTACATCCAATGACACAAATAAACTTATTAGATGCACAAGATTGGTTAAAAACCCTAATTGGACAAGAATAAGCCTTTGGAGGACGAAAATGACCTAAATGTTCATCCAATGACACAAACACACCTATTGGATGCACAAGATTACTTAAAAACCCTAATTGGACATGAATAAGCCTAGGGAAGACGAAAATGACCTAAATGTACATCCAATGACACAAATAAACTTATTAGATGCACAAGATTGGTTAAAAACCCTAATTGGACAAGAATAAGCCTTTGGAGGACGAAAATGACCTAAATGTTCATCCAATGACACAAACACACCTATTGGATGCACAAGATTACTTAAAAACCCTAATTGGACAAGAATAAGCCTAGGGAGGACGAAAATGACCTAAATGTTCATCCAATGACACAAACACACCTATTGGATGCACAAGATTACTTAAAAACCCTAATTGGACAAGAATACGACTAGGGAGGACGAAAATGACCTAAATGTTCATCCAATGACACAAACTCACCTATTGAATGCACAAGATTCCTTAAAAACCCTTATTGGACAAGAATAAGCCTAGGGAAGACGAAAATGACCTAAATGTACATCCAATGACACAAATAAACTTATTAGATGCACAACATTGGTTAAAAACCCTAATTGGACAAGAATAAGCCTTTGGAGGACGAAAATGACCTAAATGTTCATCCAATGACACAAACACACCTATTGGATGCACAAGATTACTTAAAAACCCAAATTGGACAAGAATAAGCCTAGGGAGGACGAAAATGACCTAAATGTTCATCCAATGACACAAACACACCTATTGGATGCACAAGATTCCTTAAAAACCCTAATTGGACAAGAATAAGCCTAGGGAAGACGAAAATGACCTAAATGTACATCCAATGACACAAATAAACTTATTGGATGCACAAGATTGGTTAAAAACCCTAATTGGACAAGAATAAGCCTTTGGAGGACGAAATTGACCTAAATGTTCATATAATGACACAAACACACCTATTGGATGCACAAGACTACTTAAAAACCCTAATTGGACAAGAATAAGCCTAGGGAGGACGAAAATGACCTAAATGTTCATCCAATGACACAAACACACCTATGGGATGCACAAGATTACTTAAAAACCCTAATTGGACAAGAATAAGCCTAGGGAGGACGAAAATGACCTAAATGTTTATCCAATGACACAAAAACACCTATTGGATGCACAAGATTACTTAAAAACCCTAATTGGACAAGAATAAGTCTAGGGAGGACGAAAATGACCTAAATATTCATCCAATGACACAAACACACCTATTGGATGCACAAGATTACTTAAAAACCCTAATTGGACAAGAATACGACTAGGGAGGACGAAAATGACCTAAATGTTCATCCAATGACACAAACACACCTATTGGATGCACAAGATTGGTTAAAAACCCTAATTGGAAAGGAATAAGACTAGGGAGGACGAAAATGACCTTAATGTTCATCCGATGACACAAACACACCTATTGGATTCGCAAGATTGGTTAGAAACCCTAATTGGACAAGAATAAACCTAGGGAGAACGAAAGTGACCTAAATGTTCATCCAATGACACAAACATACCTATTGGATGCACAAGATTGGTTAAAAACCCTAATTTGTAAAGAATAAGCCTAGGGAGGACAAAAATGACTTAAATGTTCATCTAATGACACAAACACACCTAATGGATGCACAAGATTGGTTAAAAACCCTAATTGGACAAGAATAAGCCTAGGGAGGACGAAAATGACCTAAATGTTCATCCAATGACACAAACATACCTATTGGATGCACAAGATTGCTTAAAAACCCTAATTGGACAAGAATAAGCCTAGGGAGGACGAAAATGACCAAAATGTACATCCAATGACACAAACACACCTATTGGATGAACTAGATTACTTAAAAACCCTAATTGGACAAGAATAAGCCTAGGGAAGACGAAAATGACCTAAATGTACATCCAATGACACAAATGAACTTATTGGATGCACAAGATTGGTTAAAAACCCTAATTGGACAAGAATAAGCCTTTGGAGGAAGAAAATGTCCTAAATGTTCATCCAATGACACAAACACACCTATTGGTTGCACAAGATTGCTTAAAAACCCTAATTGGAAAAGAATAAGACTAGGGAGGACGAAAATGACCTAAATGTTCATCCAATGACACAAACACACTTATTGGATGCACAAGATTGCTTAAAAACCCTATTTGGAAAAGAATAAGACTAGGGAGGACGAAAATGACCTAAATGTTCATCCAATGACACAAACACACCTATTGGATGCACAAGATTACTTAAAAACCCTAATTGGACAAGAATAAGCCTAAGGAAGGCGAAAATGACCTAAATGTACATCCAATGACACAAATGAACTTATTGGATGCACAAGATTGGTTAAAAACCCTAATTGGACAAGAATAAGCCTTTGGAGGAAGAAAATGTCCTAAATGTTCATCCAATGACACAAACACACCTATTGGTTGCACAAGATTGCTTAAAAACCCTAATTGGAAAAGAATAAGACTAGGGAGGACGAAAATGACCTAAATGTTCATCCAATGACACAAACACACTTATTGGATGCACAAGATTGCTTAAAAACCCTAATTGGACAAGAATAAGACTAGGGAGGACGAAAATGACCTAAATGTTCATCCAATGACACAAACACACCTATTGGATGCACAAGATTACTTAAAAACCCTAATTGGACAAGAATAAGCCTAGGGAGGACGAAAATGACCTAAATGTTCATCCAATGACCCAAACACACCTATTGGATGCACAAGATTACTTAAAAACCCTAATTGGACAAGAATACGACTAGGGAGGACGAAAATGACCTAAATGTTCATCCAATGACACAAACTCACCTATTGAATGCACAAGATTCCTTAAAAACCCTAATTGGACAAGAATAAGCCTAGGGAAGACGAAAATGACCTAAATGTACATCCAATGACACAAATAAACTTATTAGATGCACAAGATTGGTTAAAAACCCTAATTGGACAAGAATAAGCCTTTGGAGGACGAAAATGACCTAAATGTTCATCCAATGACACAAACACACCTATTGGATGCACAAGATTACTTAAAAACCCAAATTGGACAAGAATAAGCCTAGGGAGGACGAAAATGACCTAAATGTTCATCCAATGACAAAAACACACCTATTGGATGCACAAGATTCCTTAAAAACCCTAATTGGACTAGAATAAGGCTAGGGAAGACGAAAATGACCTAAATGTACATCCAATGACACAAATAAACTTATTGGATGCACAAGATTGGTTAAAAACCCTAATTGGACAAGAATAAGCCTTTGGAGGACGAAAATGACCTAAATGATCATCCAATGACACAAACACACCTATTGGATGCACAAGATTGCTTAAAAACCCTAATTGGAAAAGAATAAAACTAGGGAGGACGAAAATGACCTAAATGTTCATCCAATGACACAAACACACCAATTGGATGCGCAAGATTACTTAAAAACCCTAATTGGACATGAATAAGCCTAGGGAAGACGAAAATGACCTAAATGTACATCCAATGACACAAATAAACTTATTGGATGCACAAGATTGGTTAAAAACCCTAATTGGACAAGAATAAGCCTTTGGAGGACGAACATGACCTAAATGTTCATCCAATCACATAAACACACCTATTGGATGCACAAGATTGCTTAAAAACCCTAATTGGAAAAGAATAAAACAAGGGAGGACGAAAAATGACCTAAATGTTCATCCAATGACACAAACACACCTATTGGATGCACAAGATTACTTAAAAACCCTAATTGGACAAGAATAAGCCTTTGGAGGACGAAAATGACCTAAATGATCATCCAA